>JABSTQ010010225.1:0-146847 GCA_013358835.2 Ixodes persulcatus
GATTCGAGTCTCCTGTAACATTGGAAGCTCCTTCATGACGTCCTTCATTGCAGTCTTCTCATCCCTCACAGCTTCTGACGTCGCCTCATAATCACGTCGTCGCCAGCCGCTCGCGCGAGTGGAAACAACGCCGAGAGCAGTCTCTTGTTCTAGGGAAATTAAAGCGTAGCCCTTCCTCTCTTCAAATAGTATTCAGACATCGTCCTTTGCGCAACTCTCGATTCTTTTTACAAATATTAGGAGTGTTATCAATAAACGGGACGACCCTTTGTTCAATAATTGACTCATCAAATGTTAGTATCGTTGTTTTGACAGAAACATGGCTGACAAGTAGATTTGTAACAGTGAAATTTTGCACTGTCAAAAGAAGTTTAATATTTATCGGCAAGATAGAGTTGGTAAAAGTGGCGGCGGTGTTATGCTCGCTGTGGCTGATAATATTTCTTCATTTCTTGTAAACGTTGTCACGAATCTGGAGATACTGTGGATTTGCATTTGTTTAAATCATCGCAAATATGTTTTGGGCGTTTGCTATCGTGCTCCTTCGAGAAGTTCTACCTTTGTTTCTGACCTTCATGACGTCGTCAATGCTGTCACAGTCCGTTTCCCTGATGTCCCAGTCTTACTGTTAGGAGACTTTAATTATCCGAACATTATGTGGTCAAACAACGGCCCCTGTTTAAGTACGTTTTTCACAGAATCCAATGACTTTTTAAATCTATGCGCAGATTTTAACTTCACTCAGGTTGTTACGCAGCCTACTCGGGTTACTTGTTCTTCGGCCACGGTGCTGGACCTTGTGCTGACGACGTCACGCGAGCTTATATCGTCTCTCACGTACCTACCTGGTCTCAGTGATCATTCATTGCTCCACTTTGATTTTGTTGTTCCGGTGTGTCGCTCTCCAGTCTAAGTTAAACGGATATCTGACTATGCCCGAGCGGATTTTGGAGCCATTAATCATGAATTGGGTACTTTTTTAAGCGATTATCTGCGTAATTTTTCTGAGCGTTCTGTTGAGGATAACTGGATGTTGTTCAAAGAAAAAGTTGCTTTCCTTACAAATAGATATGTACCTGTACGAACTGTACGTAATTACACTCGCTCCCCATGGTTCGACCAGACGCTCAGAAGGCTCTCAAATAGGAAAAAAAAGGATGTTCCGTGCTGCAAAATTATCCGTGTTTCCCAACGCAGAGCATCGTTGGGCAGCATATCATTCTACTGCAGCAGTGTATAAGACGTCCATTGTCGAAGCCAAGCTCAAATTTTTCGAATGTACCCTACCCACTATGTTACGCAACAACCCTCAAAATTTTGGAACGTCGTAACCCTTCTGAGAGGCTTGACGTAGTGCTTAACAACGAAGAGGATGAGACGATAGCGCCGAATGAGTGTGCAGCTGTGGTAAACGAATTATTCACAAAATCATTTTCGAATTTAACCACTAATTCCTATCCGGATGTTATGAATACAATATTTGTGCTATGAATTCTATTGATATAGAATGTGCCGGTATAGTGAAAGTCATTGCCAACCTTAAACTATCGTCATCGTATGGAATTGATAATATTAACTCGAAGTTTCTTAAAACACTACTATGTATTCCTCTATTATCTTAACAAGCTATTTCGACAATCACTCGAACTCGGAAGCCTTCCCGAGGACTGGAGGGTGGGGAAGGTGATTCCTATCCATAAAGGTGGTGACAAATCGAGCCCAAGTAATTATCGCCCGATTTCCTTAACAAGTGTCCCTTGCAAAATTTTAGAGCACATAATCTATTCGCATCTCGTTAATTTTCTTAATTCCAATACATTCTTTTCGCCTGCTCAACATGGCTTTAGAAAACTGTTCTCGTGCGAAACTCAGCTATTAACACTTACGCATAACCTTCACGCTTCCCTCGATCGTTCATCTCAGGTTGACTGCATCTTTTTAGATCTCTCTAAAGCATTTGACAAGGTTTCACATAGGCTCCTTTTGTATACACTTAGTAAACTGAACATTGACTCTCATGTTTTGACTTGGATCAACGCCTTTTTAACTAACCGTTCTCAATTGTTCACGTTAATGGCATTAACTCGCACCCCTCTCCTGTGACTTCTGGTGTCCCCCAGGGTTCAGTACTTGGCCCTCTTTTGTTTTAATATATATTAATGACCTTCCTTCGCATATCTCATCCTCAGTTGGTCTCTTCGCAGACGATTGTGTCATCTATTCTGAAGTAAACTAACGATCTTGATGTTCTCGCACTCCAGTCTGACCTTGATAGTATTTCTCGTTGGTGTGATAAATGGCAAATGGAACTCAATATTAACAAGTGCAAATCCATGAGAGTATCACGTCAATATAACACCTGTCCCTCGTACCATATAAGAACTGTTGAGCTGGAATCCGTGTCCTCATTTAAATATCTTGGTGTTCATATCACTAACAACCTTTCATGGAACATTCATATTGAATATATAATTAAAAACGCTAACCGCATGTTGGGCTTTCTAAAAATGAACTTCTCTCTTGCCCCACTGTCCTTAAAACTACTTCTCTACAAATCATTGGTCCGCAGTAAACTTGAGTATTCTTCCGCTATCTGGGACCCCGGTGTAACGCTTGCACTATCAAAAGAAGCTACTCAAAACCGTTCTGTTCGATTCATTCTACATAACTATCATCGCACATCTAGCGTAACAGCAATGAAAACTACCCTAAGCTTGCCTGACCTCTCCCTACGTAGAAAAATATCTCGTCTATGTTTATTTCATAAAATTTACCACCACAATGCAAATCTTCGTCAGCATCTGTTAACAGAACCATCATACGTCTCATCACGTTTCGACCACCAAAATAAAGTTGGCATCCCTCAGTGTCGCACCTCAAGCTTTCATCAGTCTTTCGTACCCATGACATCACTGGACTGGAATCGCCTTCCCGCACCTGTTGCCAGCATAGCCGAGACTGCCGGATTCAAAGCTGCACTTTGCGAATATTTTTTGGATTTTGGTTGACAGTGTTTTATTTTTTGATCTGTTTTTGGATTTTTATGCTTACCTGCCTAATTACTGTTTGTATTTGTGTGCAATTAGATGTGTGTGTCCACTTCCCTCTCTAATGCCTTCGGGCCCTGAGGGAATTAATAAATAAATAAATAAAATAAATATGTAGCGGAGGCCATACCCATAACGGATTGTTTATAGAGTTGCGGAAATGACTGAACGATCTACTAAAACTCTCAACACGGGTTTTTTAACTTTCTGACTTGGGTAATGTGATGTTTTCAAGCGGTTGCATTATATCACCAAAGACAGCTTCACTTTAGTTGTCTGCTGCGATACCAAAGTCGTGGTTTGTGGGTTCTTATCGCTCCCGACACTTACTTTCTATAGGAAAAACGCTCCAGGCTAGAAAATTAAAACAATATTAAATTTCTCTAATACGGGTAACAAAGAATGACCCAAGATATACTCTGTGCTGTTGCAACGAGTCTTGTTAAAACCAGTAATACTGTTTGTTCGAAAAATTTATTGCAATGCTTGAGCAACAATTAAAATTAATTATTACCCTACCAAAACTTTAAATAGATTACACTGGCACTGCACACTCCAATCAAGCAATAGCTTGGTTGCTAATTTCAGCACCAGTGTACTTTATTTCAACACTGCATTGCCAACATGATTCTTCGAACTTATCAAAAGATAATTAGTAAATCTTATTAATTAGCCTAATGATCTACATTTGCTTTGATCAGGGTGTTGAATTAACAGATGGGGCTATTAAAAGAGACAATTCAAATTATGTATCAAGTAGGAGTAATATTTGCTCCGTCTCTCCGTGTTCATGCGACAAATGATGGCAGCCACCGGCCAAGTCAGATTCAAAAATAAGACTGCCATATATAGAGAGTGCGAACTTAGCGTCCGTGCTGAGGGGTGGGGGTTCGGTGTCGTTGCGTTGGGGGTGTTCTGCTTGTGTTTCGTGTATTCTGTTATTCTGTGTGTTCAGTGATGTATGTGTATTTACCATGTAGCGTTCAAAAGTCGGGGGATATTAAAAACAAACTGACGCTTCACCAACATTGGGTGGATGGATGAATGAATACGGCTGAGCCCTTTGGATCGGGCGGTAGCTTACGCCACCTAGCCATTTTGTCTTACCCTTTGTTTTTCTGTTTTGAGCGCCATCTGGTGGAAGCAATATGAATTACACGAGGGGAGAAAAGTTTCCTCCATTGGGCGAAAAAAGATTTCTACTTTCCTCGCTTTGTAGGGGAGCAACTTTTCCTCAGGCAAAACAGGTGGCAACTTTCCTCCCTTCTTAGAGGAGGAACTTTTCCTCCCCTTTTGGGGGAGCAACGTTCCTCCCTCTCTAAAGGAACACAGGTGACACGGGTGTTCCTCCTCCAAGGGAGGAAGTACTACTCCTTTTTTTTAGAGTGTACCAGTTACTTGTTAACACTCGATGGAGAAATACTACTCAAATTGCATGACCCATCAGCCTTTGATCATCTAAGCACCTCTTACCGAAGGTATAGGAAAGTATGAGACTAGGGGAAGACCACCTTACATTCGCCTAAAAAAAAAGAAAAAAACACTTATATTTTGCATGCATTATAGAAAGGTATGCCTTTACATTTCATCTCCGAGTTATAGCCCCTGATTGGAAAACCTGGCATTTTCCACTTCCCACACAAATTAGGTTCCCAGAAAATTTGCAAACTTCTTGTGGCGTTTCTTGTGGCGACCAAGGTCCTAATTACAGTGAATTAGAGTTTGCTCGTTAAGTACCCAGGAGTGCCTTGACGTGGCGTGTCAATACATCACATCACTAAAATGCGGCGGATTGAGAAATTTACGAGATGCAAAAGCCACCGATGTCTATAACAGGCGCAAACCGCGCAGCCGACGTGACAATGGCGTCGGCGTACTTTTCCGGCAGCCGGTGCGATCGCGGGCACGTCGACGACCCAGCGGCCGTACCACAACGCAGCGGGGCAACGTCACGCGCGCGCTTTCCCCGAGCGGCCGTAATTTAGCGACTGGGTCTAGGCGCCGAGATTCACGCTATTACTCATACTGCCTGCACCTCCATTTGCGTCTCCCCGAATCTCCTAAATATACACCGCCCCCCGTACCCCTAACGCTGTATGCCGGCTATCCGAAAACTGTTTGCCCAGCTCATAGAGCCGTGCGCGAGAAACGACACACGGAAGAATATTTATTTATTTCGGGTACATTTTTATTCGTCTCTTTTGTTTTGCTCGCCTTTTCGTATTTTTTTTACTTCTTTCGATTATATATTTTTTTTCTTGAACAGCTTGCGTTTTTAATTTTTTAAGGTGATACCATTCTTCAGCTACTTCACCCAGTTTTCGAAAAATGGTATCTGGCCTCGAATGCGTCGTGCGCATGCGCTCCGCGCGTAGGCGGACGTCGTCCTAGAGGTCGTCTGAGAGGTCGTCCGTCCTAGCCGTCGTTCTTAAGGTTATTCTGGACGTCGTCTTTGACGTCATCATCTAGCACGTCGTCATCGACGTCGTCCTAGACGTCATTCTTGAGGTCGTTCCAGACGTCCTTGAGGTCGTTCTAGGGGTCGTTCTAGAGGCGCACGGCACGACCATAGGTTCGTGACTTGTGCCAGTACTAAGTGAAATATCTTTGTCCTACGCAAACCGGGCCGTGGAGGCAAACCGAAAAAGCACAGTCCCCTGGTGTGAAGTATTCCGCTATGTAGACGACTATCTCATCATCCACTCTGAAACTATAGAAGTGGAGGCCATTCTTCCTTCCTTCCACCAAGCAGGAGGTAATCTCAGGTTCAAGAGGGAGGACCCATCTTCGGAAGGCCTGCAATTTGGGGACTTGCGACTGACCAAAACAACGCAAGGTGTTTGCTAGACTTTGTAACAGTGCTCGAAAAAGTAGGTTCTTTCGTTTAAAAGTGCAAACTCCAAGTCGGTTAAACTGGGGATGATCAAGGCCCTACTAATCTCGGAAAAATTTATGTTATGTCCGCATTCAGAAGCCGAAAGCATCAACACCTAAACTCAACAACTTCGGTGCTCATGATGTCCAGTGGAACAAATCGCCCTCC
The DNA here is from genome assembly GCA_013358835.2 of Ixodes persulcatus. Classification (NCBI taxonomy): domain Eukaryota; kingdom Metazoa; phylum Arthropoda; class Arachnida; order Ixodida; family Ixodidae; genus Ixodes; species Ixodes persulcatus. The sequence goes on from JABSTQ010010225.1 coordinate 6,091, forward strand.
TGTTTTCCCCAACTTATCACAGCAAGAACTACCAGAACCTAATCCCCCCTCTCTCCCTCTCTCCCTGCATGACAGAGGATCACCAGCATGTCTTATTTTCAAAGTGTATCCCACACCATCCGATCAATCGATACCCGCTTTAACACGAAAGTCGTCTTCTCCCGTAGATTCAAACTGGCGAGCCTATGAGGTATGACGAACCGGGGGGAGACCAAGCCAACCTGCGAAAAAAAAGCAACACCACACCCACTTTAGAGAATGTACGACCGAGACGGTGTACTCGGTGCCACTCAATCGCGGAGCTGAGTACATTGGAAAATTGACCGATGCACAAACGATCGTCTACGAGAGCATCAGAACTAGGCGACATCAAAAGCCGATCATCCTACACATTTTATCGCTGCTCAGGCGAAGAATTGTCATGGGTGCGCACCGTACTTTAAAGGGATGGTGAACCGAACATTTCAGTGTCTATAATAAGCGGCGCACCATCTTTTCATGAGTCAGCAGCTCCTGGTGTGCGCGAGCACACGCAACGAAATTGACATCATCACATTCCCATTTACGCAAAATAAGCTCGATGACGTCAATTTCGTTGCGTGTGCTCGCGCGGACGGCGGCTGCTGACTCATGGAAAGATAGTGCGCCACTTATAGACACAAAATTTTCAGTTCACCATTCCTTTAACAGCAGCAAGGTTCTAGCAACACATCATGAGGGACTCCGACGTGAAATCATAAAAAAAAAACATTCTTAATTGAAAACGGCCAGAAAGAAGGTTTCATCTGCCTCGTTGACCCCGACAAGACGTGAAATGGAATTTATCATGCCCGAACTAGAAAAAGAAAAGTAATAAACATGGTCAGTCACGGCACGGTGACTCAGTCCTTATCGGCGCTCTCGTTCGTATGTCACGGCCACGACAATACGCTGGTCTGCCAGGCCCAATCGATACATGGACCTCTTCAGCAGACTTCGAGCTGTCATTATTTTTTTTTCTACTTTTAATTGGTACGATCTTTCACAGCTCTAACCGTGCACGCTGTTCTATAGTACGCAGGCGAGGTTCATTTCACCCCAATTTTCAGCCTCTTCACGCTTTCTCTACGAGCCGAATGGCAACGCCGTGATCGAAGCGACGCAGGAGAGAACGGATGTTTGGAAATTAAACCGGATGTAGGCCCGATCGTGTCGCAGTTGCAACACGGTTTCCTAAAGCTCTCAGTGACCAGTGGGACAAGCGCTTCTTTTGAAGGAGACCGTGTTGCCCCAAGCGATGTTACACTATAACGACGTATCGGTTATATAAAGCGAAATGACAAGAAACGAATCACGGAGGATGGAGAAGATGTAGTGCCACTCCCTTCCTTGCGTGAACCAAAATATATCATATGCGAAATGCACAGTGCCATCTTGTGGGGCGCCGAAGAACATGCTCCGTCTTACCAGTTGGTAAGACGGAGCATTCTGAACAAGAATGACGATGATAATCCCTGGAGAAGGGGAAGAAGGGGGACAAAGGACAAACACAAATCTCCAAACACAACTATGGCGCAGAATCTCCTGGGCGCGAAGTCAGGCAATGCGTTCACAGCTTTCGACTGGATAGATTAAAGTCCCTCCATAAACTTCACGCTTTCAAGTGCCGCCAACCATTGTTATGGAAAAGCGCAACACATGTGCTACGAGCGGGTGCTCCGCTGTCATTTGCTTCCAAGGGCCGCTCATTTCAGTGCTGCACCGCCATTCGCTTCCATGGGGCCGCTCGGGACATGGGCCTCGTGCATTAACGGATTTCAAGCTACTTGCAAGACAAACGCAAACACATCGAGAGGCTTTAGGATAGAATAGCTCGTTGCGCCCTCTGCGGGCCATTTTAAGGTGAAACCAGAGCTAACTAGAAACGACTGAGCGGGGCGAGCAGGCTCCGCTCAGGCTTTTAGTTGCACCTCAAAATGTGGAAAGCGATCAATAGAACCAAGCACCTTCGATCGCAGCGCCACCTTCGCTGCGATCGAAGCGAGCAGACACAGGTCAAGGTCATATGCGCAATAAAGTACCTTGGAGGCTATATTGTATTTTTTATGATTTTTACGTCAGAAATAACGTCAAAACACCACGTTACGACGACGTGACGTTACGACGACACCCCAACGTCATCGTCGACAGCGATGTCACGACGTGCCAGACGCCAAGATACTGCCGTAAGGACGCCGTGACATCGCATCACATCGAGGACGACGCCGTTTCGCGACATCAAGTCGCCGTTGTAACTTGGTCGTAACATCGCTTTGAGAATGACGCCGTTACGTGACATCAAGTCGCCGTTGTAACGCGGTCATGACGTCGCGCCGCGTTGAGGATGACGTGGACGTGGTCGTCTATGCCGACGTTGACGTTGACGCCCCACGCAACGTCAAACATCGCTATGACTTCACGTTAACGTTGTCCTGACGTCGTTGTCAACGTAACAACGACGTCAATACGAGGCCTTGACGGCGTGTAACGTCGTCGCCTTCGCCAACAGCGACGTCGTGAAGTTGTCGTGACGTCGAGTTGCGTCATGTTGCCAAAGACATCGACGACCTGGCACCAAGCGTCTTTATGACGTCGTATTAGACGCTGTCATCTTCACGTCGCGTGACGTCGTCGTCGTCGTCATGAACGTTGATACTGATGTCGTTGTCAACGAAATATGACGCCAGAACGCAGTCTTGATGTCGTGTAACTCTCGTTGTCTACGTCAATGACGACGTTGACGTCAAGGCGTCGTCGTGATGACGCATGGCGTTGTGACGACACGTCAGGTCGCGGTAACGGTCTGTATTGACGTGACGCCTGAGGTCTAGGTTCTATAAAAAATATAGCCCGGCATTTTATTGTTTCTATGACCTTGACTAGTTTGCCGGTCGAGCTTGGCGTTGAAACGCAACGCGTTATTTTTAATAAAAAAACGGCTAATCCAAGCCACTTCGCTCGTAGCAAAGTGGTTCGGATTAGCCGTTTAGACGGCTAATCCGAACCTCTTCGCTACGAGCGAAGTGGCTTGGATTAGCCGTTTTATTTCCCTATCCAGAGGTGCAGAAATAGCACTCCGGTGGCCCCAATCGTCTTTTCTAGGTACTCTATAGTGAAACAGAGCTTAGTGTGCCGATCGTGTTGCAAAACCGCTATTTTGCTTCGTAAAGGACGAGCTCCGCTTTGCGTTGTTGCAACTTTCGCAATTTTCGAAAATTGTAAAATTCTTTGGTTTTTTGCTGCGTTGTGGTCAGCCAGTGCAGTTAAGGCCATTCTTTAAAGGGACAGTGACCCCCCCTCCCCCCCCCCCAATTTTTTAAAATTTGTTTGCCAGGTGATTTAATATGGTGTCAGGAGACCACCCAATCAATATCTTGCTACAGAGTCAGGCACATGTTTAATAAAGCCAAAAAACTCAACTTCTCAAAACCGAAACAGAAAAAAGAGCACGGGGCTCATGGCTGGGAGTCACGTAACTACACCGCACCGCGTTTTTTTTTTCTCTCCACTTCTCCGGAGTGTGAAGCAGACGACGAATTTGCGTGCCCCGTTTGTCGTGCGAATGTTTCGCACATATATCCCTTCCGCTCGCTGTTCTGCGCTTGAAGATCGATTGGCCGGTACCACTAAGGACAGATCCGAAGTAGCGGCCCGACGTCCTTCGCAACGTTGGTCCGTCGTGCGCCGCCATTGCGTCGTCCAGCCCTCGGTACGTCGCCATTTTGAGAATTACGTAGTACATGGACTTTCTGTGATCTGTCTTACATTTTTTTCTTTCTTTCAATCAACGCATGTGGAGATTTTCGGAGGCCTCGAAAATGGGGATCATATTCTCTTCTATTTTTCATATTAAATATGCGCCTTAAATGATCCACGATTTTGAAAATATTTGGTACACATAGTTTGAACGCCACGTGATCATGAAAAAGAGAGTGAGTGTGACTGAAACTGGCGAAGTTTCAACCGGCTGTTTTCGGATGGAAAGAAAACAAATTTCTAGCCGCAAATTGTGTACTGGGTCGTTAGACTCTTAAGGGCCATGCTCAATTAAGCCCCGTGCTCATGTTGTGCTACTCTTCCTAAGAAGTGCTTAGACCGATAAACCGAAGCATACTTTATTCAGCAGTTAAAGTTTGAACGTAAACAAATTGTGACGGCGAAGGTTATCCGCGAACGTGTAGGCTCCTTTAATTGTGTAGATAAATAGTTTTGTGGTTGAAACCAAGGCCACTACGGCTGCAAAGGCTATATACGTTCCTTATATAATTGTTCATATTTCGAAACCTTTTTCTCGTTGGTTACTAAATACAGGATTTAGTTGTCCCCACAGCCATTTATGAATTTATCGCTAGGAGGCTGCTCATGTATATGGTGATTATTCATATAAATCACTTTTGATCTACTAGACTGCGTAAATCGGGGACTCGAGTAATCGCGTAGTTTTTGCAAAGTTTAATAATATAGCGGATATATGATCTAAATTATGTAGCGCGCGAAATTTCTTATGTGAAGATATAAAAATTAAAACAAAATATTGTTTTATAGATGAACAAGCCTAACATGGTTCAAAGTCTGAACACATTAGGAAAGGCTAATGTCCAACGTCTATTTTGATAAATTGGTGTTACTTAAGGGCCGAATGATTCACTCACAAACGCGAAACCACCCTTTTCGTCTTTTTAATTTTTTTTTAAGTTTTTGTTATTAGAAATATTGGGACTTTCTTTGCTTCGACATAATGAGAGAGCAACACGTGGGCGCCTGCCATAGCAAAGTAGCAGGGTTGTTTTTTAGTTATTTACACTTTTTGTTACTAAGGGAAAGACTTATGTTTGGAAGCATAGCTTGACTATACTGAATGACAGATTACGAAGCACGGCGCGTGGCTTATTATCTTTAAGAAACCTTGTGACTAAGGAAAGCAGAAAAAAGGGGGACTCTATGTATGGCGTTCTCTTTTGTTTCTGTTTTCCTCAATCTCGACGGTTTTTTTTTTTTTTAGGATGAATTGTTACTATTTCTCCTGTCGTTCGGGTATTTTATCAGTGGCTTATTATGTTGCACGCTTCTCTTTTCGTGATCCGTTTTTTTGTCGTTCTTATCGGCCAATGCCGCAGTCTGATAGACCAACGCACCGTTCACAAACCAAGCTCGCGTTTGCCCACACCGGGTCTGGGCACTGCGCGCGTGCACAAACCAGATTCGCGTGAGGCGAAGCATTCGCGCGTGCGCAGTACCGACAGCAGCGCCACCACGGTGGCGTGACGTCAAGAGTTGAGCTGGTCTATAGCAGTATTGGGTAGTATCGTGATAATTCTATCGCGATACTGTAATTAGCTACGTTTTATCTCTAACTCTATACATGTTTTGAAGTAACTGTAACGATAACTTTAATACTTTTCTGAAAAAACGTAACTAAAACGTATCGGCAAAAATACAGATTACTTTTCGCGAAAAAAAAATTACCCCTCTTCGTAAACACTACCGCGGGTTCGACTATGTGCTGATGTTGGGCCCCACATTAGACGGACCAAAATAAAACGAGAAATCAAAAGAAATTTCGTCGGAGAAACGTGCCGGCGCAGAGGGTAGACGTTTTTCTACTTCTGCCCTTCCCTTCTTCATCTCATGGATAAGTGCATTTGACATTTGTTTTATTTCAACCTTTTTGTGCGTGGCTCTCTCGCGCTCCGTCTTCACCGTTTCCGGCCTCATCGAACAGCCCCGCTTCTTCGGCCAAGCGACAGAGCCACCTCGCGGAAACACGCGACGCGTGGAAACCTAATAATGAACTGTTCAAAGCCGAACGAGAGCCTCTGTGTTAGTGCCGCAGAAGTCGCGGCTAGGTTTCTTTGCGAAAGCGAGTCGCCGTCGGTAGAGACACTGTCTGACCAGCGCCACGGACGATGTTTCTACTGGTCGACTGGCTCTTTCCCTGGTGCTCTGAACCCGTGATCTACGGTCGAGTCTTTTATTCTTCGTTGCATAGAAGACATTAAAAACGAAACGCGAAACGCATTCCGAGACGTCTTTCTGTTGTTTTTGTTCGCTTCTTTCTTTGCCTTGTTTCATGCTAGCGGTATTTTCCACTTCATTCAGTTTGAAATGGTTTAGCCTTCTGCTCCCCTCCCTATAATTTAAATATACCTGCCTGTTCATCGGTATCTCCCTCTCCTGTCAGCTGAGAAAGGGGAATGAGAGAGCTTTTAAATAAAGGAAGAGAGAGCGTCAGAAATAAGAAGGAAAATAGTTAGATGGTAATTAACCGTTATAAATCAAACGGGAGGCTGTCATGAGTGACAAACGGCTGGTGTTACCATGGGCCCGCTATAAACTGCACTTTGACCTTGTCTAACATAGTGGCGATAACTTCACTGCTCGCTGCATACACTGCAAGAAAGTATACGCATCCGGGAGGTCCTCTTCGTCCAACCTTCACAAGCAGCTCCGGGTGAGTTTCAACTTTCATGTGTGGTCACTTCCGCTAGGCATGTGGACAGAATGATGAAAGGCTGAAAATTCGACAGCGCTCTCCAGCCTCAACGGCTTTCCCACCACTTTTTCTTACGTTTGAATACTACACTACCGTCCAGCGCACCCGCTGAGCGCATCTTTAGCAAGGGGCCTGATCTGTTCAGCATCAAATGTGGAAAGTTAAGCGACCTTTCAAAAGCAGTTTCTGCTGCGTTACAACATGAACTAAATAATGTATTATTCAGTCCATCTTGTATCGAAGCAGCAAATGGTTTGATTCAGTAAAGTCGCATGACGGTAATAATATATATTTAAAAAAGTGAAATGAAAGTTTTCAAAGTTCCAAATAAAATATAAATCGAAGTCATTGTGTGTTGTGATCAATGTCTTCATCGCAAAATTAAAAAAGAGCGAAAGTATATTGAAAAAAATTAAGTTACTATGACGAAATTACTGTAACGGTAAAGGGTTACTTATATATATAAGTAACTAACTGTAACTTCATTTTTAAGTAACTGTAACTTAAATACATTTTGACAAACTATTTGTAACTAAATAATTACTTTGTAAAAATAACTTACCCATAACTGGTCTATAGGGGAGCAATAATTAGATGCTCTGAAACCACCACACCCGGTAGCTCTTGCTCCGCGTCTGCGAGATGTACGACTCCCGGGCTCGAAGATGTTCATTTATGAGTTGTGATACTTTAGTAAAAATAATATTTTACTTGCCCTGTTAATTTTTTTTTCTTTCACACTGTAAGTTATATTTAATTTTCATTGCAAGTTTTACGCTCGATGTCAACTTTGAGTGGATATATATAATCGCGTATGGGAGGGGGGGGGGGGGGGGGGCAAAGTCATAGTTCTGGAGGGTGCTCGAGTTTAACAAGGATCGTGCAGCTTATTCTGAAAAAAGTAGCACTTAAACCAAAAACAGTAAAACAAAACACAGAAATGTGAATGTACGAAAGAAGAGGCAATTGTCAATTGAAGATTCACAGCGAATAATCTTACTTGATTAAAGATGCCAGGTGGCTAGCTTCTTGTAATTTATTCCGAATGAGAGTCATTCACCTGTAACTGGTACTGCGTCTTCCACAAACCCGTGAGCTATTATTACTCTATTATATTCACTCAGCGCGTTTTGGAGAGGGGTAGAGTAGAAGCGTCAGTAAAAAGGGCTTTGAACAGAAATACAATTAAAAATATCCGCTTCCGCATCGATGTAACGATAGGCGCTCGCAAGGAAGGTCGAATGACCGTGATAAAGTAGAAAAAGGGACGTCGTAAATTTGCGAGGTGTACAAACACCGAGACCGTTTCTATTAATGTACCGGTCAGACAACATGTTATACCAGCGTTGCAAATAAAAAATTGCAAAAGGACAAATTATCAGCCAGCATCGACGGCTACGTGCTTCTAATTCGCGATTGCGGTGTGTCCGTAATGTATTTTTTTCTTCTTTCGTTTCTAGTTCTGGTTCAAAAGAAACAGTGTTAGAAAACGCAATAAATGGGTGCAATCAATGCGGACTACCTGCTTGAGAACTTTCATACTTTTTGTCTTCTTTTGCTCATTCGTAGAAAAGACGCGCCGATTTTATTTATATGTGGGATGTGCAATCCTGATTGTTTTTATTCTGTACGTGTCGCTATTTCTTCGCCTCGTATTTTTATCCAGTCGAGTAGGGCGCTGCAATGTCTTTCGTCGTGAATGGATATGTTTTTTTTTTCTCTTGTTGTTGACAGTCGATGTGTCGTGTTGCATTTAAATCGAACATATCACTCTAATTGTCGTAGCAGTGTTGACGGTGATTCGGCGGATGGCTGTATGTCGAAGATAGCGATTCAGATCTACCTAAACTCAGGTGTAGAGGTAGTTTCCTTTTTTTTTCGGTAGCAGTAAAAGTCGATTAGTACTGATGTTGGCGATCAGGGTTTCCATTTTAGTTGATAGAGGATAGTGGTGCTGGTCAAGTGTTTGTTAGTTTGGGGAGGGGGTATTATTTTGGTTTTAGTGATGTAAATGATACTAGGAGCGGTTGATAATAGGGTGTGACTGCAGGTGGTGGTGGTATACAAAGACGGGTATGAAAAAATAGCCTGCAGTCAATTTCTACCTCCAAAAAAAAGAGGGACTGGTCGAAAAACATATTTTATTTATTCAGGAATGATAGTGCGCTAAACTTGAATACCGCCCTACAACAAATTTTGAAATACAATGTTGTGTTGTTGGTTTTTCTTCATACAGCATACGATCTCGTGCGAAGGCATAAAAATAACTCTTTTTGTAACGTCACTTTATGCACCCTGTGCAGAGCCGAACGGCGGTTGTAATGGTTGCACGAATCATCGTCTCCGAATCCACCGAAACTGAACTGTCTACGGGAGCAAATATTTGGTATACTTGGAATTTCCAAGAAACAAATGATAGGTGTTTAGTGACCCTTTTTGAAAGGGTCTTTCAATATTCTTAGCATAAGATGTAATTGGGCGGGTTGCTATGTATTCATATTGAAACAGCGTGACTAGACACGGAGGAATTGGGAAGCTTTGTCAGCCAGTTGCTAATCAGTGTTCGTTTCGTAATGTTTCTCCCTTTGCTCGTGTTAAGTTGCACTGTTTCAACACGTACATCAATATTTGTTTAGTATATTTGTTATGATTTTCCAGTGATTAATACCTTTCCAAAGAATTTTCAGTCACAATGAATTTTTCTAACAGCCTTTGAACTTCTTTTTACGATGCGTCAGATATGTTCTGAAAGATGCTCTATAATTTAACCCTTAAATATGTCTCTGGTAGAGTCCTCATAACCCTCCTCAATCCTTATATAGTTAGGGTTTAGAGTGGCGTATTACCTGATCATGAATTCCACCTTACACAGTTTTTTTTTTAATCACGATTTTATTCAATGTGTACTGTTTCTTTTCAAATTCACACTAAAAAAACTTTGGTGAGTGGCACATGCTAGTTTACACATAGTGCCATATTTTTAACTAAACATTTTGCGTTTCAGATGACGTTGAGCTACTTCTGCGTTGCTGAGCGCACATTGTGCACTCCGTGTGCCCACCACTGCCTCCATGAGAAGTTCTCAAACTTACCACAGTGATTGTCGTCTTTCAGAAATACATAAAAAAAAAAACACTGGCATAGGAAAATTATTGTACCAGCGTAAATTTGTGCAGTCGCTCAATCGTTGTGCACGCTATATGGCTAGCCTATATTGACAGTTGTACTGGACTCACAAAGTGCCACTCGGCAGCGGAAAGATTAGGCGCCATCTCCGATTTTCTCCTTTCTCTCTGAACCTGCGTACAAGAAGTTTAGCTATGAAGAATATAATTTAGAGACCGGCAGCTGGAGATAAAAATGAAGAGTATTGTCTTCTGCTCTTATCACTTTAGTGATACTAAAGAAAAATTGTCATTCAAAACAATTTCTATCAAAGATTTTTTTTCCTTTAAACAACTGCCAACTGTTTTTTTAGGTCTCATACATCTGAAGTGCGTACGTTAATCCACATACCGGAAACGAGATTTAAGCAAAAAACCTGCGACCGCCCTAATGCATACTTTGCAACGGCTTCCGCGGTCAACTCAATCTTTTTCGAACAAGATAGACATAGCCGAAATAACGTCATCAAAACTTTAGATTTCAATTTCCAGAATCGCTTAAAGGGAAGCTCCCGAATCATCTACAATCCAATAACGCTCAATCTATTTCTATAACCATCACATGTTCGCCTTAATTCTCCGTATAAATGTCCCCTACGAAAATCTGTAGTTAATTTCTTTTGAATATCTGTTGAACTTTCTGGAATCGTATTAAATTTATTTTTAAACTTTTTGATGTTTTTTAGACTTTATTTTGACAACTTATTTAACTCCTAGTTAAAATTGGCCACTTAAATATTTTAGGATTCTTCCTTACACACATTTTTTAGATTTTCTTAGATTAATTTTGTTCAATTCCTTTTGACGGAACCGCAGATTAACGTTTAAAAAAAGACACTCAATTTTTTTATATTATATTTTGAATTATGTTAGGAAATAGTGTCCCTTTGGTACATACACATCCCACAAATAATCATTAGAAACAAACACGAACACCATGAAGCACTCAACACCAGAATCACAGTCCCGTTAACTGCTCCAGAGCCTTATATAGCCTACATATTGAAGGTAATAATTTGGCCGGTGACCACCTCAACACTTACTAAGGTTCCAAGTGTCCGATATCCTTCTCGAAAGTCTGTCAAAGGGAAGACAGTGTTTCGAAGTTTTGTGAACTCTATCTCTTACTAAAAAGCAATGATACAACTAATAATAATTCCGTGTAGTCGCTAAAACAACATCCACAACAACGGCTCCTAGAACAAATGTTATCGCTTCTCTGCATAGCACCACTCAGAACGAAGCCAGTCAAGGTGGTTGCACCCCTTTAAAATAGTTTTTTTGCTTTACTTTACTAGTTGACTAGTTGAATGTTGTCAATAAAGTCATGATAGTCACTTACAAAGTGAGAACGGCACGGCGTGTTTTTCGAACGCCTGACCTCCAGCACGCGCTCCATGCCTTCCGTCGTGCTTTGACTGCGCGCTCGAGCTCGAGGGGCGCGAGACGTCGAAGCGTTGTCAAGGATAGAAGGCTCGCGCTGGAGGCAGGAGAACTGAAGCTCCTCCCTACAGTTCTCAACTTGTCAGAGACTATTGAGAAACTTAGTGACCTTTGACATTTAGTCAAGATGTACCATGTTCAATAAAAAGTCAACAGAAAGTCTGTAGCGTTTCTATTGACACTGGCTACAGAAAGTCAACAGAATATTTTCAACACAAAGTAAACAAAACGTCTGCAGTATTTTTGATGACACTTTCAACAGTAAGTCAGCTGAAAAAGATCAACGTAGAGTGAATAGAAAGTCAACAGCTTTTCTTTCGACTCAGGTAGAAAAAACTCATCAAAAAATTTCATCGCAAAATCAACAATGTTTTTGTTGACCATGTCAACAAGAAGTCAAAGTCAAAAGAAAGTAATCAGAGTAAACAAGAAGTCAACACATTTTCAATAAAAAGCAATAAAAAATTTTTTTATAGGAGTTTGTAGAACCGTATATCCTTCGCCGTCATGCCGGACCGCGCACACAACCGCAGACCATATAAAATAATAAAAAAACTTTTTCTCTTTTCATAAAATAATATAAAAAAGTAATGTCAATAAGTTTTTTTTTAGAAAATAACCTACAAAAACGCGTCATAATAACTTCTTTTTAATCTTTTTTTAGAAATAAGTCTACAAAACAAAATTTACTGTTTTTCCTTTTAAATCTTTTTAGAAATTAACCTACAAAAAACGTCATTACAACTTCTTTTTAATTTGTTTATAAGTAAGTCTGCAAAAAAATTCAGTATTTTTCTTTTGAAAGTTTTTTGACAATAATCAAAACAAAGTATGTTTAAAAAGGAATTCAGTAGGATCCCGGAAAGTCAATAAGAAGTCTAAAAAATTAAAAAGAATGTTGACACCTGTTTTTGTAAGGGGTTTCTTGGTTGCTGGCTAAAATAACACAGCATGAGAAGTCAATAGTCGTTTGAAACAATAATACATCATTTACCGTTTACCGGTTGTAACAGGCGTACATAAAGAAAAAATTCAGTAAATGTTGCTCGCACAAACACGCAGAGTTAACTTCAACTCGCATAACTTCAGAGCTGTAACAGCAGGAAAAGGCTACCAATGACGGATACCAGTAATGCCAGTTAAAAGGCGGTTCAATCCAACTCGAAAACGGTCGTGCGGGAACGTCTGCGAGCCGGAAATGACGTCGCCTGTGACGTCAACGGTTCGGCTTTTCCGGTTCAGGGTAACGAAAGGAAAGTTGAAAATATTAAACTTTTTGAGGCCCGGACGAGTTCGGATTTCTCAGTAGCATAGCCTCCTATGTTTACCTTTTCATCTCAGTAATTACTTGACTGGCGGAGAGAGGGCGCTGACGTACTCGGCGCCATCAGGTGGCTTCAATTTGGTTGGTTTCGTTTTTAGCGCGCTCGCGGCTGTGTTGGTGTGTTATGTCGCTTTTGCTTCATTTTGTCACACAAATGTATCCTTTGTGGTACACAACCAACAATACAATGAACCTTTTTTCTGTAAGCTTCTACGCATGCTTACATCCCATCTCCTGGCATTGCTTCCTCCGGTCGCCTTTTTTGCAGGGCAAAGTTCCGGTCGACCAACATATTTAGCACGTATCTTTGAGCGTATTTCGTCTTTTTTGGCCATTCTCGCTCGTATCAAAGCAACGAAGGTCAGTACAACAGCACGATGCCAATGTATTCTGACGGGCGTACGCAAGCTGGGCTGCCCTTCATTTGTAGTTGGAAAACAACTCCGCAGATGGCGCTTGTTATTGAAAAAAATGTTCATTGTACTGGGGCAACTACGAACTAATTACAAACTCAAAATTACGTGTGTTGTTTTGTTTTGTTTTTTTAGAAGGACCTTTATCTGGTCATGCTCGTCGTTCGTTCTGGCTCTGGGGAGGAACAACATAACTAATGCAGGAGGATGATTACCATTATATATTGCCGCATTGGCCGTATCGGTTGACACTAGTTTCCATAAAAATTCAAAACTAAAGATAATAATGTACGAAGGCATAGTGAAAAAGCAGGTCGACAATCTCATTTGCTTACATTCTGTAATAAAATGCTGAATCGCGGTGAACAGATCAACTGGCAAGTTTAGTGCTTACTGTTTGATTTTCGATGACACCAACATTTTCTGAAAATCGCCAATTGCAAAGCCCCCCTTTAATGGGCAGTAAAAAGAAAATCTATATTGACTCCACTTATTTTCTTTAAAAAAATTAAGTACTCGAGAGATGGCTCGATGGTCCATCCTAAACTGAGTAGATAATTTTTTTTGTTGCCCTGCTGAGGTATTCATTAAGAGCATTTCACAGTGTAGGACTTAGGAAACAAACTGTTTGCTTTACGAACCTTTCCTTACGACATATTCAAGATAGGAGATAAGTGCCAGACCCGTCATTTGAAGTCTCACTTCTGTCTTCCACAAAATATAGAAGATGACATTAAGGGGCGCACGAGAAGTGACCTCTGGCAGTCTTGGCTGAAGTGGAGTTCAAGTCACCACTTCATGTATTTGTGTTGACAGATCTTTTTTTTTTTTTCGTTTGAACAGATGCGCATTTTAATATCTGCGGCTTGGAAAGTAAGTCAGGCATTAGCAATGCTGCACTAAGGTGATTTCCATACAGACGGCTTCGTTTCGGCGTGACATGTTGCTTGCCCCAGGCGATTGCAAGCTGTCTGTGTACAGTTTTGTCACTGGGGATCCCCACCCTTTCTGTCTAAATAAAGTAATTAAATTAAATATATTAAGATAATCATTACAGCGTTTGATCGACTTCACTTTAGACTTGGGACCGAAAACAATGCAGCTTCTTTAAATTAATAATTAAACCGATCAAACGAATGTTTATAGCGCAAAAAACAATTTCCCCATATAACCTAAAGCAAGTGCTTTGGATTTGTTATGAAGGCAGATCATGATGCTTTCGAGAAACACACATGGAGACTCCCTGCATTAGATTATATTTGCCGCCTTTAAAATCCTAATTGCGAACTCATAAATGTACCTTGCCCTTCTTATTGCGAATGTTCCATTACCATCACTGAGTAAACCTGCGCTGTCATGAGTAATTGGCATCTCAGCCCTCGTGATGTCTTAGAGTCATCTGTATACTCAATGTCCACCGTTTACAACGTTGACCGGTGCTTACGCTCACTCATGTGCCTCCTCTAGTCTTCTCACACGTCTCCGTTACGCCGACGGTGTAAATAGCCAAAATGTGTCATAACACCAAATGAAGAAGCTGTGCACACTAATGATGACATGCAAGTAGGTAGTCAAGACAGCGTTCTAAGAAATGCCTGCGCGTCTACTTAAGGCCCGTTCACACTCTTGCGACCGAGTACGACCGAGAGAGACGAGATCTCTTAAAACTCCTTAAATTTTTTTAGGACGAGGGAACACACTGGCATTGTGGCGCCATCTATGCGGTGACCCTGGAACTGCATTTCACAAGAGCGAAGGTTTTGCGGGATTTCCGAGGTCAAATATGCGTAATACCCATAGAAAGGCTCGTTTATAATATTGACAAAAGTTTTTCGAGCCAAGAAAGAAAGGATAATGCACGAGAGAAATAAAAAACATGCCGGACCGCCGAGTTTACACTGCTACCCAATAGATGGCGCCAGTGTGTCCTCTGGTTTTGAGAAGTTTTAAGGAACCCAGGTTTAAGAGGTCGCAAGAGTGTGAACGGGCCTTTACCCGCAAAACACTCAAAGTGCCAATCTCTGTGATCTACGAAATCAACTCAGCGAATGATGAGGCGGAACATCCGTTTAGACCTCAAAATGAAGTCTGCGCTGTAGCACTACGCAATACAAAGCGTAATGCTTTGCATTGCGTAATGCCACAGCAGATTGATTGACTGATGGAAGTCAATCTATACACAACATTGGGGCTCAGAAAATATTTTATTGCGCAGAAGGCGATTGAGCGCATCTCGGTACGGTGTAGAAAAAACTACTTCTAGCGTGGACGACGTTTGATAGTGAAAACTTGTTTTATTAGATAAATTGCCAACTATAAACGATTATTAAAACACAAAATATATTTAACAGTACACAGTAGTATTACACTTGCAAGACTCTTGTTATCGATCATACACGAGAAAAAAATTCGAGACAAAAAAGTGCTGACATTATGACTTCTCGAGACAGGTATGAGTGGTTTGTTCAAGCCTTAGTAGGGTGTGATTATCGCTGAGAATGATCGAGTTCGGTTAATTATGAAACTGACGCGAAACTGGAGTAGGAGTAAAATATCTTTACTGTGGTAGAAAAAAATAAACACCGGCCAAACACGTCTCTAACTCTGCTAAACGATTTCATTGAACCACATTTATATGCAGATCCACTGAGCCACATAACTGATAAACGGTAAGGATAAACGTCCACCAGCTCACCTGCGCACTTTATCTATATTCGTAGACTGGGTGTCCACTCACACTAGTACTCATATCCGTACTCGGGTCTGGAGCTGTCTAGTAGGATAAAACAGAATTGAACAGAACTTGAAGTAGTTCATGAGTGTTGCCTACAAAACCAACCAATTTATTTTTCAAACACTTTATTTCTGAGCTTCAAGAGACCTATTTATAGGCTAGTATATGAGTAAAAAGGCTCTTTTTCACCAGGATACAAACTTTGCTCTTTTTAAATTGTTTGGTTGTCAATATAATTTAGATTGTTTCAATATTATCATATGAGTTTGGTTGTACAATGTATTCTTATTAACACAAGGTCCTCAATCCCGTGGTTTGCGATTGCCACAGGGTCATTCTACAGTGGTCGAACCGTATATAATAAACTGTTCGCGAGCCGACCGGTCGCAGCGTCGTAGGTGGGGAGGGGGATATGACGTGCTATATCTCATTTTTCGCTAAAAGCACGACAAGAGGAAAAAGGTGTTTCGGAAAGCGGCCACAAGGTAATAAGCGCCACCTGACGCTATATATTTTTTATTAGTCTGATGTGTTTGTAAAGTGAATAAAATTATTATGGCCTCTTCAAAGCTTTCAGCTGCATCCTTCTACAAGCCCTTCTCCATGTCTGAAAAGGCCCTCCTACGACCGACGAAAAATGAGGAGTCATGTTGATTTATTTTATCAAAACGTTCGCGGTTTATGCACAAAAGTCGAATGCTTTTTTTTAAACGTCACCCTATCCAGTTATTCTATATTTTGTTTAACGGAAACTTGGTTATGCTGTGACATTGGTTCCTTAGATTACTTTGCACCTTCTTTTGTGGTGGGCCGGCGTGACCGCGACTTGAAGACGCGTGATACAACTGGGGGCGACGTGCTAGTGGCCGTTGACAGGCGTCTCCGCTCGAAAAAAACGCGAAGTTTAAAAAAAAAAAAAAACGTTTCCCAAGGGTTAATGGTAGAAATCGAGTGTGCAAAGAAAGTGCTCCTTTCTATTGGCCTTTTTTACATGCCTCCCCAAACAACACCCGACGAATTTCGCACTGTGTCTCGCTGGCATGAAGAACACCGTTAACGAGTTACACGACTGTAATGTCTTAATCTTAGGTGATTTTAATGCTCCAGGCATCAACTGGGCGCAGTTTAATGTTTCTACTGACAACCTTTATTGCAAGCAGAAAGGCAACGACCTCTTAAACTTTGTTTCTTTTTTATATCTTGCACAACAGAACTATATTCTTCACCTACCAAGGTTATGCTTTAGATTTATGTCTCTGAAACACGGATTGCGTGCGTGTAGCGGGAGGTGAAGCCCACTATGGTTCCTCTGGATAAGTATCATCCTGCCCTTGATCTAGTGCTTTCTTTTGTTGATTCCTCGAATCGCGCTCCTGTTTAGGCTTCTCCTTACGCATCTACTACTATTTTTCATCAGGAGACTACACTGGGATGTTCCACCACCTCTCGAGTATTGATTGGCCTCGAGTCTTATAATCCTCTGATGCAAATGAGCAGGTAGCTGTCTTTACGAGATTAATTTGAGAGGCTATGGACAGATTCATCTTTTTAAGATCTTTAAAGAAACATCGCTTTCCTAATTGTTTTTTAATAAACTAAGAACCCTACTAAAAAGGAAGCACTTCTTTCACAGAAAATCTAAGAAAAGTGCTCTCCCAAAGTGGGAGGAAGAATCCAAGAGTTGCAGAAAGAAATGTAAGATAATGTTAAATCGTGACCGCCTGGCGTATCGTGACCCCGTGGTATCTTAACTTGTCAAAAACCTTAAGAAATTTTGGAGGTACACTAGATCACGTTCCGGGAAGGATATCGGATCGACAATAGTTTTGGATCACCATAAAAGAGATGCAAAGGGCGTGCCCGAGCTATTTGCAGATCATTTTAGTTCAGCCTACAAAGACAGCACCGTCTGCTCCCCGCAACATTGACTCACTTGAATGAATTCGGTGACCTACTAAGTTACATTAGTGTTCACAAGGCAGGCAGGCAGCCAGGGGGGGGGGGGGCATGGAACCCCCCCCCCCCCCCCCCCTCCGAAATCTTCAATTTTTGCTGGGGCCTCCTCTCCCCCTCTCGAATTCGAGCTAAATCTGGGGAACGTACGCGTATTTATGTGCCTCATATATTCAACAGCATGCCAGAATCCCTATTTCCTGCCACATCAAGGCAAAAACTTAGAAAATCACTACGGAATTTTGACCGGGGAACTTAGATTGCTAGATGGTGGTTACTCTATTCCCTCCGATTCTTTTTTTTTTATTCAAGACAGCGCGTATTGTTTGGCAGTGTGATGTCGTCTCTCGTTCTCCTTTTCTTAATCCCTGCTTAAAATCGTTTTATTTTCCTTGAATAAGTGATTTCAACGGTGAATAAGCATTTTATACTCATGTTACACATAGTGAAATTGCCACCTACTGTGCTGAGCCAGGTACACAAGCCCTTGAGGCTTACACCGGCTCATCATTGTACTTTTTGAAACTGTATGTAGTGAAAATAAAACTATTCTAATCTATTCTATTCCCCCTCATACAGCATTTGTACATGCCCCCCCTCCCCCCCCCCCCCCCCCCCCCCCCCCCGAATCAAAATCCTGGCTACGTGCCTGCGACGAGGAGTGTGTAGAGCTTGGTATAAAAAAATGAAAGCCACGCTCTCAGCGGGGCACGATGGTATACCATCTGCAATTCTCAAAACGTTTCATGATATACTCACACTATACGCAATATTTAACAACACATTAAGGTTAGAAGTCTTACCCGAAATTTGGTGATTGCAGTGGTCGTTTCGGTTGTGAAGTCGGGAAAGTGATGTTCTCAACTGTAGACCGATTTCCCTTCTCTCTTCACTTTCCAAACTCCTTGAAACAGTCAATCATCAATTCTTGTCTTTCAAATTTCGAAACTTAACCCTTCCTAATCAGCATGGGGGTATGACCGGCAGATCAACGACTACAAATCTTGTAAGTTTCATGTCTTTGACCTAAGCTTTGCAACGGAGGTAGCTTAGACGTGGTCTACTTGACTAAGCCATGGATTGACGTTGTAAATTCATACGCTCTTTTACCAACAGGCCTTTCCGGCCCTACCGGGTTTCGTGGCACAGTATACGGACTGGTTTCAAAGCTATTTGATCAAACCGGGAAAGGCGTCCGTCTCGCTTCCACAATATGAAGCTCTTCAATACTGGGGCAAGTACTGGCGTTCCTCAGGGATCCGTCCATAGGACCGCTCCTGTTCTACATCTTTTTTGTCATGGCGTCTCTGGATGCCCTATTTCTAATTCTAATTCCTACCAATTACAGCTGATGACATTAACAATTTACAGAGTAACTAGTTACTTTAGGATGATTGCGCTAGGCTTCAAAGGAAGATAGATGTTTCTTTTCTTTAGGTGGTGCTCAGCCGTAATTCTTCTCATAAACCGTGCCTACAACCAAGGTTTATGAATTTTAATTCGCGAATGCACAGAATACGCTTTTCGCATATAGTAGCTCATTATGAACCCCCTGTCCCGGGTATCTTCAACTAAAGACCTCTGAGAGTTCCTGTTCGATCTAGCCCTGCGATGTCTCTACTTCATGTAACTCTGGCTTCGTTACTTGTTCTCTGCGCACGCTGGGTGTTGGCTCTCGCTTAACGAAGGACTTCAAGCATCCTTCTGCGTTTCTCACATTGCACCGCTCGTTATGCATGCCCCAGTTAGAATATGCCTCAGTTGTGCGGAACAGAATCTCTAAAACTAACTCATTGGAAATTCAAGGAGTTCAGAAAAAGTTTACTTCCATCTTTAAACATCGCTACCTTATAAAGGATGTTCATTGTTCAGCTTATGACGCAACGTTAGAGCGTGTTGACTTGCTGAGCCTGCACCGACGTCGGCAAAAGGCGGGCCTATTGTTTTTGTTTAAAACATTGCATGGTTCGATTAATTCACAAAGCCCTTGTTTGAAGTGTGCCTTAGGGTTCCACGTGTGTCTACTCGGAATCAATCATCATTCTATATTTCAAAAAATTTTAGTCTTTTAAGCCCAATTATTAGATCGATTGAGTGTTATAACCAGTACTTTGAGAAGCCCGATATTTTTAACTCGAGCTACAGGGTGTTTATTATTTCTATTGAAGGCCTGTCCGGCGGTTGAATAATGATTGTGGTTCACTGGTTCACTTTAAGATTGATTTCGCAGAGCACAGACATTGTCTGTGCTTGTGCTACTGCTACGTATTGTATTCGTTTCGAGCTCCTCTGAAACCTTTTACATTACTGCAATATCTCATCGTTGTACACAAGACCTAGAAATTGCATTTTGTTATCATTCAGCTCAGTGTATGTCATGTATGATTATATGCAGTTACTGCATAGTGTATTGCGCTTCTGTTTTTGTGTGTTTTATATATTCATTTCCATCCAGTGTGCCAGTACCAAGACCGCAAGGTTGTTCCTGGGCACTCTAATAAACATTGATTATTTATTATTATTATCATTATTGTAGCGTGAGCTACACTGACCGACGTTGAGCAGTTTCGCGTGGCTCCCAAAGAGCCGTGCTGCGCATGCGCGAGGGGAAGTGACGTCACACGGCGCACAGCTAGCGCGCCGGAGCCGCCGCCGCCGCGCGCGCCTCGCCGGTCTGTGCATTCCAGAGGAGTGACGTCATAGCAAAGGCAGACGCACTGGCGCCGCCGCGTGCCCAGCTGTGCGCCTTTTTTGCGCAGTAGCCAAGTCTGACGCTGCACCGGAGCCGCTTGATAGCGCTTCTCATTTTGTGCGCATAAGCTCCCGCTACGTATATCCTGGCACAGCCGAGCTAAGAGACCGCAATTTTTTATTATTATTAATTATTCTGACATGTCATTGAACTCGCATTTGTCGTCCGTTTACATGAAACTTCACAGTGCTATCTGTATTTTTTTAATCATAGTGTATTCATGCCGTTTTTTGTGAAAAAGCCAGTCGTACATGCCCACGGCTATAGCTTTCTTAGATATGGTTTTACACTGTGTGGGAATGGCGCGGAACTGTGGCAAATTAAAATTGACCGTATATTAAAAGCTTCGATGAAAAGCGTAGGATATCAGATGATTTTTTACCTGACAATAGTGTTTGTGAAATCATACATGTGCCAAATTGTTCTTTTTTTGGAAACTGTTTTGTAATGATTTTAAGCGCCCCTTTGTACGTCGGAGGAGTCTTCGCTGCACACCACGTTTTATTACCCCCTCATGTGTTACGCGTTACGATAAAAGAATTCGGTCTTACTATCTAACCTTTGTTTTCAATGAACTTCCGCTGAGTGTCTTCAACGCCACTACAAGGAGAAAGTTAAAAAAACAATGTTTACCAGTGTAACGATTAACTGTGATTCTCCGACATCTGCCTTTAGTGCTTCGTGCCGCCTGCGTTGTCGAAATGTTCGCTACTGTTCATTTTACAGCGGAGCTGTTAAGGGCTAGTTTTCTTAGAATCGTGTTCCTCGCAAAGAAATGTCGACACAAAACTCTGGTTGTCGCCGTCGCTCATAGATGGCGGTAGCTGTCAGAGTGTTGTGTCTGCCGGTTGTCCGCTTGCCGCCGTCGCTCATAGATGGCGCAACCTTTCGAGCCTTTCCACTCTGGCTTCCCGACTTGCGGCCGGCCATTACTTCATTCCCACCATAGTACAGCTTCGCTGGTCTTCCCTCTTCACCAAAGTGGAAAGGCTAAAAGTTTCTTCCATTTGTACCAACCACTTGATATTTTCGTCGACCGACTTGCCGGGTCCTGTCCCACAAGCCCATTGTGGCTTGAAAAGACCCATATTTGTACTACGTATTACTAAATGCCCATGAAATAAACTTTGATATTTATCGTTTTATTATTATTATTATTATCCTTGACCTTTGTTTCTCAGACATCGAGAACGTTTCACTTACTGAGAGTGGATTTCCTTTGGTGCTGAAACACAAATATCATCCTGCAATTAAGGTGGCTATAACCTTGAACTTACCTGCCAGCCGTATACCTGCTAGTCTCACTTATTTAGGCAAACTGCATCACTTTGCTGGAGGAGTTTATGTGGGATTATATCGCAACTTTCCTAACTTCGACTGGTCCCCTAATCTGCAAGGATCTGACAGCAATAATCAGGTTCTTCAATTCATCAGGGCGGTGCAGGAAGGAATGGATGACTACATTCCTCTAAAGAAGCGGGCTAATTCAAAACTTCCATACTGGTTTTCTCCGTACTTAAAAAATGAAGGATGTTTACAACTCCCTGTAATGCCGAATTAGAGCGCAGCACTTGAGGAGGAGGAGGGGAGGGCACGGGGGAATGCTGCGGGCAACGAGTGAGACCCGCGCGTTGCATGGTGGGACGTTTCCCATAATGCATTGTGCGGGACCCTCGTGACGTCGCTCATGAAGTCACGTGTGACGTCATCATGAAAAACGTCCCATAATGCAACGCGCGGTTACGCCTAAACGTCCCATATTGCAACGCGCGGGTCATGAGTGAGACCCGCGCGTTGCATTATGAGACGTTTCCCGCGATGCACCGCGCGGTTACGTCGACGGCGACGCCGACGCCGTCACCGCTCAAGCCGGAAACTGGCACCTAAGAGCTGCGCTCTAAAAAGTTTCTGAAGAAAAAAAGCTTCTATCACCAGAAATTAAAAAAGGACTGTATATAAACGCAATGGGGGTTGGTACCAACAGGCGCCTTCCCCTTATGTGAGCTGATCCTTTTCCCCCTCTGGATAAGGTTCAGGAATGCATAAGAAAACTGGCAGCCTACCAGCTCCTCAGGTCACGACGGTATTACTAGCAGCACTTGAAAAAGCATATCACGAAGTTTTCATACCCATCATCTATGATATTTTCAACAACTCCTTAAAAGCAAAAGTGTTTCCTGACATGTGGAGGAAGTAAGTCGTTGTCCCAGTATACAAGTCTGGAAGTCGTACCACTGCGTCTAAACTACAGGTCAGTTTCTGTTCTGTGTACGTTTTCAAACTTTTCTAAATAGTAATCCACAAAACATTGTTCTTTCGATTAAAAAAATGTGATACGTTTCAACCAATGCGAATTTGTAAAAGGATGCTCGACAACAACAAACTTGATTTCATTAGTGTCCATTGCATCCAAAACTCTGTTTCAAGGAGGCCAGCTTAGACGTAGATTCTTTGATCTGAAAAAGGTATTAGATGTGGTTGACCATGGCAATATTTTATCAAAACGTTGTGGTATTGGTGTCTTTGGAGGGCTACATGACTGGTTTCAGAATTATTTGTCTAATAGAACATCTGTTGCTTGTGCGAACGACGCGTTTTCCTTTGCGTACAGGGCGACGTCTGGGGTACCTCAGGGGCCACTTCTGGGCCCGCTTCTTTTTTCTATTTTTGGAACGACGTGAGTAACCACATTGTAAACTCTTGTTCGCAATATGCTGATGATATTAATATATTTAAGGATATTAACCTTATCTCAGATTGCAAGTTTTTACAAGAGGACATAAACTCATTTAGCAAATGGTGTTCACAATCGCAAACTTTCTAGCCGTTCCGGCCTGCGAAAGTTATATATATATATATATATATATATATATATATATATATATATATATATATATATATATATATATATATATATATATATATATATATATATACATATGGAAACCTGCTTCCGAGTCCCGGACGTGTTCCTGGACACCATTTTGCGTGTTGACTTGGACCGCCCTTTACAAAATTGAACCGGAAAACAAAATTGTTTATGCGTTTTTAATGTTGTCGCATTTAAACGTCGAAGACTAAATTAACGACTCAATCGATTACCGCAGTTCTTGCCGGTACCAAAAACGAAAGTCAGTACAGAAGATGGATTAAGCAATGGAAGCAAAAAGATTTGGAGAGACCTCTATTTCTCAAGTCGTATAATGCATGGAATGTAGTATTTAAGAAGTGATCATTTGCATGTGTTTCGAAGACATTGAACAGTCGTTGCGAGGTATAAAACATCTAAATCTTTATAATCTTTTTTTTTTTTTTGTGTGTGCTAAATTCGCAGGGAAATTGTCATGGCGCATAAGTAAGGTAACGTCAGTTCCTCCGCAAAATATAGCGGGGAAGCTAAATTGGTGTATAGGTCACGTGACATCAGTTATATCGTCATGTCAATTTCCTCGCTATAATTAGATTAAGCTTGAATTTGTGTATAGATCCGTGACGTCAATCTTCTCGAAAAAGGTAGCTGCAAATGCACGAATGGAAGTATGGACGGACGTGTTGACGGACGGACAGACGTTTTTGGGATTGGGGGTTCCGTTGAAAATCAAAAAATGCTTTTAAATTCTGTAACACACATACATATTTAACAGTACTTCACGATTTCATGGCGACTGTCACCCAAGTGGCAAGGCAGAGGAAGTTACAGACCGCCACAAAATCATGTACATACCGTTTTAGTGTATCTGGTAGGATTTATTATGACAATGGCGCGTCTAATATAATATTCGGATTGATTCTTCAGAAATAGATATCACGCTTTCTAGGCTCTGTAGTTTGCATGCCTGTCAACACATATGAAGGTAATAAAATGTTGTATAAAAAATTCAAGCGAATAAACAAATCATACTTCAGACGTGATGAATCACGGTTTGGCGAGCGCGTGGTCGCGACTTTGGTGACCAAGCAGACACAAAAATCTTGCAACACACAGAACCAGACACCGCAAAAAAAAAAACAGCAAACAATTGTTACCCTAATGGGAAATCAGTCCAATTAGTCAGTTCAATCCCAGAAATCAGCCCAATCAAGAAATCAGTCCACTCCCACAGTGCTCCGTGCCCACACCCATAGACAGTGCGATGCAAGAGACCCCCCCCCCCCCCCCCCCCCTTCCTTCCGCCCCATCTCACCTCCTCACTTTTCACAAAGCGTCAATATACTTTGCTAAACAAGAGGCCAGCCCGGAACACCAATTGGACCGAAGCACTCCGCCGTCCATCGTTAGACGCTCTCGTTCAATCAGTTAGTTGTTTTAGCAAGACGTCTAGAATTCGCGCACGTTCGCACGGATCATCAGTCGCGTAGTGCGTCCTATAAGCTCGCTAACATGACACAAAAATATGTATAAGGAAATTGGATCAAAGCGAGTGCGAACGCAAGAACAGGAAGGCAAAAAGAGGGTGAAAAAAAGAAAGGTCTCTTGGCGTGACATGACCTCACATCGGATACAGGCGAAAAAAGGGAACACCACATACAGTCGCAAGCCTCTATTAACATGGATGCGGAGGTTTACACGTTAACGTTACAGGCATTTACGTTACAGGCATTTACACGTTAACAACATTCAGCAAGCACATACCAATTCAGTTCGCACTCAAGTGCTCCCGCCAACGCATATTGTATATTTGAGTTATTTCTATGAAGGTTCATAGGATATTGATAACGTAGAGCTCCGAATGCGGCAAACGTCAAACACTATTCGTGCGCATCATGTAATTTATGTTTTCCGCAATATTTTTTTTTTTTGTCACAGAGCATCAATTAATTGCCTCAACTGCTTTTTTGGGTACAAGGATAGCTTCTGATGATGACTGAGATCTCCAAAAAGTTGACTGAGGTGGATTCTGCGGACAACCACCGACGTTTTCCCACCGGGACGAGCAAAGCTTAAGGCCAAAGTGTCTGAATCAAAAAAGACGCTGAAGCCAGGGTTATAGCGTCAAGCTAACGTGTGCTACCACGTCCTTTCTCCCGACCTGTATTATCTCGTACACTTGTGTCGACACTTCGACGCTTCGAGCAAGTGCGGGCCTCATCGATCGGTGCGGCCCCTTTGAGATGCCCCGACCAGCTGACTTCATTACGGCGGGTCAACAGGCCCCGAGGGCAGAGCGCCGACACTCGTCTCTACCTGTGACGCCTTTGTGCGCGCCGGTTGAACGACCGCGAGCCTTCCGCTGCCCAGGTCGGAATAGCGTCGCTCTCGGTGCTGCGAAACGGCAGCCTTTTCGTGGTAACTTAGACCTGTGCACTTCAAGCCAATTGCGCACAAAAAAAAAAAAAAAAAAAAATGGAATGCGGTATTCATTTTAGTTTTGTTTCTGAGTTTGAATGTGAGATAAAAGAAAAGTGGATTATGATAAGATGGAGATTTAAAGAGATGGTAAACCAAAATTTAGATTTAAAAAAAAAAAAAATGCAGGAGATGTAGGTGGGACACAACAATCCCTACATCACTACTCGTAAGGCGATATCTCGAATGGACGGCCGTATTTTTGGAAAAAGAGGTCGAGATTGAACCAGGCCGACGAGGCGCGTTACGTGAAGATATCTTGTTTCCTCCTCTCTTCACCTCGCCCCGTCAAGGCGGCGAGGCGAAGAAGTCGCGAGGCCGTTTCCTCTCCTTCTCGGATGCGCCTCCTTTTGTTGAAAAATACGGTCATCCGTTCGAGATATCACTGCATGAGTGATGTTTTGGTGTTTGTAGCATCCTGTTGCACGCTTTTGCCGTGTGTTTTATCCATGGAATCCAGATTTCTGCTCAAGCGCCCTTTAAGCTTGGGTCAATGATTCCAGCAGAGTGAGCTACTGGGCTTAGTCATAATTTCTCACTTTTTGAAAGTGTTACAAATGTCTGGGGCGGTGTTGCTTCAGTGCCCGATGTGATGTCTTTAATAATGTCTCGTTTATTAAATTTCAATATTACCTTGGCAACTGCGAGTAACCGTCGCCGTTAGTAGGTTCTAAGGGCCACAGCCGCTGCTTTTTGTAACTGTGACGTTGTAAGACGTGGGAATGCTCTACTGAGACATTCTACACTATAGTAACACGCCTTATACAGAGTTTGCTTTCTGCTAATGGTACCGAGTACGTCCCTGTTTCATGCTTGCAATGTATTCAAGATAGTAGTATATAAAGTCCAATAGTATTACCAAATTTCGAATATAGAAGGTGGAAGAGGAAAAGAAGGGCAATCTCAAACTAAATCAATAATAAAAAAGGTAAAAAAAAACTGCAAAGCAAACGTGGAACTTTTCGCCACCCATAAAGTTGAAATTCAAGCCAGATTATAGACATACGACTTAGAGACGGGCACGCGAAATTGACGTCATGGAGCTGCGGCGGCGCTGCGATCGCGCCGGATCTGGGTGGTGTGGGCAGTAGGACGCGTTTTGAACGGCCGTCATAGCATTTCAGCATGCCGTAAACCTGTGTAGCCGTTAATTGCACCGATAGGTATAGCAAACGTAGCGGAGTGAGTTTCCACAAATTTAATGCGGACTATGAAAGGCGCAGATGGTGGATAATATCCGTGGATCGAAAAGAATGGTCGCCTCGCTCGGACGACGGTCTGTGTGGCATGCACTTTTTTGAAGGCAAGCGTGGCTTCCATATCAATCTCCGTCCCGAAGATTGCTTATGTGCAGGGAAACCGTCGTCTGATCGAGACCAGCCAGATTTTATTCCCACGGTGTTCGCGCTCAAAGCAGCGGCCAAGCGCTTGTCGGTGGATCGCTACACCCGTGCTACCAAGCGGAGGGAGATCGGCGACAGAATGGACAAAGCGCTACCACTTGTCGTGCCTTGTGGTCGTGAGTGTAAGAAAAATATCATACCTTGCCTCGTAGGACGCTGTGTGTTTTTAATAAAGTAATAAATACACTTCCGCAGACTCACAGTCTGTTGATCACGCCGGCAGCGCGGTCACCATCTCGAGGTGATCGTACGCCTCGAGCGACTTCTACGCCTGCGCCGTGTCGGCTGTGAACTGGCTTGGCGTAAAAAAACAAATAAACGACGACGTGAGCCATCGACATCGGTGGCAGCAACTTCACGTCGGAACTCCAGCAGGCCTCGTTTACGGCGTACGGATCGTCGAAGGCAACGCCGTCCACGCACAGTTTGTCTCGATACCATTGCCGTTCAGGCTCGGGTAGCGAGCTCAAATACGCGAGTATAACATACGACATTCGTTGGCAAGAAATACGACGAGTAAATAAATCTAGAAGCGTCTCTACAATGTCAACAACTAGCGCGCGCCACACAACGCAATGGCGAAAATACGGAGAGCCTGGTCGCTTTTGCCCACATAGCTTCTGCACATGCGTGGCCTTCCGGCCGTGTTGGTAAACAGAGCCGCTCCGCGTGTCGGTCTATAATAGTTGGTATCGCGTTCGGCATGGACCAAATATAGCTGCTTGTTGCCGGTACTACACTCTAAGAAAAAAAAGGGTGTATTCGGGTGTATCAGGCGCACATGCACCCTTTATCTGAAAGATGCACCCTCCGTTGCCCAGCCAGTGTACTTGCACACCGAAAATGAGCATTCTCCTCTCCCTTAAAACCTCTAGGTGTATTAGTGCACCGCCACGCTAGCCACGCACCCCGATCACCTTGTGCTTGGATTCCCCCTTGGGGGTCACTTTTGGGTCGGGCAGTTTCTTAGAAAGCATGGAGCTGTCCTGTTCACTCGGTATTGACAGTAGAGTGGACGCTATGCTTGTTTTAGGCCAATCGGGTCTCCGGGTAGGATCACGTGACTACAGTCTCCAAGCTAGAGATTAGGCAGAGCACGGCACCTGCCTGAAGGACAAGGCCACGGGTAGCATCCACTGTGTTATTAACTTTGGTTCGAATTTTCAAGAGGATATAAGGGACAAACCTCTCGTTGGGTTCATTGTTGGGATAACCCTGAAGATAAGCCTTTGCAAGGGCAGCCTCTTTTGGCCTTGAAGGAGCTGCTATTTTCGTATTGTCACAAACTCTGGCGTCGGCCGACTCTCCCGCGATCTTTTTCTTTGTGTTTTTGTGCTGCTCGCCGTGCCCCTTCGACAATTTGCCTTTTCGGTGGGCCGCCTCGCGTTGCGGCGACCACAAACGGGAAAACCAAAGCCGGTTTTGTTTGTTTCTTCTTTTTTTTTTCCCTCGCGGGTGCCTTCGGCGCCGACAAAGGCGGTAAATACGTCGCCGTGGAGAGGTACGGTTGGGACGGTTTTCGTGGGGAGCGCATAGTTTCGGGAGAGAGCTTTTTGGGCCTTTAAGGAGGCAAGATGAGTCTTCTTCATCGTCACCGCCGCCGTCTTCCTGCCAGCTCACCACCGCCGAGAGCCCGACGATCCCCTTCGACACCAAATTTGAGTGAGACCCGTCCGTACACTTCGGACTTTACTTTTGCGGACGTTTTATTTTTACTTGCTCTCCGTCCGTGGTTTTGTTGCTTGATTTCATTGTCTTTATTTTGTATTGCTGTAGCGTGCCAACCGTTTTCCTTGTTGTTTCTTTTGGTTGAATCTCCGTGTGGAGCTTTGGGGTTTTCTTTTTGTTGTGTGTTGTTTGCCTTTGTGCCAAACCTTGGAATTTAAATTTCTATTTTGTTTTTAAGTAAATATATTGTTCATTGTTCAAACTTCATGTGTCCGCCTGAGCCCATTCCGCTCTTCCCCGACTTGGGCACACGCGCCAACCGCGCGGGCTGACCGGCCTCAACAAAAATAAATGTTGTCCACAGTTGTTGTAGAGGGCCGGCGGGCAAACCGTCAAGGGGGAATCGCGCCTCTAACCTCCAGGCGGGGGCGACTGTGACACGTATACTCCTCTTTTCTTTCTCTCCCTAAGCTGAAAGCGTGGAAGAAGCTGCGCAGTCGCCGGACCAATGAACCGGGGGCTTTTTTTATCGCTTTTCTCCGCTGACTGGGCGCGGGTAATGGCAGGTAGCTCTTTCCGATCCCGGAATGTCTGATTCCCGGCCTAGTTTCTTGTGCGCTGTGCTGCGACCAGCGGGGCTGCCGGAGATTTCGTCCGCGACAACGTATTCGAGTGCACCAAGGCTTCCAGTGTTTGAAAAGTCCTACGCGTACATCGGCAACAAGCGATTT
The DNA here is from genome assembly GCA_013358835.2 of Ixodes persulcatus. Taxonomy (NCBI): domain Eukaryota; kingdom Metazoa; phylum Arthropoda; class Arachnida; order Ixodida; family Ixodidae; genus Ixodes; species Ixodes persulcatus. The sequence goes on from JABSTQ010010225.1 coordinate 35,534, forward strand.
CTTCAAAAAAGCCCAAGGAATTCCTGTAATGCGTTTAGTGTTCGGTTTGGCAAATTACTGCTTCTGCCACATTGTGTTGAATCTTCGAAGACCCCTTTCTTTTCGTTTTTGTGTTTGTGTGGTTGTTCTGCAGTGAGCCCGTGTCGACATTTCGGATTACATATTTTAAGTTCGGTATTTTCATCGTAAGTGCGCTGCTACCTACTCTTTTGCAGTAATTGACCCTTCCGTTCCGGGTTACCTCTAAAATGAGGCAGTGTCTATTTCCTAGCAGCCAGGAGAACAATTTCCCCGAAATTCTATCGGCAGTCGCCTGCCATTAGCCGCCTACAATCAGGTGATAACTGCAGGTAGAATACTGACTTTCTTATCCTCCCGGCGTTTTGTGAAAACGCGTTTCATGGACAACTTTTCGTTGATACACGTTTTGTAGAAATGTTTCGTCGACGCTAACATTTCATCGTCACTCGTTACGTGAACTGTACGCTGAAGGAACATTCCGTCGCGCGTGTGTCTCTGAGGCGCGTGCTCACCGACCCAGCCCACCCGTTCACGTCGCTTCGAGGCGACAGTCGGCGGCGGCTCATTACAAACAATTTACCCCACCTGTGCCACCCGTACATGTCACTTCGTGCATATAGTGTAGGGCGGCTCATTACAAAAAAAGAGAAGCTAATATAGGAAAGCTAATCTAAGCTGTCTATGAAACATCGCGTGTCGATGAAACGTCGTTCGGTGAAGTGGTTGTATCACTAATGAGTGGCGACTGCCGGCAGAATTTCGGGTAAATAATTGTGCCGGCTGCTGGGAGAATAGACACTACCTAAGAATCACCCCGGTTCTTGTTTGCTAAGTAATCTTCTCAGTTGCGTAACAGCTTCGTTGTACATCTTCACATATCACGGATTGCTTGCACGTTTGTACTTGTTTACGGAATAGGCTGTCTAATAAACTTCTAGGAGATTTGAAAACAATCCCTTGTGTCTGTTTACCTTCTTTTTTGCAGCCACCTGGGCGCGTACATTTTTTACAGGTTTCCTTGAGGTGGGTGCACAAAGAGGTGCAATGGTACACCATTGAATGAGGTGTATCTATGTTCCCTATGAGCGGGGTGGCTGTAGAAAACGGTGTAATAGTAAACCCTGTTGGTGGGTGTATCTTTACTCCCAAAAAAATGCGTGGGTGTAGAGAAGGGAATACTTGGACACCTTAAATTGGGGTGTACCTGCACACTGAAACGACAGAGAGGGTGTAAGAAAGAAGTAGTGACACACCACAATATGGGGTGTATCTGTGCACCCCCGAATGCTGAAGGTGTCTAAAAGGGTGCACATATGCACCCTGAAAAAGGGTGTATGTATGCACCTCGTCTAGAGGTGTACTTGTACACCTTTATGGGTGTAGTATATGTGGCAGCACTTACACCCCCTGTGGGTGTACCCACTACACCCTTTTTTTAGAGTGTAGGCTGCCAGTGAGTGTGTAGATTGATAATGCAATTAAATGCGAAGGTGCAAGCGAGCTGGACAATATGACGAAAATAATCGGTTGTGTTTCTTTGAGAATATTTTCCTCATTATTGTCCAGCTCGCTTGCATCTTTGCATTTAATTGCATTATCAATCTTAACTTTAAAATGCAAGCCTTTCACCCTTGCTTGTGTTAGACTGGTGGCAGCTCATAAAACTCGTTTGCTCTACTGACATCTAGCCCCTAGATAGCTCAAAGAGCGCTCCACTGGAAATGGAGAGGTTCCTGGTTCGATACAAGGACCAGGCTGATTTTTTTCGGTCGCGCACCACTCACCCAGCTGTGTTTGCAGATTTGTGTTTGTCCTTTGTCTTTCTTCTTCTCCTTCTCCAGGGATTATTTTTGTCATCAGTGAGTTTGTGTATTGTGAGGTTTCAAGTACCTTACTTTCAGAAGAAACCCTCCTTCAGTGAGGTAAAAATATAGGGTGGTTCAAGTCACCGGGCTCGATCTAAAATGGAGCGTAAAACTCGGCGCCTGTGCGTAGCCATCTAAACGTTTCGTCAAAGGTGTATTACACTGGTCGTTTTTTTTCTTGTAAAATTACAAAGCGTAGTTCTCTTTTAGTATAAAATAGGGCCAAGAAACTTGCCAGGGTCTACGGCGGGCTGCGACCCAGACGACAAAGTTCGGTAGCGGGGTGTGTTTGGCGTTCGTATTGATAGATGGCGTCGGGAGCAGCGTCTGAAGATGCAGCCGCCCAGCTAAAGATAGAAGACGACACGCAGACGAAATCCGTTGGCAGCAAAAGCGCCGCCGTTATGCAATCGTGTTTTTTTTTTACTTTGTAAATTGCTCTTATTGTACGCCTTTAGTTTTTAACCGAAGGTACATTTTAAAAATATTATATTCATTTTAATAAACCACGGTGGTTTGCGAGCCGTCGCGATAAGGAGGTAGCGCCATCTATCAATACGAACGCCAAACACACCCCGCTACTGGACCCCTGTCGTCCGCGTTGCTACCCGCCGTAGACTCTGGGAAGTTTCTTTGCCTTATTTTTTTACAAAAAAAGCTACACTTTGTAATTTTACAAGAAAAGACCGACCTGAGAAATACACCTTTGACGAAAAGTTTAGATTGCTACGTACAGGCATCGATTTTTACGGTCAATTTTAGATCGAGCCTAGTGACTTGAACCACCCTATATAAGCGTCCCTGAACGTCGCTTCTCAGTTTCACTCCACCAAAGCACATCGGCTTCCGTTTGAAAAGCAGCAGGCTTGTTGAACCAGTGAGTTTTCAAAAAATATTTTTTGTCCGTTTTTTTTTTAACTTTTGTCGACTTTTTTTAGTCGCTAGAAACTATCACAAGATCTTGATATGTTTGGTGTCTCGCCAGCTCACAAGGTGTGTCCTGGCCTTTAGAAATCATTGCAGACGACACCGATTGGGTTAGTTCGAATGTGTGCGGCGTGGCTACGAAGAGCAAGAAATTAAGGCGAATTGATATCGAATTTGCGATAAAGGCGAATTGACGTAATCTTCAGAATGATCCAATTAAAGAACGAACTAAAGACATAAAAACGTGGGGCGGATCAAGCACCAGTCTCTATGATACAGATGTTTAGGAAAAGAAGCATGGCTTGTTTTCCTTAACATGTGATTACGTTCACAGAGGAAGCCAACGAAGAATGAAGCATTTAAATATGATTAAAGCATTTCTGTCCAGTTATACATATAATTCGTTGAATCATTTTGTTTAAGAGCTATGTGAAGAAAATGTCGGCACAAGGCTAATTTTCAGCAGTTGGTTTAATCTGAGAGCGCTGGCTGTGTAGATTCCAATAAAAACATTTGTCTTGACATCAGTTTGTTTATTTATGTATGGGTTAACTGTATAATTGAAGGCAATTATACAACCTAGCCTCTAGGCCTCCATTAGAAAATTTATTTAGTGCTGAAAACAAAAACAAATGAAACCGTAGGGCGTTATGAAGCTAAATTAAGATAATCAATTTGAAAAAGCAAAGAAATCGAAAGGTATTTTGTAAAATTTTTCTGACTTTTTCTTGTCCTGAAGTTAGCACCGAATCTCAATGGCAGAAATCCTCCTCGATTCAATGAAGCTTCAAGAACTTCCGCAAATACCGTAATAGTGTTAGAAAACTCGTGCTTCAAGGCTTCCAATGCGGAATATTTTGCTTTCGACATTTCAACAGTACCAAATTTAACAACCCATTTATTGTGAAGAATCATTACACTACTACTTCCATATCAATAAAAATTTAGTCTATGATCAGTTCAACTTACGCGAGAGTCAAGACTGAGATAACATTGCTTGTCACATTCACAATAGAATTTGAGTATTTACACTAAATTATATGTTTGGCATACGTCCTTTTGAGCGTGCATTTAGCACACAAATTTCCGCATGAGATTGGCATACAGTACAAGGGATACGAGGAAGTTTCAGTCATATTAATAACTTCTAACTAAGATATTATATACAACGAAGTTAAAGATCACACTTGCATTCCACATACTGAGGTCCGCGCAGTTATCGGATAGAAACAGGAACTTCACAACTTAACTCCAGGTGCTTCTGTGCATCATAAAGGGACTTAGATTAAACTGAATATTGTTTCAATTATATATATACCTATATCTATATCTATATCTATATATATATATATATATATATATATATATATATATATATATATATATATATATATATATATATATATATATATATATATATATATATATATATGGGCGGTTTCATTTGGATTCAGGCAACGAGTGGCAGTCGTATTTTTTATTTTGCTTCAAATTTTCATATTTTGTGGAGCATGTTCCAAGAAGAACAATCCTTTTTATTTTAATGTCCTGACATGATTAGTTCCTGAGAAAACAAATCTCAAAGAAGCGGGAAAGAACGACGAGGTTTTGAAGATTGTCGTGTGTGGCGTATTTGAATCACTCTCAATCTCAAAGTATTCAAACGTGAGCGTCTATATTTTTTTAGTGTGATATATATGCAACTAGGTAAGACGAAATTATAACTGCTATTTATTATTCGTTGCTCCAATTGTTGTAAAAAAACCCAAACATGCCTCCGCGAACAACTGTGACCTAAATTGCGGATTTTATTTTGAGTCTACTATGTTAAGTATCGCATTTAAAATAATACCACGTGTAAAACCTTTCATTGCCTTCCAAATTAAGCAAAGTTTGTGTTTTTATCATGTACGAGTACTGAGAAATAAATTATGAAACAGAGAGGGTTTTCACTTTTCGTTCAACTTCAGCACGCTGTATAAAAAAAAACCATTTTTAATTTTTTTCTTTTTCTCGCGTCGCGTTCTCTTCACACCCTTCTTTTAGCCAGAATACATTCCGGTAGAGGTATTTGCCTTGGTTTTGAGGTTTAAGCCTCTAAATGTGCTAAAAAAGAGCAAATGCCGCTGGTGGGATTTGACGATTTTCGTGTGGCGTTTTTGAACAACTCTCAATCTCAAAGAATTCAAAAGAGAACTTCTATATTTTTTATTGTGATATATATGCTAATCGGTAAAACGACATTCCACCTACTATTTATTATTCGTTGATACAACTTTTGTAAAAATCCCCAAACATGCCTCCGCGAACAACTGTGACCTTAATTGCGAATTTTATTTTGAGTCGACTATGTTTAGTATCGCTTTTAAAATAATACCACGTGTAGAACCTTTCATTGCCGTCCACATTATGTAAAGTTTGTGTCTTAATCACGTACGAGTACTGAAAAATAAATTATGAAACAGAGAAGGTTTTCACTTTTCGTTCAATTTCAGCACGCTGTATAAAAGAAAAACATTTTAATTTCTTTTTTCTTTTTTTTTTGTTTTGCGTTTTTTTTAACATCCTTATTTTACCCAGAATACATTCTGCTAGAGTTATATGCATTGGTTTTGAGTTTTAAGCCTTTAAATATGCTGAAAAATTATTCGGTTCTGTTATCAACATGAATTTCGCATTAAAAATATTAAATTTCGCATTTAAAAATCTAGGTTTCCAATAGGAAGTGTACTTACTCTAATGTTTTACAATATTATACTCTGATATTTTTAACGTAGTATAGATTATGTAGCGCATAGGGTTTAGGCTTCAGGCCCCTCCAATCATGGCACTGGCGGAAATTGTCTGAAAACCCGCTTTCGGCAGTTGCGATTTATAGTGTTCAGACGTTTGGAATTGCAAACTTGTTATTATACGCCTAACGACATTCATGTTTTTATATGAGTATTTATTCAACATCCCTTAGATTATTATAATAAAGAATAAAATATACAGCTATAACCCATAAACCCACCATCAGCATTTGCTCTTTTTTAGCATATTTAGAGGCTTAAACTCAAAACTAGCGCATATACCTCTAACAGAATGTATTCTGGCTTAAAGAAAAGTTTAAAAAAACGAGACGCAAAAAAATGAAAAAAGTTTTTTTTTCTATTTTTTTTACAGCGTGTTGAAATTGAACAAAAAGTGAAAACCTTCTCTGTTTCACAATTTATTTCTCAGTACTCGTAGGTGATTAAGACACATACTTTACATAACGTGGAAGGCAATGAAAGGTTCTACAAGTAGTATTATTTTAAAAACAAATCTAAACATAGTCGACTAAAAAACAAAAACCCGCAGTTTAGGTCACAGCTCTTCGCGGAGGCATGTTTGGGGATTTTTACAAAGATTGGATCGACGAATAATAAATAGCAGTTGGAATTTCGTTTTACCGACTTGCATATATATCACAATAAAAAAAAATATCGAAACTCTCTTTTGAATACTTTGAGATTGAGAGTGGTTCAAAAACGACACACACGAAAATCGTCAAATCCCACCATCGGCTTTTGCTCTTTTTTAGCATATTTAGAGGCTTAAAACTCAAAACCAAGGCAAATAACTCTAACGGAATGTACTCTGGCTAAAAGAAGGGTGCGAAGAGAACGCGACGCGAGAAAAAGAAAACAAATTAAAAATGGGGTTTTATTTATACTGAGTGCTGAAATTGAACAAAAAGTGAAAACCCTCTTTGTTTTATAATTTATTTCTCAGTACTCGTACATGATAAAAACACAAACTTTGCTTAATTTGGAAGGCAATGAAAGGTTCTACACGTGGTATTATTTTAAAAGCGATACTAAACATAGTCGACTCAAAATAAAATCCGCAATTTAGGTAACATTTGTTCGCGGAGGCATGTTTGGGGATTTTTACAAAAATTGGAGCAACGAATAATAAATAGCAATTATAATTTCGTTTTACCTACTTGCATATATATCGTACTAAAAAAATATAGACGCTCTGTTTTGATTACTCTGAGATTGAGAGTGACTCGAAAACGCCACACACGACAATCGTTAAAACCTCGTAGTTCTTTCCCGCTTCTTTGAGATTTGTTTTCTCAGGAACTAATCATGTCAGGACATTAAAATAAAAAGGATTGTTCTTCTTGGAACATGCTCCACAAAATATAAAAATTTGAAGCAAAACAAAAAATACAACTGCCACTCGTTGCCTGAATCCAAATGAAACCGCCCATATATATATATATATTTTTTATTTGTAAAAAACTTGTATACTTTTATCAATTAGTTATTTTAGGGCAATAGGGATGACAACGAAAAGTAACAAGACACGTTCAGTAAGCGTCTCTAACACCAAGCTGTACCCAGAATGTTCAATATGCATTAATTTCTTTAACCCCTTTCATGGTTTGGCTCGAAGCATGGACTCAAATCTCATTTGACGGAATACCTTTCGGAAGATAAGATTTCACCTCACTGTGTTTTGTTCATGCCAATGTATTCTCGTTTCAATATCTTATGTTGAATTCCGCTCGCAGATTTGGAGGAGCGCGAACCGTCCGCTGGCAGATTCCGCTCAAGTTGGTCATCTTCCGCTCGCATATTTGTGTAGCGCAAGCTCCGTAGAGCGCTACCGACCGCGCCGTTACCGCTTCGTCGACTTCGGGAGATCTCCCAGGAAGTCGACAGCAGTGCGCCACAGCTTGGCCACTGCGGATGCGCCTGGCGGGCCGAGCAACGTCCGATCTGGTTCGGTCGGTCGGTTGTTTACGCGGGTGGTGACGGGCAGTGTAAGCATACGGTGCATGCATTGCGTCTCGTACGGTGCTACCTCGCACGGTTCAGGGGGTCCAGAGACGGGCGCGGCAAATCGTAAGTACTGACATCTGCGATCCCGAAATAAAATACGAGAAAAAACCACGGCAGAAAATTCGAAGAAAGCAGACGCACGGTTAGGCGCAACCGAATGTTTACCTTTCCATACTGCATTCCGCCGGTGTCTTCTTGTGCAATAAAGCAAGAACAGACTATGCAACGACCGTGCAAGGGATTGTTTGCTGCCTCTGTGTGTTTATAATAGCTTACCAGCGACCTGAGCTGCCGCTGGCAGTCACTGGGTGCCCCGCCGCTCTGGGGCGTCGAACGAGGGTCTGTTTCTCTGTGTTTGTGACATGGACTCTGTGGTTCGGCGCTCGACATGTGTCGGGTATTTCTACTGCTTGTGGACAGCAGTGGCGTAGCCAGTAATTTTTTTCTGGGTTCTGATGTGGCTGAGACGCCAATGACTTGAGGTGCAGAAAGGGCGAGGTGGGTCAAAATGCATGTGTATATTATGGCTCTGCTGGATTTCGGGAAAGGGGGGGGGGGGGAAGGCGGGGTCTGAAGCCCTATAAGCCTCCCCCTTGAATACGCCCCCAGTATTGATAGGTCGTCGGAGATTTTATTTAGCTCGTCAAGTTCGAACTAATGCAAGTTCAAGCAGCGCCCATTTGAACGACAAGCCGTCTTCGGCGGGTTGCTCCAAGAATGCGACTCAGTTTTCCGCTCGTCGATTTGGAGCGGGTGGCACGGAGCGGTTTTCCTTCTCCCTTGCAGATTTTGGAAACCAATCCCGATCTACCAGTGGAATTGACCATTACATACAGTCAATAACAGTAGCATAATTTGCTGGCCCGGTCAACACAGATTACTCTATACCCTGAACCCGTCTCGGTGAACGATATGGCTTTGTAATAAAACCCCCTCCACTTAAGAGCAAGATGCACGAAGCGTGACGTTTTCAGATTAAACTTCTAAAAGTTGAGCTAATCAAAATATAATGCTTCAAAAATAAAAAATAAAAATAAAAACTCCCCAAAAATTAGTTTTGACTTTTTAGATTCTTTTTATTTGATTTCTTCCTGACTTAAAACACTTACATTTGTCCGCAATCTCTTCGTCCCCTTGATCATATAGCAGTTGTATAATGAGGTGCTTAGCGGGCACCTCGCTTAGTTTCCTATTTTTGTTTCGGCAAGCGACTCATTTATACATCAACCCCGTATGCTCGACCGGTGATAAAACTGCCGACCCATGTTAGTCCAGCACATTTGCATGCACATAATTTAAAACTACTTTCGACAGTAAAACAAAAAGCAAGTGACAAATATTTGCAAAGAAATAGATAGAAACCGGCGGCCCCTCTTTAATTAAGACCTATTCGCCGTGTAGCCTGCGTGTGGGGCTGCATGGCCTTTTCATTTCTCGTGTGTTAAATATATAATATATATATATATATATATATATATATATATATATATATATATATATATATATAAAGCAGACCCACGACAGGCAGAATAAACAAGCTAATGAATATGAACATAGCCGGTATCTCGAAAAGAGCAGACGACACGAGGTGCACGCGGTTGAAGGAGCGCCCTCGAGCAACTCGGCTGAGGATTTGGGGAGCTAAAATATGAACCGGAAGCCGTTTCTATCCCTCTAATGGTGGGCAGAATATGAAGGGGGCGCTGACTAAACCCGCTGATAAAAAGGAAGCCTCTTGAGCGACGCTCAAGCTGGGAAATATGAAGAAGAAAAGAGAGCGCTAATCCCCGATGAAAAGAAAACACAGAGAACATGTACGGTTTCAGATAGCTCAGCGGCGTGAAAGCGATCAAAGGATTTTTAGCTGGCGTCGGAGATCTCTTGCCACCCTTGAATTTATTGAATACCTACAATGTTCGGTATATCATTAATTTTTTTTTTTTTCCGCGGGAAATCTACACCAGCTCATGTTTCTGTTGACACGACAGGACGGGTGCGCTTTGTTATGGAACGGCAAGTGCAGGGATGCTACGCTCTTCGCCGCCCCCCTACCCCCAAAGAAAAAGCAAAAAAAAAAAGCACATTAGGTCTAGACATGTTTAAACAGTTTGCGGTAGGTCTGCCATAGAGGTCTGATATATATATATATATATATATATATATATATATATATATATATATATATATATATATATATATATATATATATATATATATATATATATATGTAAGATTGCCAGTGCAGTACTGCTGCTAGCTTGTGGTTTTAACGTGCCTCATGCAGGAGTGGTACAGACCACACGCTAGTACCATACTAGGTTAGTGTAAAACAAGAACGGGCGAATATTGAGCAGAGGATCCCGGGGTTTCGCTACCCAAGCTTTTGCTCGAAGTGCTTCGAACTTCTGTGTATTGCTATATTCAACTACCGGCCGCCGTCAATTTACGCTTAATTTCTGGAACCTTCAGTTATGGCAAACCGAGCACAGATACCTTCGACGAAAATATATACAGATGTAGCCTGAAGCTCAACTTGAGTTGTGATTGGAGGCCCAAAACAGGACTGTTTATTGCGTATTTATCTACCACGTGCGGTTATTTTCCTCTTCAGTATCTTAGTTTCTTTTCAATGCACCAAGAGGTAATACGCGTGCGGTCCAACCAGAATTTGGGACTACGTATGTAGACACTATACCCCGTTTCATCTTACGTCCGGACGCAGCGGATGCTACGAGCTATCTTAGCAAATCCCGTTCTGTGGACGTGGCCCGTGATACGCCTTCCGCGCGTCGCTGTGCCCCTCTCTAAGGTCACGTGACACTCACACGGCTTCCGATTGGCTCCGATGACTCGTAGCATCCACTGTGGTTAAACGTAAGATGAAACGGAGTGCAATATACAAAGAACTGAAGTATGTTACAATAATTTTAATTATTTCTCCTAGAAAGCATTTTTAATACCAGAGCATACAATTCACGTTAGCAATATTGTTATCGCCATGGGTTTGCCATTATACGTAGCAACGTTTGCGCCAACATATATATAGACCAATAGATCTTTGCAACTGTACCAGATTGCCTCTAGCAGCACCGCGCAAGCGCTGTAGGACTTAGAAAAAGACGCTCGCTGCCCCCCAACGACCAGGGCTTCGAATATGTTTTCCCAGATATTTTATGTCAGCTATTGGTGAAGCAACGTGCCAATGCCATGTTATTGTTCAACAAACAAATTTAATGAGAGATCATCCGTCCAAGTTTAAGATAGCACGGTGATGACGTGGTACCTAACTACAGACTGTGGTGTCTGTCTGTTGTGAAATACCCTTTTATGTGTTTATTTTCCGCAATGTGAAACCTACTTCAATCGGGTCCGAGCTTACCAGACGCTTGGGCAGTTTTTATATAAGTTGTAGTTAAATATATTTTTAGTTGCAAAACACTTAAAAACAGATTGGAGTCCATTTCGAATTTCTTTAATCTGTTGTCAAAGTGGAGGATGGTCAATTCAAATAAATAATTAACTGTTGAGTCTAATATCTTATTTCCCACGTTAAACCAGTCTATTCAGAGAAAAAAACAAAAAGAGACATGAAACGAAAACGAGACTTAAAGTTCAAAATAATGACCCTTGTATGAAAAAACCTACGCAAAAAGAAAAAGAAAAGAACAACGTCGTGCACAAAAACGGAGGTATCTGCATCGTCGTCTTTTGAAGCCCGGGGGCAGCCATAGAAGGCTGAAGAGGCCTAAGAGCGGGAGAATAATTGGGCATTTGAAGTCAAAATGGCTACTTTTCTCAGGCAACAAAAAGCAAGCAGTGCGGGCGAACCTTTCAGCTATTCACCAGGCCGAGAGAATCTTACACCATGTAAAGACTAAAAGCGTGCCGCCGAAAAAAAAAAAAAAAAAAAAAAACCGACAATAATCCGGACAAGAAAGGTTGTCCCCGTTCGACCACTTAGGAGCGCAGGTGTTTGGACATAAAGAACGGCTCAGTGGAAGGCCTCAGAAGGGTACTTTGGTGTAGCACCTCTTCTACGTTTTTTTTCTTCGTCTTTAATTTAGTATTTTACCTTCTTTTATATGTCTCTATTTTTTGTCTCTCATGAAAGTGGCTGTAGATTCTGGAGGCGACTAAAAGACGATAGGAATGACACATAAAAAAAAAAAAACGGTCTCCACGAAGTACTAAGCAAAACTATGGTGAAACCGCAGGTCTGTATTGAATGGGATTTTTAGGAGGGCAGGGACGCCGGTCTATTCCCTACCTGCCTGCGTGCGGAAAATGCAGCAGCGGAGAACTGAAGGTGGATACCGAACAGTAGGCGATAGCCGTCGCTATAATCCGGGACGCTTGTTTCACTCTCAATTCGATCCCATCCAGCGTTGAATAATTTTCAATTACTATTTTTTAATCACAATATTTTAACACCGCCATTACTAGCGACAGCGTGTATTAGTTCAAGAGCATTGAATTGAGTTATAGAAGAGCGAATGTTTTATACGCCATATTGACTACCCAGAAAGCAGGTGCTGTTCTTACTGTATTTTTCTAATAACATGCCGATTCGAGAAGAGCAAGAAGTATCTGCAGTAATCGTAAGTGCCGCGAGTGTCCCGAGGTAAATATATTTCTCAGTTGCGATGTTGATCTCGCAGGGGTTCTCACGGGGAATCCTTTTGTATGATAGTCTTTAAGTGACATCCAGTGTCATTTATCGGCTTGTTTCTCTTAGATTGCGAAGCAAAATTTCTCGCTATTTTTACTAGCGAACTTTAAAAGCGGCATTTTGAAGCTCTACTTTTAGGTTATGAAAACCGACGAAACCTGTAGTCTTTACAGAGCGTAGTTCTTCGCTTTGCTTACTTACCCATGACCACTTCTAAGCAAAGAAATCTGACAACACCAAATATTTTTTTTTTTTTTTATCGTGCTCCCGTTAAGCCGTCACTCGCTCTTTATATTCCATCAACAAAAAAACTTCATGCGAAGTCTCCATTTGACTGAAAGGCAGCGAGTGCCGATATCGGTGCTTCATACAGCCTGTCGGTCTAGATTGAAAAGAGATGGGGGGGGGGGGAGGGGGGCGTGGAGATGAGGGAACGAGGAACCCTATGGCTCACAATAAAAAAAAAAAGGAAGGACCTCAGAGTGGCTCAATACGAGTGCGCGCCCACTCGACTGGCCGGTCCGCTTTGTATGAGCCCCGATTCACAGCCAACTATTTATAGCGGCTATACATATGCATAAAAGACCCCCCCCCCCCCCCCCCTCCCCCCCCCCCCCCCCGACGCGTTTCCGCGCATTGCACTGATGCGTCGGTTGGCAACGCTGGGAGGACGTGTCGGTCTCCCTGCTGCTGCAGATACGTCTCCGGCGACAGCTACATAAGCTTAATAAGGCATAAGAAACAGGGTATCCATAAAAATAAATCTAGTGAATACAGTTCTTTTATACTTCAAATGGGCAGTCGCTTTAACTTTCAACCGAATTTTCAGTGACGTCTTCGTCCCAGTATAAAATTTCCATATTTGACGTTGAAAAGTCAAAATGCAGACAAGCTGGCGAAGCACTTCCGTACTTCAACAAGAAACAAGGTATAAGTCTTTATGTGATGACACGACTAAATGCTTTTACTGGAAAATCAATTATCGCCTTCCGCTCTGTATTTTGTAAAATATATTTAAAGGTCCACTTCTACTTGCTTCGTTGAGCAGAATAAACAAAGTACAGAAAAAGGGGGGGGGGGGCACCTTTTCACGGTGATACTCACGTGTAAATAAACAAAATTTCCGATAGGGGCGCTTACCTGAGAACAAAATTGAGAGTTTTACTATAACATATCTGCTTGTCTTACATCCTATATACGACGTCGAATAATCCCTTCTCTATATCAGTATAAGCTGTCCGCCATTTAGGACCACGAGAGTCTGAGAGGTTCAAAAACCAAAACCCATCGAAATGACGGCCTTCCCTGTGTGGTGGAATCAGAACAACTCGAGTCCGTCCCGAATTAAAGGGAGTGTCGGTGCAGGGTCGTGCCACTGTCGTACCGCCAACGTCCCACGAGTGCTGCCGAAGGACAGCGGCGGAGACGTGGATTCGTTCGTTATCCGCTTCACACGCCGCTTCCCTTCCGTACGAAGGCTAAAAGTGACGCAGTGGCTCATTGGGACCAATTCGCAATTCGCAATTCGCTTTCCCAAGAAACTAAGTCATCAATCGTGAAGCGAGTCTCCAATTAATTAGTGCAGCCACACCGTAAATCGCGGCGAAGTTGGCCTGCCTCGAGGAGGACGTGCATGTGGTCTGGGGGAAGTCGATCTGTGCAGCCACGGGTGTCGATATTGGCGGGTGGTCTTAGGGATACTTTGAATAGGTTGTGCTTCCACCGCCATGAGTTTTTATTTTCTACGCCTTCGAAAGTGGGGAAGACTGCCTAAAGAATGATCAACTACACACACTAATGCGTCTGAATCCATACAAATTATTTGCGGGATGATACCGCGGAACTTGTGGTGTGAACTGCACGTTTTGCTACTGATAATTAAAACTTTCTCCGCCCGTGAGGCGTGCGCCAGAATGTATTACGTAGACAATAGGCTTTAATTATGATAATTTTGTATTCTAACAAATTAAAATGGGTCGTTAGATTCCTGATGTAATGTAACACACGTAGCTCCTTTAAGAATGATCCGAGCGATCCAGTTTCACTTTCACATTTTTATTTTCAAAACCTGCCCTATAGGCCGGGGTCCCGGCTCGATCGATATATTCATTATTTTAGCACACTATATTTCGGACTAAGAAACGGCAGAGCAAACGGAAAATGGGGTTTATTTTCATGTGTTGGAGCTGGGACTAAACAAACCAGCTCGGACAGCGTTTGGATTCGAAGTGATCTTTTGATCTCGCGCGCTGCAGAGGCATCTTCACCTCGTCGTCATCGTGTGTGTGACATGAGCAGGCCGTGAGTGTCGCTACAAGGCTTTGTAGAGTCGGAGGCCCGGGGAGGGCCAATCTGATGTGCTTTGGGCTGGTTGTGCGCAGCAAAGATGGAGACGGGGCGGCAGGGGTTACAGCAGCAGCTGAGGTAGAGAGGGTTGCTAGATGCCGGCTTGACGCGGTCGGCTGTGACCACGTCACGACGGCCGTTGATGTCGAGTGTCAATGTCTTTGCTTTTCGATCAAGCAATCGGAACGGTCCGTCGTACGCCGGTACCAGAGTTCGACGGATCTGATCGCGTCGCAAGAAAACGTGCGAGCACGTCTCGAGGTCTTGGCTAATGAAGACGTGTCGATGGCTCCGTTGAGCTGGCAAAGGGGACGGAGAAGACGGAAGGTTTGTCGAAAGTCGTTGACGTAGCCACTGGGGTCTTCTCTCGACTCAGATAAAGGTGGAGAGAAGAACTCGCCGGGTAGGTGCAGTGGCGTGCTGTAGACCAACTCGGCTGCAGAACAGCCAAGATCTGCCTTAAGCGTCGAGCGAAGGCCCAGCAGAACGAGAGGAAGGTGGTCGGCCCAACGTTTTCACGGCTCGTATGTGGCAAGAGCTGCCTTCAACTGGCGGTGCAGCCGTTCCACCATGCCATTAGCCGTCGGATGATAAGAGGTGGTGTGGATGTGTCTGATGGCATGGTGGAACGGCTGCACCGACAGTTGAAGGCAGCTCTTGCCACATACGAGCCGCGAGAAGATCACGTCCGGGTCACCAAATCTGTTGGAGCTGGGACGAAACGAACCAGCTCGGACAGCGTTTGGATTCGAACTGATCTTTTATTCTCGCGCGCTGCAGAGGCATCTCCACATCGTCGTCATTGTGTGTGCGACATGAGCAGGCCGTGAGTGTCGCTACAGATGCATTGCGCTCAATGAGGAATCATTCGGACCGAGTGAAATGGCGGATACCTGAGTATCTTTAGACATTAGTTGTAAAAATAGCCACCGTCTTTGTTGAAATCTAGAACTTTCGGGTGTGTTCATTTGAGGAAAATGTATCGCAGCGTGGCGAGGCCAGATGCTCCGAAGTTGAAAACTCGGCGCGATCGCCGACCGCCTTGATTGGCGAGCGCCGCGTTTGGCCGTGGCGCCGGCCAATCCTGGTGGTCGGAGATCTCGTCCACTATCTCGCCGAGTGTCCATCCTAGAGCTCCAGGGCGACCCCTTCGTTTTCCAGGAAGTCTCAAACGCCCGGAACTGCCACCGAATATTATAATTCACCCTTTTCCTAAAAAAAAAAAAAGAAACCAAAGTATATGAAATTGCTAGACAAATACCCAGACCGATACTGCAGTACTAAACTCTTCGAAGAAGCAAGTAAATTTTAAATATATGTGTATCATGTTAATTCGATTAGAAGAGTTGACCTAAAATGTATTAGCTGGCATCTCTGGGTTGACAAGTAAAGTAGCATCAGACATAAAGGGATTTCTCCGGGAAGGTGTGTAAAAACAAAAGTGCTGATAATATCACAACATTGTGAGCGAATAGTTTATTGGTATTAACCTAACGAGTGTCTCTACTTTACGTTCCTGCCTATTCATCGCCTATGTTGCATGTGACGTCATCAAATACTCGCCTTGACAAGACAGCGTATAGGCAAGTAAAACCAATATTTTCGCTTCACCACATGTAGTTTTCAAAGTAAATACAAGGATTTTTGGGAAAGAAGTTCTATCACAGAACTTTCGAAACACGGTAATACAACTAAAGGGTCATCACTCACACCTCCCAACCTTCGGACCTTAATTAGAAGACGCCGTGACGAGTTGCAGCCCGGATTAGAGATGTCTAACGGAATAAAAATTGAAAAGATGTAGAAATAAACGCCTAGACTTATGAAGCCCTCTTTTTCGTAATCCAGATAAAAATCAAATTAAATAAAACATTATTGGCCTCTCTACTCTAGTTTCCCAACAATTATGTGATTAATGCAAAGGTGGAACCGAGCTGGACAAAAATTACGATAATGATCTCCGGAGAAGGGGAACAAGTGGGACAAAGAACAAACACAAATCTCCAAATACATCTACATGACTGATGCGCGACCAAAAAAATCCGCCTTGTCCTGGTATCGAACCAGGCACCTCTCCATTTCCAGTGAAGCTGAGCTAACCAGGATTTAGACGTTTGTAAAGCAAACAGGTTTTATCAGCTGCCACCAATCTAACGCGAACAAGGGTGAATGGCCTGCGTTTTAAGGTTATGACGATAATGCAGTTAATGCACAGGTGCAAGCGAACCGGACAAGACTGACGATAATAATCCCTGGAGAAGTGGAACAAGTGGGACAAAGGACAAACACAAATCTCCAAACAGAGCTAGGTGACTGGTGGTTTGTGTTTGTGTTTTGTCTCGAATTTGTTTTTTTGTGTGTTTCTTGGGTTGTAATTTGACCAGCTTCCTCCTTGAGTAATTGTGAGCGATGAACCTAAGAAACGCATTGGTACTTCTATAAATATATATTAACTAAAAACTTTGTTTTCTCTTTTTGTTCTCTTCGCAGAAATATGTGCAATTTCAAGAACAAATCGGCGACCACAAATCATATTTTTTGGATAGCTTTTTTTTTTAATTTAATCTGTTTTTTTTTTTCCCTTGGCTGGAACGTTGCGGCGCAAGAGAGAAAATAGTACTTACCACAAAAACAATATCGGTGCTGTGCTGAACTGCCAAATTAGCTGCGTTTTCGAGACTAAATTTACGAACTTAATTAGAAAAATAGAAACTGCTAAAAATGTCCAATTGCGTTCCACCCAACGAAGAAAAAATACTGCATCAAAAATAATTATTTTTATCCGGGCTGAAACGGGGCCTTGAGTAGCCTATACATTGTGCTTTCAAGATTAACTAAGATGTTTATCAACTTAGAACCAAACAGTAGACTAATCTTTCTAAACAGGATACTACACACAAGCTGAATAACTAAGCTACCGAACACTTAAAAATAGGTCAATGCTAATAATAGCGTCGGGTTATAATACCTTCGGCGACGCTTTTCGTTCCGTATAGACAAAACGCTATTTCAAAACTCCCGTTTTTCGACATTTTGTCCTAGTGACGAATCGCCCTATGACGAATTGCCCTGTGCGACGAACGGCCCTGCTACGAGTTGCCCTATTACGAATTGTCTTTCAACGAACGGCCCGTACCCCCATAGCAAGGAACGGTGTCCGAGAAAGCGGGTGGAACGTGTCGACTATTAGGAAAAGGAACGCTACGTACAAATCTATATTATGAAGAAATAAAAAAATGGGCGAGGAAAAATGAACCAGCGAAAAGGTAATGGGGTGAACATCCGTTGTCCTGGCAACATCTTTGCTGTTTCATATAGCGCTAGGTCCCCCCTTCCTTCCCTGGCAGTGCCTTCAAAATATAAGATGGCCGTTTCTGCCGCTTATTCTCCCGCCTGACGTCACGCCTCTGGTCGTTATTGCTTGCAAAACAAGGCTTAGGTAGAAGGACGAGGAGATGCCCGGGGAAGACTGGTGGATGGGCGAGACCCGTACCGACGGTTCTCCAAAACGTTTTCGAGTCGAGAAAGGAGGACGAGGTAAAGTGACGAAGGGGAGGCAATTTTTTCCTCGGGTTCTTAAGAGGTACAGCGCAAAACACATGTACGACGAAGCCGTCCGATCCAACGTCCCATCAGGCCATACGACGGTCGGAGGCAAGGGTTTTCAACGCTCTCCGGTGCTCCGAAAACCCTCTCCCCCGAAGGTCATTCCGGCAGTCCGCACGTCGGATCGGACGGTTTCGTCGTACATGTGTTTCGCGCTGTATCCACGCCAATCCATAGCTCGTGATTTCTTGCTTGGGGACTTCGGTAGATGGGAACGGGGGGGGGGGGGGGGGGGGATTATCCTTTGAGCCGGTTTTTGTTTCGACCTCCACATTTGAACCTTCACAAAATAATCAGTTTCAACACGTTCTTTTCGGTTAGTTCCGCCGGATTTTGTCTGATATCGCTCCATATTTCGCGTTTTATCCTTAAAAAAAAAAATAAAAAGATGCCGAAATTGTTTTTGTTGCCACGTTGGTTCTCGAAAAAATGCATTAGCATTTAGCGCAGCTTCTCAGCACTTTTCCAGCAGCCTCTCGGCTCTTTTCCGCGGAGTGGATATTTCCGAAATTCCTCTTCTCTCTGGTGCAAGCAGATCAGGTCACGCGTGTGCGTGAAGCACCGGCTCGTGTTTCGCGGAAAACGACTAAGCCATTTTGTTGTTGTGCACAGAGGGGCGACGACACCGTGCGCTTACGGCCGGGTGACATGTTATGACGAGTGCGCGCCAAGGACGGCGTGGCAGGCCGATGAACAGAACCGCAGCCTGTGTGCGTCCACAGGTTTCCAAAGCCGATGGCAGGAGCTTCCGAGGGCGTCCAAAGCGCGCACCCGTACGCCGGCCGCGTGACGTAACAACTAGCAACCGAGGTGCAGTGGGGGACAGCGAGGTTAGAGTGTACTTGGGCCACCAGCTGGATGCCGTGAGGCGGCGTGTATAGGTGGCCGAAGGTGGGTTAATATTTTGTAATGAGCCATCTGCGCAGGCTGCCGCCACGAAGTGGTGTGAAAGGGGGAAGAGGGGGGGGGGGGGCGCTGGGCTGACACGCATTCCAGTAATGAGCTTTGAGAATACGTCTTTTTGTCATGCCATGAGTGGCTGCACGTGCTTTAAAACATCCACAACGGCGAGAAAACAAAAAAATAACAGAAACAAACATACACACAACCGCGCCTGTGGCGGCCCACGGCCGTTTCACAATGCGACGCTGCAAAACGTCGTCAAACACTTGAAGCCGCGACCATGCGATGGGACTATTCAAGAAGTTCGCAGTCACCGACAGAGGTCGGCATTTTAGGTCGCCCTCACTCACCGTCACCCTCACAGCCACACTCACCTAAGCCCCTCACTCACCCTATCCCTCACCCTCACAACTACACTCACCTTCAGCCCCTCACTCACCATCATCCTCACAATTACACTCACCTTCAGCCCTTCACTCACCCTCACTGAACCTCACGCCCCTCACGCACTCATGGCCTTCACGCCCCTCACGCACTCATACCCCCACGCCCCTCACGCACGCGAATATGCAGTCAGCATTTCGTCAATAACACGATAAGCGAGATTGAAGCCAACCCAGTCTACGTGCCGACTTTGATCCCCGATGCATACAAAAAGAGGCGTGTAAGCGGCGGAAGGCACGAAAGGTAAAATGAAGCATAGAATTGTAGTCCGCATTTCGCTCTGACTTGCACGCATTCTTTTCTGATTGTTTACTACAGGTGGGCGAATCGGAGTCGCTCCGCTGCCTGTAACCCGACCCCACCACCTCCGCTTGAGCCGTCTTCGCCGGAGGCGTCGGAACTGCCGGAACGCGAGGGATCACCGGACTCGAATGTTGGGCAAGAAGCCTTGGAGCAAGACTTGCTGCTTTTGGAAGACGTGGCATGGGATGTGCAGCCGCTTCCGTGGACTGCCGAAATGGTAAGCTGCTTTACAAAGTTACAACCGTACGGGTCCTGATATATACCCAAACAGTTTATCCGGTATTTTTTTTTTTTTTGTTCTTCGTGCTTCGCAGGAAACACAGACAGACACTGCAAAGAGCAAGGGACCTTTGCAGCTCATGCTCTCTGCCACTGATGGAGTTCGTGGATCAACACAGGTGACTCACATTCCCCAAGCAGACAAGGTAATTTTTTGTGTATCCTTAAGGTACGCCACAGACGTTTGGTCATTAAATTCATTAAACAGAATTCTGAAAGATGAAACATTTGACAGATGATGTTAATTGAGTTTCGAATGGCTAAGGACTAGTAAAATTAATGTGGAAAACAGGAAATGGTTGCCATGCCCCTCAACATCATTCGAGGAAGGTAAAGAACTGATATATACCAAGAGCAATTGGACCTTTTCCGAGAAGCGTTCTGCGCACGCGCGAGCGCCCGACGCCAAGCGGCGGAAGTTGGCACGAGTAATCGAGGAAATTCGGAAGGAGGCTGTGGATCAGCGAGTAGACCACGTAATTGCAGCATATATATAATTGTGTTACATAATTGAAGAAAGTGGACGGGAAGAAAAACACGACGTTCGGGTGGATGCCACGGAACCACGGAACCACCAATGCCACAAAGTCGCGTTGGTCGCGCGACCAGTCAACGACTCCGTAGGGAAAAAGTACCTAGAATGGCAGCTGTAACTCTAATCACCGTAAGTCGTCAGCTATGCAAAATGTGCTTCACCGGAATCACCAGCTCGTCACGCATTCACCGTCTCTTCCTATAGAGTACGGTCAATCCTCCCTCCCACGGTTGTGCCCATGGTCGCCCAACTTTTGAGAATCCGCCAGATTGAGTGAAAGTTTCGTATTTTGTGATTGGCCGTCTCTCAATGGGGCGGAGCGTTTTTGCGGGTTCCCCCTGGTTCTTCCTACGAAGCTGATCACGAGGTATGAAAGTCCCTAGGTGCGTACCTTCGTACTGCTCGTGTGACTCGCGTGCCATTGCGCACATGCCGCAGCTCGGAGAGCGAAGAAACTGATAGCGTAGCGCCCATTATCGATTGGTAGTGCAGGTCACTTCCTCGGTAGTTAGTTCGTCCTGCCACCGCCTGGTGCCGTCGGTATGTGGAAAAGGTCCATTACAGGAATCATATATAGACCAACTCATGTTTATAAATAAACCAGAGCACCCCTAGCGGACGCCACCGGTGCTGCGCATGCGCGATGGAGTGTGGGCATGAAGCTCGCAATCGCCCATAAACAAACCATTGGAATGTGATGTTGTCGGCATCGGTGCGAGTCCCCGTGCTCGTTTTCGCGTTGGAATTGTTGATTCTACGTCTTCCTGGCAATGTCCGACTACTTTAGCGGCCTCTGTGAAATTAGCGGGCCTTGTTACACTGCAAAACTTCGCGTGAATAATCTGACATGCACAATTCCTTCCGCATGGACGCTAAAACCTGATTCACAATAGACTCTGCTTGCGATTTTCAGTCGCGAGATCACTCGGGCTCCAATAACGTGAACCGTAGCTGATATGGTCGACGTCGGTACTGAAAATCGCAAGCAGAATCGAATCAAGTGAATCGGGCATAACAAGTTGGTGATGGCCACTGGTAACAATGGACCTTTTCCACATACCGACGGCACCAGGCGGTGGCTGCACGAACTAAAAATCGAGGAAGTGACCTACCTGCGCTACCAATCGATAATGGGAGCTACGCTACCAGTTTCTTCGCTCTCTGAGCAGCGGCGAGTGCCCAACGCGACTTTAAAGAGGGGCATCCGTGGCGTCCATCCGGACGTCGTGTTTTGCTTTCCGTCCACTTTCTTTTTTTGTGTAACGCAATTATATGTATGCTGAAATTACGCGTTCGACTCGTTGATTCACAGCGTCCTTCCGAATTTCCTCGATTTCTGGTACCGGCTTCCGCCGCTTGGCATCGGGCGCTCGCGCGTGCGCAGAACGCTTCTCGGAAAAGGTCCATTATCAACATCTTGTATCTACTGTCCACACCAAGACTACTTACCCCAAAAAACTTTCAAATTTAAGTCTTTTGAGGCCTTCACTTGCTTACCGCAATTACCGGGTCAACGTACGGTCTACGGGACGCTGTCGTTTGAACGAGCAGACGACAACAAGCAGAAAGTTTGAAAAAGCAGACAGTTCGAAAGATCAGGCGGCCTTTTGAACTTGAAGACGCACTGAACGCAATCCACAGGTGGTCTGTGCAACTTGGTGGTTTTTCTGCGGTCATGTTGGAACAGAGCAAATAATGTTGACGACCACAAGTATCCGTGAATTCAAACCAAAGTGCTTCCCGCGCAAGCAATCGTGATTCGACGGCGTGTGGCTTTCCTTTTTCACCATCTCGGACGAACCATGCAGGCAGAAAACACAAAAACTGACCTTCAAAACTTTCCCGACTCTTTTCGTACAGCTCCAGTCACGGCGTTTTTACGAGAAGGCGGGTTTTTGTTTGGTTTATTCCAAACAAACACAGCAATACTTGTCCCGTATATGAATTTCTGTTGACTTCCGCCCACAACTTCAGACTTGAAATGTGCCCAACGCGCCACTACCGCGCCGTGACGTAACAGCAGAGTTCGTGTATACTGGCTTTCACCTCAAGAACTGTACTAAAGATGTTCGGCTCCTTGTGGAGCATTCTAATTTTCCCCTTTATGTGGCGAATTAGGATACTTGAATTTTCATTTAAGATCAGTTAGGTATTTCATTAGGACGCACACATTTCGAATGGGAAATTCATTGTGTTTTAACTGACATCCAAATGTTGTATATACTACTTTGCTCAGCAATGAATCATGCGTAGAACTAGCCTTAGTCTTGACTTGAAAATGAGTATAGTAGACAATTAGTATACTGTTTCTTGGGCTTAAAATAGTGATGTCTTAAATATATGCAACTGTACTATTTCGATTCTAGGTCACCCATCCTGAAATACCTTGGGCACGGAGATGTGGTTTTCTGGGATACGAGTCTATGAAGACGTCAGAGCATTAGATATTTCAGGACCTTTGCTGCGTGACTGCAACAGTGTTCACCGTCCTGCTCAACATGCTCCCTGAGCAACGGTATCGTTCGTCAGATGTGACCAAAGAGGACAGACTGGTCCTCTTTTTGATAAAATTGAAGTTGGGAATCAGCTTAACAGCACTGGGTGCCATCTTTGGCATCAGAAAGTCGACTGCATCGCGAGTCTTTAGGGTAACACAGATTGCCTGAGTGTGAAGCTGGCCAACTGGGTGTTTGTGCCTCCTCGACAAACAATCAAGGACACTCTCCCAGTGTGCTTTAAGGAGCAGTACCCGAAGTGTACTTTTATTATTGAGTGTACTGAGGTCCGTACGGAAACGCATACAGATGCAGAGGCACAGCACTATCTTTACTCGCATTATAAAAGGTGCTACGCTTTGAAGTGGCTTGGGGCGATCCTTCCGAACGGAATGGTATCGTTTCTTTCAGGGGTCTATGGTGGGAGACATTCAGATTCTTTTATCAATCGTGATTCTGGATTTTTGACCCTTGTGGAGCCAGGTGATGTCGTCATGTGCGACAAGGACTTTCCTGCCATAAAGACAACCGTGGCGGACGAGGGAGCTATCCTCGTGATGCCGTCATTCAATGTGGGAGGAGGGCAACTGTCTAAGCAAGACATGGAAGACACTTTAACTATTGCACAAGTGAGAGTCCATGTTGAAAGAGCTAACCAAAGGGTCAAACTTCACAACATTTTTACGAATCGTGTCCCACTTTTGTTTATCCCGCACATGGAGAAGGTGATGAAGGTGTGCGGCGGGCTAGTGAACATGCATAGCCCAATCATTAGGACTTGAACAAATATTGACTGTTTTGGGCTAGATCAGGGCAGTGTTTCAAAACTTTGTTTAAAAAAAACATGCAATAAAGTGGACTATTATTGCTTTCAACATGCATTCAGTTTATTGGTATCACAGTACTTCTAGAGGGCACCCATAATATTATGCTTGCAGCTCTCCCTGCAGGATCACCTGGGCCACGCTGGCACCGGGCCACCATTTTGTCAGTTTGTTCGTATGTTACTTGCTCGCATTACTCATTTGTTCAAAAGAATGTTCCCCCTGGCAACAATACAAGCAGTGTTCTACGAGTGAGTGTTGAAAAACAGCAGGTTCCTGGAGACATCGATTGTAGCAGAAGTGGGTAAAAAGGTCAAATTTAAGTGGTCTCATAAAGTTCCTGGAGCAAAAAATAAAAATTAAAAAAAAATTATAGTTTTGGAACAATCTTTGCAAGAGGGCTCGTGTCTCTGCTCACGAAAATCTTCTTGGTCTGCTTGGGGCTCCAAACAAAAAAAAAAAAAAACTGCTCGAGTCAAGTTCAAAATGTAAAGTTGGAGCTGCAATTGCGTGTAGTAGCTGTGCGACTTTTTCACAACCAGCTTGCCAGCTTCACGATCCAGGAAGTCGACACAGATCTTCTTGATAACCTTGTCAACAATGGGTGCAAACTCGCACTTTGCTGGACACTTGATCTCGACGACCAATGTGTGGCCCCGGTACCTCATCAGTCCGTCGGGGCTACAAGCGAGCAATGGTTGCTCTGGCAGTGCAATGATAATAATAATAATAATAATAATAATAATAATAATAATAGTCTTTAATTTGTGTGCCCACAAACAGCACAGGGCCTTGTGTTTTGTACACAGCAAATGCTGACAAGATAAAAAGTATAAGCACAGAGAAAACATAGCTATCCCAAAAAAAGAACTTTCAAACAAACATAGAACACATAGCGACATCTGACAAGCAAGATAAACTAAAAGAAGAAGAGGAAAAATACAGCAACCCCCAAAACAGAGAGAGAGAGAGAGAGAGAGAGAGAGAAAAAAAAACACTCAAAATTGCAAACCACTGGAATCATGCAAACAATATATTTTCTAGATTACGTTGAAAAGTTGACTTGTCACTGAATATTTCTAGGAGAGAACAATCCAACTTATCAAAATCATGCTGCATTCGAATTTGGGGAGACGTGTGAAAAAACGTGGATGAATAGAAAAAATTGTGATTACGGCTCGAACGTGGTGGGGCGTGAAAACATACAGCGCTTAACAAGTCAGGACAATCTACGAGCCCATTGACAAGTTTGTGTAAAAACAAGATATCCCGACAACGCCGCCTGTCAAACAGAGTACATAAACCAAGTCTCTTGAGCAGCCGATCATGATTATAATAAAACGTACGTCCAAAAAAAAAACGATCGAAAACTATGCAAATAAAACGCTTCTGTACACGCTCGATAGAGCAAGATGCTGTATCATTTATACAATTCCACATTATAGATGCAAATTCGAGTTTTGAGCGAATTAGACAACAGAATAAACGAACGATACATGCATAGGAAGAAAATTGTCATGTGAAACGTGAAATTGCTCCTAATATTCTAAGTGATGCGTTGCATGTGACCGACACCTGATGATTAAAATTCAATGCCTTATCTATAAAAACTCCAAGATCACGAGCAACACAAACTCGTTTGATGACGACGCCATCTAAGATAAAATTGAACGCAAGGGGTTTTCGCCTTCTACAGAGACCTATAGCCCGTGTTTTATGTTCATTAAGCGGGAGATCATTATTAAAGCACCACCTAGCTACGTTATCAACATCGCTTTGAAGAAGTGTGCATTCAGAATGTGAACTAACATGACGAAACAGCTTTATATCGTCGGCGAATAAAAGCACTTTAGAATTTTTTACCGGAGATACAATGTCATTCACAAAGATTAAAAACAAAAGTGGACCCAAGTTTCTCCCCTGAGGCACCCCTGACGACGAAATAAAGGTTTTGGACATAAATCCCGATACACGAACACAGTTTGTACGATCGCTGAGGTAGCTCCTAAACCAAATTACAATACGTTGAACATAGGCCGTAGACATCTAGTTTACGCAGGAGCCGATCATAATTGACCCTGTCGAACGCTTTCGACATGTCAAAGTAGATGACGTCTACTTGTTGATGGTCATAAACAAATGGCACAGCATAATCTAAGAATGTGCACAAATTGGTTTCCACCGACTTTCCCTTCAAGAATCCGTGTTGCTCAGGACAAATTTTTTGACGGAAGTATTTGTAAAAACGATTATGCGGCGTCATTTCAAAAACTTTAGAGAAACTAGATAATAAAGAGACAGGGCGATAGTTGCTGACAATTGTGTTATCGCCTGATTTAAATATTGGAACTATCACTGAGTGCTTCCATATACACGGGAATCTGCCCGATTGTAGCGACAGGTTAAAGATATGAAGCAACGCCGGAGTTAAAAGATGAGCACATGCCTTTAAAATAAAGCTCGGTATTCCGTCTGCGCCAGCAGATAACTTTGACTTCATGTCCCTTATGCATGTATTTATCTCAAGCTCATCTATTGGAACAAACGGAAAAAAATCAGAGGTATTTGGGCATTTCACATCTGAATTCGTGTTAGTTCCAGTAGAGAGGCATGACATAAAATGCTGAACAAACAAGTCTGCCACTTCATTTGGGTTCGATTTATAGCCGGAACTACCCCGTAAGAGAGGAACACTACCACTACGCTTGTTTTTTTTAGTGGGTACGAATTTCCAAAAGTCTTTTGGGCTTGAATTCAGAGCAGACTCAGTCTGAGAAACGTGAAATTTCTCATCTCTCTTAAACAGCCGCTTTGCAGTAGCGCGATGCTCGCTGTACTTCAAGTACCATTTCTCTAATCCCGTTCTTTTAAAAGTCCTGTGATAGTGCAATTTTCTGCGTAAACAGCATTTCAGCTCCCATGAAAACCACGGAGGGTATTTGTATGACCGTGAAGCGCGCTTCGGTATAAATGTATCCATGGCACTCGACACAATTTTTGTAAATGCCTCAGTCGCTGAGTCAACGCACGTGTCTTTCAAGATAGGATTCCAGTTGTAACTTTGAAGATAATAGTATATGTTAAGATAATCTCCTTCGCTGTATAAGAAGCAAGTCTGGCTATAAAAAAAACATGTTGACTGGGCGGAAAAAAGAATGAAACAACAAAAGGAGGATGGAAATGATCGACACGTGTTATAGGATCGTCAACTGAACTGATACCATCAATTGGCGAAGACACTAGTGCAAGGTCAAGTATGTTGCCCGCTGAGTTCTGTAGCTTATTGCACTGTTCAAACCCATTTATATACATAAAATCTATTAGGCTTGACGCCTTCGATTTGCGATCATCACCATCCGTTGTGACATCTGTCACCCAGTCTATCCCCGGAATATTAAAGTCTCCATAAATGTGAACGCGAAACTTTGACACATCTAAACTTTGCTCTAGAGCTCTCAGCTCTGCCACCAAATTATCAGAATTAAACTGGGGTATAAAATAATAGTTTCCGATTAAAAAGTTGACGCCATCATTCGATGCAAGCTCCACCCAAACGCATTCCGAATAAGACTCTAGATCTTGCCTTCTCCATGCTCGCAAAGAAGTACTCACGGCTGTAAGTACACCGCCGCCATATTTTTGCCCCGTGCTTGCGTAATTTCGATCTCGGCAAAAAACGGAATAACATGGGGGAAAATAATCGGTGCTAGAAATACCTTCCTCCAGCCACGTCTCCGAAACACATAACACGGTAAAGGAACTTCCTGCAATTCCAGACATAAGCTCAGAAGACTTGGTTCTGATACCACGTACGTTTTGGTAATAAACCGTGCACTCCAATGTGTTAGTTATCACCGGCGATCGCAGAATCATCTGGCATATTTCTTAACTTTCCGAAAAAGGGTCGAAAAATGCATCCAGTTGGCCAAATTTCTGCTCGGTTGAGTATTTCAAAATCGTTAATATCAACAGATACATTGAAAGAAGCGTAGCTCTCATGCTTAGACACAAGCTTAGTACATAAGGTAGCATTTCCCTTCAAAGCAGCGGCCACAACTTCTGAAATGTCCGAAACCGTCGCACTTGGGGCCAGTCTGGAGACGAAGAGCGCACGACGCCGTGGTGGTCGTGGTACGGAGGCAAGCTTGCAAGTAGTACTCACGCCCTCGGTAGGTTGAGGCCTCTGAGTCCAGTCTGAAAAATAGAACAATTTGGTTTTGACTACCTTGTACTCTAATCAAATAGAAATGATAGATGACTGATCCATACAAGTTCACTGTAAAACTGAATACTTAGAAACAAGAAGAAAACTATGAATGGACACAGACAAGCTAACAACATTTAATCCTGTTTCCAAATATTCGCACTAACTATGATCACCAATCAGAACAGAAAATATGATGGATAGTAAAAGGGGAGGCAGACCGAAGAACGAGAGAAGGGTGTAGTGATTGTGATGGCTTCATCTTCCAAGAAGAGTCTAGATTTTCTTCAGTTCTGTCCTGATAAATTTAATTTAATGTCTTAATCATATTAACGAGGCTGTTACACATCCTGCTTACCAAGACAAACTAGAATTTGTTAGGCAGAACTGAAAAAGACACTTTACAACTGAAAATGAAGCCACCACGATCACTACACCCTCGCCTCCCCTTTGGTTCTCGTTTGCCGCAACTGATTGGGGATTGCAGGCACAGTGGGAATGTTCGTAACCGGAATCAAATTCCGTTGCTAACTGCAAGATAGTAGTAGTTTTTATTCAACCGTAGTGTTATATTCTTTCGTTTCAAGTATTCAATAACAGAGCAATCACACAATTAAACCCTCTAGAAATAGAAGGCCCTTTTTATTATTTTATAGGACACTTTCATGACATGATATTGTTGTTACTAAAGGCTAATTTCACACCAACTAAAACAGGATTCCAGTGGCCTGGAATCCTGTTTTAGCTTACGCAGATTACAATTGATCTGCTTTTGCAGGTCATTAAACTGCGACGATTTGGCACAAAACGAAGTGCAGGCATTTTTGTGTACTGACATCTTGGATAGAACACACTTGAGTAATACTCAGCTTTGAAATTTGTCATTTGGCTGTACATCGGCCTATTTAACACAATGTGTCTGTCATGCACTGTTTGGTGCACTTGGTATGGCAGAGCCCGGTCCGCTGGATCTCGATGTTTGAGTCGTTATGAGAGGTGCCCAAGAGATAACATGAGTTCATATTTTTTGCTACACATACCTCAAGAATCTGAGTCCGCAGTTTCGTCTCCAGCACCTTCCGAGCCAGGGGTTCATTTCGGGGACCTGCATGCAATTAATAAAAATGCAAAAACACTCAAAAGGAAAACTTGATGTGTAAAAGAGAACAAGAGCGTAAAAAAGAAAAACATGTTTGTGGCAGCTGGTTTTCGTCATGCCATGCATGCATTTGTGATTAATTCATTGTTTCGGCAGCAACTTCAAGCTTTAGATACTATGTAACTTAAAGACACCTTTGTCAATACGACACCGAGCTTTAGTACCATATTAAGTTGCGGCAGTTGAAAATGGTTTCTTGTTAGCCATCTGCCTTGCCAAGTTCTCGAATTTCTTGATCCTTGTGCGAACTGAGTGGGCGTTCGAGCTTTTCATGCGAAACTTCCGTTCTTCGTGCCATCGGTAATGAAAAAGGGGAAAAAAATTGGTTTGACACAAACTGACAATATACCTAAATAAGTGTGCTTCACAGGAAAGTTAGTATGAGTGCAAAAATGTCACAGTTTTCATATTAAGGGATGAGGAAATTGTAAGCATCTATGCTCATTTTCCCCTCAAGAACCATTGTAAAAAGTCCTAATCTACGTGGAGACTTCTAATTTTTCCTAGTATGTGGTGGATTGAGATACTTTTATGTGCATATAAGGTCCGTAATTTGTTTTCTTAAAATATGTTTTTCAAACGTAAAAGCACAATGTTTTTCTCTCTGACGACCATATCTTGAATAAACTACTTCATGCTGCGTATGAACTAAGCGCAAAATGCACTTTTTCTTGAAGTGAAAAAGGGTATAAGTATTCAAATAGTATACCTCTCCTCCAAGCATGTTGGGCAGCAGTGGAGGTGTCAAATCGGGTTTTGTACAGTTAAGGCAAGCTTAAAGGAGCTGTGCAACGATTTTAACGTAAAAGAATTGGCGTTTTCCACTTTTGACATTGTTCACCTTGTCACAAAGGACAGGAAACACACCTCCTTCTTTCGAAATGTTGCGATTCCGCTGCGTAATCGCGAAGCAAAAATTAGAATATTCCTCGACCTGCAGCCGCGAGCGGCGGCCATGAGAAACAGAAGGAATGACGTCAATGGGGAATCTTGTAGAAAGATAGCAAGTTGTGCGAATACCTCCTCGATAAAAGGTAACTTTTCTATAAATCTTGTCGTTCCAACATAAATAAAAATGCGTCAAAAACCTGGTATCATCGACAAAACTTTTATTATACGGAGTTTCATTGGCGCCATCTATCCTAGGTCCACAAAACCGTCAGCAGCGGAACAGCCGCCAGAAGCCGGAGGGTGAGGGGGGACAGGGCCGGACGGGCATGGCCGGACCCGGATGAGACTTTCCTCCTTTCACCATATTGTTCGCGCTGCGCCCACCAGCACATGGTCACGCGGTCGCGAGCAGATGAGTTCTCGCTGCTCACTGATGGCTCTAAAGAGAGAGCTTCACCGGAACCCCGCGCCTTCCCCATTGACGTCACAGCGCACGTGACTCGGAAGTTAGTGGAAGGAGTTGAGAGGCGCCGAAAACCTCAATCTTTGTCTATTTTTAAAATAAAAACTAGAACATGCAGTCAAAAGCGGTTTTTTGTTCTTTACTCAGAAAGGTCGAGACACCAACTCCCAAATTATTTAAGCAAATCACTATAACTATTGCACAGCTCCTTTAATAACACGTGAAATAACTACTGTGCTCGACATCTTTCAAGCATGAGGGTATATCGTTGTAAAGGAGTCGCGAGGGACCCCCTCACCGGGTGGTCCTCTTCGACGGCCGCGCGGGGGTGTGGGGAAGAGGGGAAGCGGACGCACCCTGGCTGTCGTTGTTTTCTTTACTTTCGACGGGTGACCGCGGTCCTCCTGAGCAGGCACCCCGCGGCGAAGACGTTGTCTCTTCCGCGAAGGGGGCGTTTTGTTTTGTGTGTGCGCGCATTTTCTTGTGTGCTCCAGCGTCCCAGAGGGTACGCTGGCGACGATCGAGTTTCGGGCCAGGAGCTCTGGTGTGGCGCCACTCTGTCTGGAACCGAAGGCTGTGCCAATGTTACGGAGCTGTCAGCCGTGGCCGTTGCAAACTTGATGTACGGCCGGGTCGGCCCCAGCTGACCATTGGAGGGTTGACGCCACGTGGCTTCGAAAAAGTTTGAAACCATTGGATAAAGCTTCCCTGAGGGCGAGGGAGTGAGTGCCTTCAAAAGCCTCGGACGGGACGAGGGAGGTCGATTTTGGACTGATTTGGACATCTGTAACACCTGTCCGATCGGAGTATGCCAACTTCCCCTACTTTGTACAAATGTACATAGTTTGTAAAATAAATTGGTTCGCCTAAGAACTCGCAAAGTCTCCATCGCCTCCTGAGAACTTCAACGACCATTAGCCTGCCAAACTTGGCAGGACCAAAGTAACACCACGCAACGAACGAACCAACATTTACTGGCGCAGTCGGCATGGAGGGTCTTGAGAAATGCGGAGGCGACAGAGGATCACGAAGGAGACTCAAGTTGAGGCGAGAAAACGGAGCCCACGGCGGACCATCACGTGACCCCTGGAACTCGCGCCAGCACAGCCGGCGGCTAGGACCAGCGGAGTCCTGAACCTGTCCCGAGGGAAGCTACGTCCCGGGAACGACAGTCAAGCGTTCCTGACGAACCGCAGCAGTCGTGCGTCCAAGCGAGTGAGATCCTGCACAATTAGAAAAAAGGGTATCGATAGTCCTCCCTTAGGGGAGGAACGGTCTTGTAACCTATGTTCCTTCAGAAAGAGAGGAACTTTCGTCCCTGAAGCAGGGGAGCAAAGTTCCTCCGTCGCCTGCATCTCATTATGGCGGCCCTGAATCGAGCAAATCGAGCTCAATAAGGCTTAACGAGGACGCTACATCTCTTGTACGGGACGAGAGGAGCAGCAAATAAAAGCGTAACACGAGCTTTCCGCGAACTGTGTTTATTTCCGAAGCCAGATTCCCCCCACAGGTACAGAAACTTGCGTTTCGAAAGCAGTTACTCAGTCTTCTCGTCGACAGCACTGCGATGTTAAACGGAGACAACCGATACCCAGTTACTTCGCGCACTTCACGTCTTACCTTTGGTGTTCCTCGAGTCACTATTACTTCGTCAACCGCACATCACGGAGGAACGGCAAACCCAATCCGCGAAACCAAAAGCCGCTCTCAAAAGAACTAACTCGAAGCCACTGTATCGCGTAGCGTGAAAGGTTAAATCGCTTACCACTAGATGGCAGGGTCAAGCAGAGTAATTGCAAGTAGCTAGGCTAGGGGGCGCTAGGTACTGCCCAATTCATGTTCTACAAAAAAAATATTTTTATTTCTTCAGCCCACCATTGCACTTACGGATCTTCGGGAACCTCTCCTTTACTCACATTACACATACTACAAGCACCACGTGAACATACACTGAGCACATACGCTGCACATACAAACATCAATTCAACGGCACACTAACCCGAACGCTACACCAGAGCTCTGCTTTCCCGTCTTTTATACTGGTCGTTTTGAACGTACGGAATTTTTCGGTAGACTGAATAAGCAATAAAAAATATTCCCAGCATGTTGATTTTTTTCTAGCAATGTCATACCTTTGACAGTATTTTGAATGACTCAAGGGATGAATCTCTTATTAAAAAGCGAACGCTCGATCATGCCGTAAATATTTGAAATCCAATAAATCAAGCCGCTCCAATGCGGTTCGAAGCCATGAGTTTGTTTCCCCGCGCGGCACGTCGTAGCCTCTAGTTCTATTGTAGTGTTCGTTTTTCTATTTGTGCTGTTTGCGCAAGGCTGCAATTGCCGTCTTGAATTAATCTCTGTAGAGCGGATATTCACTCAGCTGGAAGTGATGCTTCACGGGCTGAGAGATCGCTTTTCGATCAACCTGAATGCAGTCAAAGCCGCGACTTGCGGCAGGTGTTAAGTGTACGGAGCTACGCCGTGGCGAGCTCGAAAACTTCTTGCGAGCATCCCAGCGCGCCACTTTGAGGGCAGTTTCTCCAGGGACCGTAGTATATTTAAACAGCGAAATAAAGGGTAGCTTTTTTTTTCGATTTTACCTACTATTCTTTTTTCATGCTAAAATTTAACACTGTAAATATACCTACTTTCCGTCATGATTTCGTACTGTTCAGTCCTTTCCCCAGAGCGCAATCGCTCTCGGGCACGAGACAACCGACAGTCACATTGGCCACTGTATGATAGGAGCTTACTATTCAGACCAGCGTTCCAACATGACTATCCGCACGTAGATCGATTGCACCTAACCCCTCAAGTGGTATTAAACTTTTTAATGTAAAGCGGAAGAGTAAAGCTATACGCACTCCGGAGTGCACTTCGGTCGGAAATGGCTATACGCACACCGCGGAGAACTCATGCCATTTGGGTCACCCTTTTCGAACGGCGCGTGTATCACTGGGGAGCTCGTTAACACAGCCCCCCGCCTGCGTTCACGCCGCTTCGCGGCGACAGTATCGGCTGCTAATTACAAAACTTAATCAGTACACGCCGCTTCGCGGCGTCCAGCCGGCAACACAAGCCCCGCGATCCGCACCTCCGGAAAGGGAGTACCATACCATTTAGTTCTGCGAAGTTTCGGCGACAACATTAGGTTTTCTTCGTGTTAATCGCAAAAAGAAATGTCGTAAATATCGCCAAATGCCTCGACAAAACAAAATGTTCGAGAAAAAAAAAAGGGAAAAAAAAGTAGGTCCACCGCGGATCGAACCCGCGTCCACATTGCGTACAAAGCGGACGTCTAACCCCTACGCTACGCCACCGCTTCGAAAAGTCGCTGTGACCATTCGTTTTATACGAGTATAGCGGAGTGCGTATAGTCATTTCCGTCCGAAGTGCACTTCGGAGTGCGTATAGTTTTACTCAAAGGAGTATGTCAACCTGCGACACCCCACCCCGTCCGATCACGGCCCGACCAGCGGCATCAATACCCGACAGTTTACGTCATCTCATCTTGTTGTTACACCACTGATACGCGAACACACGGTCACATCGGCGATAATTCCAGTCTTCTGTTCACAACCCACAACACTACCATCACGATGTTGCTGCTATGTTGCTGACACGCACAAATACAGAACCACGTTGAACGCCGGTCAGACATGGCATCGGAAAACAGAACCGAACTCAGCAAGAAAGGCGCCCAGGCAGCCGGCAGCAAAACCTGCCTGTCTTGGACGCAGTTCCTGCGATTTCCATAACGTCGAGAACGTCGACACAGTTCCGCGTGGTTTCGCTACTGTAGTTCCGCGTGAGCCCCGCAATTCGGAGACGGCCATCTTTCCCAGTGTACGTGGCGCTGCTGGCACTGCTCCGGAACTTCGCCGTTTCTAGCGGCTTCGTTTGCTCGTTTCATAAAATTAGTGATAAAAACGTCAATGCAACCGAAATGCTCTGCATGTTTGGACTAGAAGACGGAATTACAGGCGGCCTTCGCTGCCGCTGAAGCTCAATCAACTCAACAGCATTTATTAAACAACGTGCGCGACCTGCTCGAAAACGAAACCGAGAGAAGTTGAGTCGGGAGGGCGAAAGTTTTCTCCAGTCTGCCTGGAGAAGGAGGAAAATGTCTCGTTCCTCCCTCCTTCTCGTGTCCGCTTGGGGGCGCGTCAGTAGAAGGGAGGAAGACGCGCCGTTGCTACTTTTTTCCTCCATCTTTTTTAGAGTGTGAGAGCCGAGCCAGAGGAGCCGGTGGCAAGGGCCAGCAGAGTCCTGTGCGTGTCCCAGGGCAAGTCGCTCGTCGGGTGAACCTCTGATCCTGTGGGCTTAGTTTGTTCCCGACGGAGTCATCGAGCAGGCGGCACGGACGACCAGCAAGCAAGCTACAATGGCACGGACCCCACGCGGACCTGCAAAGTAGTAAGCTCAGTCTTGTTTCCCTTTTTGGAAGGGGAGTGGTCGTGTCGCAGTAGGCCAGGGCAGGGCGTATGATTACGAGGTTCGGGCATTTCAATCCCGACAAGCGCACCGGAAGGACGATGGACGGCGAATGGACGTCGGGGGAAGGCGGGAGCACCACGACGTTGGTGAGCGAGCACCAAAGCGAATTCAACTTTGAGGAGGGGAGACAGCGCATAAAAATTCTCGAGCTTGAGATGGAGCTCGAGCGCGTTCGATCGGCCAACCGCCGCGCCGAGGGGGGCAGACCGGCGGATACGGGCGAACGTGGGGAGCAGGATGACCTGCGACATTTCTCTAAAGCTTTGTCGGGCGTCATTCAGAAATTCCCATCCGAGGCCGAGGTAACCGTGTGGTTCGAGGCGGTAGAGACCATCTTCGTGACATATCGCGTTCCGAGGACCATATGGGGCCAGTTGATATTCCCGCACGTGGTTGAAAAAGTGCGGTATTTGGCCACGCAGCTCACCGCGACTGAGCTCAACGACTACGCTCGAGGTACGGAGACCGTACTCGAAGAGTTGCAGCTCGCGCTCGGTGAGTACCAAAAACGGTTCCTAAGCGCTACTAAAAGGGGGGAAGAAGCGTGGATGCCATTTGCCACGCGGCTGCGCAGATATCTCCACTTTTACTTGGAAGCGAGAGGAATTCAGACTAAGGACGACTTAATTGACCTTCTCGTGGCTGACCAGTTGAAGGCAAGGATGTCGCCGGAGGCGCTTAGTTACATGCCTGAAAGAGGACCCTAGTTGGCACAGGGCGCCGGAGCTGAGCCGGCTGATGAGGCTCTACGAGCAGGCTGAGGGTAGAGGCGCTGCGTCAAAAAATGTTGAAGCAGAGGGCTCAGGAGGCTTAGGTAGAGCAAAAGGCGGGGGAGCCGCAGCTGCGACGAAATTCACGGGAAGTTCGGCCGCCAGACTGGGTACCGGCCAGCGGAAACAATGCTACGGGTGCGGCTCCTCGGACCTTTTAAGAGCTGACTGTCCACATGCTACGAGTCGCGGGGCAAACGGGAGCGGCAAAGCACCATCTGAAACCGAGAAGCTCACAGCTCGGGTCACCACAGAGCTGCGCTCGCCGCCACCCAGTGGGCTCATAACGACCCGACTGGCTTGTGGGGGCCGCGAGCTCGGCGCCGTTCTCGACACTGGAGCGGACATAACCGTAGTGAGGGAGGCCATGGTACCCGATGAGCTCAAGACGTCTTGCGGCAAGATTTGCCTAGAATCTGCTTTCGAAGTATCTGTAGAGGCGAACCTGGCGTTGCTGCCTTTGGCTTTCCTCGACAGGGGTTCTTTTGCCGAAGTCCGCGAGGCGGCGCCGATTCTCTGCGCTCTGACCGACCGACTAACGTCTCGCACTGATTGCCTACTTTCCGAAGAGGCATGGAGCAATAAACGTGGAGGCACCGCTCGGAACGGTGTAAGTGTAGCGGCGGGGGAGGCGGTGCGTCGGTGGTGAGCAGCCCTGCAGCGGAGCCCGGGAAAAGCGTAAAAATGAGGGGGGACAGTACCGAAAAAGAGGTTGAGGACTGCGCTGAGACGAGTTCTTCGCCACAGACGGATGACACTTAAACAGATGACGGGCTCGTGGAGCGGTCGAAGTTTCGCGAACAAGAACTGGGGGACCCTTCCTTGCTCGAAGCGTGGGCAAACGGCCACGAGGGCCGTGTTCAAGGGATTGGCGTGGCGTTTCAGGAAGACGATAACTATGGGGACTTAGAATGCACCCCACGAAGAGTGAGGGGGTGTCAAGAGGCTCAACTTCCTGATGGTCAAACAGCGCATCTCGGAGGAGACGCGCACAGCGTTCGCGCGGTGTTCGACAGACACCGCCGGCTCCTCTCGCCCAACACGGGTATAGCAAGGCTGGGAGAGCGCCGCGTAGCGCTAGACCCGGGGTACGTGCCGAGGCGGGCCTACCCCTACCGCATACCCGAAATGCTGGACTCGGCAAAACTGGTGGCCATCGAGGGACTATTGGTCCCTACTACTAAGCGGGAGCTGCGTAGCGCGCTGTGGCTATGCGGGTACTATAGGGACTGCATAGCGAACTATGCGGAGATCGCGAAACCCCTCACCGAGCTAACCGGTGGGAAGGTCCCGAACCGACTGCCCTGGACAGATGCAGCTGACAGGGCCTTCGCGGCACTAAGGAAGGTGCTGTGCGGCGGAGTGGCTCTGTACACGCCCGATTCGGAAAGGCCGTATTGCCTTTACACCGACGCTTCGGCTATCGTGGTGGAAGCATGTTTGGCGCAATTGGGAGAGGGCGGGAAAGGAAATCCGGTAGCGTTCGCAAGTTACCGCTTCACGCCCACTCATATGTGGTGGTCGATCGAACGAGGGGCATTCGGGGTAAGCTGGAGTCTGAAAAAGTTCGATGTATGGCTATTCGGCGCCTCCGTGACGGTAGTCTCCGATCACAATCCCCTGACGTATCTGACGCTAAGCGTCCCTCACGGTGCGTAGATAACGAATTGGGCTCTAGCTGTCCAGAGGTACGACGTCAAAGTCGTGCACCGGAAGGGAGCTAGACACAAGAACTCGGACTCCTTGTCCAGAATTGCAAACGAATGTTGGGAGCCCTGCGACACGGCCGGCGCCCGTTCCGAACTGGGGGGTAGGACGAGCTAGGCGCCGAACAATACGCGCTTGTGGGTGCAATCACGTATTTCTTTTAATTATTTTTAACGTGACTTGTCCCTCCATTTAAGCAGGAAACAGGGAGAGCTGCTGTCAGTGTTGCATGCCGTTTGTTGCTTCGCGCCAAGTGCATTTTGTTCTTGTTGTTGTGAGCATTGTAAGCCGTTTTTCGGTGGCTCGCCTTTTGGCTTTGTGATAATTTGTGCTTTTGCTATTTGTGCCGGCCAATGCGTACGGGCATTGTGATTGTCGCGGAGTTAACCGTGTTGGTTTTCCGCAGTTCTGTGTTGTTGTTATCGTGTCTTTTTTTTTTTTTTTTTTTGGGGGGGGGGGGGGGGGGGCAGGGGTAATGAAACTGTTAGCAGGTCCAAGAAGGACCAGAAACACTCTTGGTGGGGAGGTGTAAAGGAGTCGCGAGGGACCCCCTCACCGGGTGGTCCTCTTCGACGGCCGCGCGGGGGTGTGCACTCTTAAAAAAAAGCTAGTAAAAAGCTAGTAACTGCAGCAGTTCCTACCCCTTTCTGACCGTTACTACCTTTCACTAACTATTTACTACCTCAAACGCGCGATAGGTAGTAAAAAGTTAGCAAATGCAGCCGTTACTAGCCTTTTCTTACCGTTACTACCTTTTTACTAGCTATTTACTACCGCAAAGGCGCGGAGAAGATGGCGGCGCTTGCTTCATACCCGATTGCCAGCGTTAGCGACGTACTTGCTGTTTTGGATCGCAGGGGGAGGTATCCACACGCAATGGTAGCGTCAAATATTGTTTGAGGGGGCATGTTTAAGAGTTGGAGCTGACTTTATAACGATCGCAGCCTCCGTACCAGCCCGACGTGGAAGCCAGCGCTGCAGCGAGCGCAGTAGCCATTGTTGATGCAATGGCCATGCGGCTTACTTACCTTCCTTCTCGTTTGCATTCGTTTGTGAGCGTTTATATTTTCATTTTGGTTTTAACTGGGATGAAAATAGCCACGTAGCACACACTAAAAACGTTTCCGAAAACAAATAAAAAAAGTTCATTCCGTTTTTTTATATTTTTTTATTTCTGTATTTTTTAAAACGAATGTTTTTCTTTCACAAGAGACGCTTGGCAACATTGTACGACAAGCAAGTTGGGGCGAGCAGGGCGAGTCGGAGTTCGCAAGACGCTAATTTCTCCGATGTGAACCTGCCGTTTTTGCCTTGTGTCGTGTGCAGTTCTCGTGTTCCCGTGTTGGAGTGCATAGGTAACGTTCGTGCGCTCGACGGGGCGAGTGTGTGCGTGCTCTGAGGATAGTTCTAACGAGCTGGTACCGCTGTCACTGGATTGGGTTTCGTCGTCCAAGAAGCTTTTCTCTGCCTCCTCCTACTTGACACTGAGAACTTCTTCAGGGTTTGTGTGTGCTCGGTGGTTGAATGATTCTGATTGAGCTGTCTTCGGTCGTGACAGTGCACTGTCACAACCGTTGATGGGCGTCTTAAATTGTGTATGTAGCTTTAGGACTAATGATAAAAAACTTTTGCCATTCCAGGAGTCTTTCTGAATTTGCTTATATCTTCCCCAAAAACGCGAGCATTCGTCAGTGTACTACAAAAATTAAGATGCGAGCTGCACGCGGTAATAATTTTGTATGCATTTTTGTAGCGCAGTACGCGAAAGGAATGCAGCTGCCGTCGTACTCCCCGTCAATTACAGCCTTCGTTCGCCGCGGGAGACGGCAAGAAAGCACTCTCTCGCCGACGGCGACCACGTTCGTTTTAAAAGCTGAACCGCATGCAATCGATTTAACAAGCGATGAGACTATCGACGGAGACAGCGACGAGCGACGGCGATTTCTCACGGTCACCCGTCGCGTCGCTCGGTTTTGTTAATTTCTAGGAAATGTCGCTCATTGCCTTGGCCGCTTGTTCCCGTCGCTTTCATGCGGTTTGCCTCGTCGCGCAGCTGACCTAGCGACTGCGAAGAACTGACGTGCTGATACGCGACGACAAGTTTGCGCACTCAAATGGTCAGTATAAAAGACTTAAAGACAGTCAAGAAAGTTAGCAGGGAGGAAGTGGCCGAGTGGGCTAACGCGTCTCAGCTCGTAAGCTTGCGGTGGGAACCTCCTGGGTTCGATTCCCGCTGCCCCCGCCCGTAAGTTAGCGATTGAGTGATCGTGTGTTTTGTCTTGAATGCATTGTGTCGATTTTTGTGTGCTAAAAATGTGGGTGTGCATGTTTATATGTATCTACTTGCGATTGTGGAAGAATTGAAATTAAGTATAAATAAATCGCGTCCTTTTTTGTGTGTGCATTTAATTGGACGTTGACTAGCGCCACCTGGATTACTCATTTCCAGTTCCAATTTCAGTTGCGCCTGCCATCTGGTGGTAAGTGGCATAACCCCACACCTTTTTTTTTTTTTTTTCCACCGGAAATCACGTAACTAGTTACGTTTCCGCTCTTCCGTCGGGAGGTTGCGCTAGTTACTAGCTAGAGGTAGTAAAATACATGGATTCTACTTTGAGGCTAGTAACAGTTACTAGCTTCTTGACCTAGTAACCGTTACTAGCTTGACCGTTACTACCTAAAGTTACTATGTACCTAGTAACATATGTGACAAGCGGTTACTAGCTCTTACCTAGTAAATACTGCTAGCTTTTTTTTTAAGAGTGTGGGGAAGAGGGGAAGCGGACGCACCCTGGTGGTCGTTGTTTTCTTTACTTTAGACGGTTGTGTTTTGCCAGTGTTACCTCAGCTAGATTGAAAAGCAGAATCCGCGTTGCAAAAAAGAAGTTTACGGTGACTCGAGCCGCTCCCGCGCCGAATCATGTTTCACGTAAGCATAATCTTGGGTTCGATGCACGACGAGGGGTCTTCAATCACAAAAAAAGTTTGATTACGATTATTTGCAGCGCTAAAAATTTGAAAACCAAGGAATGAAGACAACGGTGTTCTTATAAATAATGTATACACTAAGCCTACACTAAACCTGCTGTGCTTCGAAAAATGCTAGTCCAGTGCATACAATCTTCCCCAAGGCGGACGTAGCGTTGCACATCCGGCAAAGCGCATTCAAATTTGAATCACTGCCCGCGGTGTTTTTTTTTTTTTTTTGTTTTTTTTTTTCTTTTTCGAGCAGCGAAATAATTTTTAGTCAAGCAGCAGGCCCCCTCTTCGGCGGGTTAAGCCGGATTAACGGTACGTCTCCTAAGCTATTCTCCGGGTTGGCCCCTCGGGGGAGGGCGGCAAACAGGTGGCGGAGGGCGGTGAAGGAAGGAAAGGAGGGCAGGAGAGGAGGAAACAGGAAACAGAGGAAAGCGCGAACTGTACGTCTGTCTTTAAAGTAGACTGCAGCGCATGCTACTAACCGTCGGAGCCAATGCAGGGATAAGAATCCCGTGCCGTTCAGCTGTAGTGCACACGGGACCAAATGCAAACGAACGAAATGCGAATAAACAAAATGCACAAAAAAAAACGGTTTGGATGTTTAGAGAAGGTTCAAACTTGCAAATGAGAATTGATCGAAATGAGAAAAGGAGGAATGGAACTTTTCGAGAAACACCCGTTACTAATTTCACCCGTCACGCGTCGCACCGTCCAATCGGAAAGACACGTGACGCCCTCTCAGCTCGGACTTTGTTTCGCGGTGGCTCGTAGCGTCTTTTGCAGTTCAGTGTAAGGTGAAACAAAGTATAGCTAAAAAGAAAATTAACGGCCTGTATAATGGTAGGTAATGAACATGCTTCCAAAATTTAAACTCTATTTTAAATGAAAAAGCAAAAAATTACACCATCTTCCCGAGGGGAACCATGGGGTGATGCGGAGCATCGTGTTGGTTCCGAGGAATGAGTCAGTTGCGTGCTGACGTCGAGAGATGGCGCCACCGACTGCCCTAGCGTTACCCCCTACGCGAGCCTTCGTCGCGGCTCGCGGCAGAGAAACTTGGAACGCTCGCCGCTCG
Source organism: Ixodes persulcatus (assembly GCA_013358835.2). NCBI lineage: Eukaryota > Metazoa > Arthropoda > Arachnida > Ixodida > Ixodidae > Ixodes > Ixodes persulcatus. Next base: position 77,316 of record JABSTQ010010225.1, read on the forward strand.
CCGTTTATTTTTTTTCACACTTGAAGGAGAGGAAACTAGAGGAGGAGAGTTGCGCGTGCGCGCGCGGTGTGAGGAGATGCGAACGCACGCGCAGTGCACGCAGCTGGTAGAGAGAGAGAGCGGAGAGAGTAACGCGCAGCTGTTGGAGAGAGGGAAGGAGGAGAGTTGCGCGTGCGTCGTTCGAGTGCCGACTACAACGCCGACGCCGCGGGACATAGACCCGAGCAAGAGATGCTCCGCATCTAAAAAGTGAAAGCCGTTTACAACTCCCTGTAACGCCGAATTGGAGCGCAGCTCTTGAGGAGGAGAAGGGAAGGGTACTCAGGGGAGGGTATACCCCTCCTCCTCCTCCGCCTCCCCGCATTCTTCAATCTCCTCCGGGGGGGGGGGGGGTCACGTGACCTCAGGGGGGGGTGGGCACGTGACCTGGGGGGCCACGTGATATCTCGGGAGGGGGGTCACGTGACCTGAGGGGTCACGTGACCCCCCTTCCTCCCACCCCCCGAGGTCACGTGACCCCGGGGGGGGGGGTCATTTTCCCCGCTAAATTTAGCGGGCAAAAGTTTCCGCTAAATTGAGCGGGGAAAATTATCCGCTAGATTTAGCGGGTAAAATTTTCCGCTAGATTTAGCGGGAAAAATTTTCCGCTAGATTTAGCGGGGAAAATTTTCCGCTAGATTTAGCGGGGAAACTTTTCCGCTAGATTTAGCGGGGAAATTTTTCCGCTAAATTTAGCGGGGAAATTTACCCATGATGCACCGCGTGGTTACGCCGACGCCGACGGCAACTTCGACGCCGCTCAAGCCGGAAACGGGCGCCTAAGAGCTGCGCTCTAAAAGCGTGAATGCTTGCTCCTATGAATATGACTTTGCTACGAGGAACAGGTAGTCAAAGGGGCCTCATTATCGCTCACCGCATACAGTTGTTGTTTATGTTATTTTATTTCTACTTAGCCGTAGGGAGGCACACTCGGGTTAGCCCAAGAAAGAGAGCGTGCAGTACCTTCAACATCAGTCAATTTAGTCCCGGACCTTTTATCGCGTGTTCCACTTAACACTGTTTTTTTTAAGTGTTGCTTCGCACGAATGCACACAAAGAAATGTATAATAAATATTATTCGTTACAGCATACCTACACATTATTTTTTTAAGAACACCCTAGCTCTCAACCACAAAGTCGCTTCAACTGCTCTGGTAAGAATATCATGAAAGCTCCCTTCGCAACATCAAGTCAGTGTACGAGTACACAACGATACACCAAAACCCACCTCCCCCCTCCACCACCAATAAAAAAAGTTGACACTTGCTTGCTGGCACTAGCGGAACCCAAGAATTCTCGAACGCAACGCCACTGACCAAGAAGTGTCTTGGTCGCGGTGGAATTCAAAGGATAAAAGCGGACATTATCTTTTAATCTCTCCTTCGCAACATTTCATGACGGAGCTGTGGGGACAACGAAAACAATGCGATCCCCAGGAGTGCGTCATCAAGTTATGCAATCTCCGCTGTGACGATATTTCAACGCTGCTTATACATTGAACACGAATACTGCGTAGGTATTCGATTTTGGTTCGTGACAATCAATGCCCCGAAGTGCATTCGGGTAGTGGCTCGTGCCCAATCGCTGGGACGACGGGAAAAGCCGAATCTTAACAATGTTTGGAACTGGGCACGCGCCCTGTGCTTTGCCAACCCTAGTGCGTGGCTATGTTAAAAATATTGGCGGCATATAGTCTGCTCCAGATCACGTGGCCGCCTTTTCTGGCCGCGAGTTGAGGGGGTAAACAGTGTTCGTTTTTCTCAATTTTTTTTTTGCGACTGCCACTGCGTAGAGGTAAAAAGCAACTTGTGTTTCTTAGGTAATAGATATCAGGGAATAATAATAAGTTGTAATTATTGGAAGTAGAAAATTTGTTGCATCGCCCCTTTAAACGTTTTACACACACACACATTAGTGAGCCCGCCGCCACATTTTCACAATACGCGTCATAAAGCACGCGGAACCGAACTTTGATGCAGCAACTTCGTCTTCTGCTCCTAGCTTCCGAGAAAGGGAGCAGTATACTGACGTCCGAATGGCACCCCCCCTCCCCCCTCGTCGCCGTTCTTCTTCACTCAAACGGGCAATTTTATGCTTCCGCTATAGATTCGGTTTCTGTTTAGGACGACGTTTATCTGCGTCCCTACATAAAACAGTGCTGCGCTATATGGGTTCCGTCGGACTTAACTTCACTCTTTATTGGGAGTTCGGTCGGATGTAATTTTCATTTTTAGATTCGAGTTCCGTCGGACGTAATTTAACTTTCATATTGGGTTACGTCGGACGTAATTTAAATTTTTCTTTCGGGTTCCGTCGGACGTAACGCTGCGTTAGCCAAATCATTGAGGCCTTCAGATGCCGCACTGAGATGGCCGGCGTATTTCTGCAATATTTGTCAGTTTAAGAGAAACTGGCGACCTGAAAGTAACGCTACAAACACCGCCGTATTGTCGACTGTCAGCTTAATTGAGTTACAACCACGATATAAAAAAAAAAAATAAGTCCCTACCCCAAATCATTATTTGCAACGCCTTTTCTTCGTACGGAATCTAAAATGTTCAGCCGCGGGTGCGTGAATGTTATACACCGTTTCACTTTAATGTTAAACCGCGACCTGACGTTGTACGGTCCTATATTGACAAACAAGCCGCTAAACCAACTAACCGATCACGTGCAATAAATGCGCCGCGATCATGCCTTTTGTGTGTGTGTGCGCGTGCGTGTGCGTGTGTGCGTGTGCCTGCGTGCGTGCGTGTGTGTGTGTGTGGATTAGTTTAGCCAGTGATAGTAAATTCAGAAAGACAACGTGCGCGGTGACGATGCGCTCTTGAGGCTGCGTGATTGGCTCCATCGGTTTGTATAGCGACGGCTGTGGAGTGCGAAAGGAAGTAGAGACCTTAGCAAAAATCGCCTTCTGCGCGCCGCCATCTTCTGTCTGCTTATGCTGTGGAAGGTTTTCTGAGCATGCACTGTACCTCTGCTGTGCTGTAGATCGGTCTCTGCGCATGCATCCACAGCTCAGTGACACGGCATGTTTCGCCCGGGTGATAAGCGATGTAACGGTCTATAGTCTATGGATCGGATTCAGTCTTCGTGCTTTGGAAAGATACATCTGTAGCATAAATGATGACAATAAAACACGATCTCCTCATCATTTTCAACAAACGCGTTACGTTCCGTGTTCTGCAACCTATATATTTACGTCGTTTCATCTTAAGTCCCGACGCGGCGAACGGTGCACGAGCTCTTCGGACCAATCACACAGCGTCAAAAGTGCACCATCATAGTGATAGTCACGTTTCTGGGCTGTACAACACTAGAGTGCACTAAAGCCCCTTCATGTTTCAAAATTAGCGCAAAATTCGTCGATGCACGAGGCACGTGCAACGTGCAGCCCTTGTGAAGATCATGGTGGCACAGCGTAGCATTGAGCTAGATTTCAGGCGCCATGAATTTCCCAGAATTGGCGCACGGCACGTGCCTCGAGCATTTCTACAACAATGAATGGCAGCACTTTTCCCAGGATAGGGGGGTTTAGAGTGCATGACACAAGAGCGCCGACAGTAGAGTGCTGACAGTAGAGCGCCATGACTTCAGCGCGCGCGACACGAGAGCGCCGCGACGTTAGAGCGAGCGACTCGAGAGCGCTGCGACGTTAGCGCGCGTGACTAGAGAGCGCTGCAACGTTAGCGCGTGCGTCTTGAGAGCGACGCGACATGCTCGCGTGTCATTAGAGCACCCGTCACGAGAGCGCGTAACCAGTCCAGCGCGAGTTCCAGACAGGACCGACCACTTGTTCGGGCGTCGCGTGTCTTGTGTGAAATTAAGGTAAGGAGGATTTACACCGCGGCATTCAGGAGTCATTGAAAAATGAGTCGAAGAAATTTTTGAGTGTGACGAACCAAGAAGTATTACAAAAAGCTGACAGCAGAAAAAAAAAAGAAAGAAAACGAAAATGAATACCTGTAGCGTCTATTGCCGCAGAAAAACAAAACAAAGAAAACATTGTAGCTGACCTAGTTTTATTAGTTCTTTCACTTTATATCTCTCAGATTTGCCCGGGGAGGCTTTCCTGTGTCCGTCAAAAGGTTGGAAAGTTCTGCATCCGATAACATTGCGCAGAGCTTTCCTTCGATGGGTTTTTTTTTTCTGATAACTTTTTAGTGGTGTGCTCTCTTTATTATGGTGATGGTAGTCACAATACTATTTAAAATTATGTGAGGGACGTCTAAATAGTCACCCGAAAGATCAGAGCCCAAATGCCTGTCAAGAAGAGACCAGATATAGCAAAAAGTAAACTATTTACAGTAAATCCGACAAGCGAACCTCAGCACCGTCAAGACATCTTAGACTCGCTGATCCTCCCAACTGCAGTCATTCTCGGTACCAAAATGCCGCAACCCACTCCCCTGCCCCCTTTTCTCTCCGATGTCAGTAAACAATATACATATTGCTAAATTAACCAAGCATCAAGGTGAATGCAGGGATTGGTGCACCAAACGCTGGCCTCAGCAGTAGTAACTTTTCTAAAGCAAATGCCTAAAACAAATGGCATTTGCAGACGCGTTCGTCAACGCTTTATTTTGGTTATTTACTTCGAATATTTTAAAGGGGGCAGGCCTGCGCGTGTGGTGCGTGGTACACCCATCATGCATTCTCCTTAATGCTTGGGTAATATAGCAATGGGTCTCTTGGTTAGAAAGAGTCGTACCCGTTTCATTCCTAAATTTTTTTATTAAAGGCATATTTAATCAATTAAAAACCCCCAAGGCTCCTATCCGATGAGTCGCACAATTTTGTTCTGTCAGTGGAGCCGCCAGTACATCACACATTTTGCGGTGTTCGCCCAACTGGGGTGCACTCTCGTGTCGCGCGCTCAACTGGTCAGGGGCTCTCGTGTCGCGTGCTCAACTGGTCATGCGCTCTCGTGTCACGCGCTCAACTGGTCGTGCGCTCTCGTGTCGCGCGCTCAATTGGTCGTGCGCTCAACTGGTCATGCGCTCTCGTGTCGCGTGCTCAACTGGTCATGCGCTCTCGTGTCGCGCGATCAACTGGTCGTGCGCTCTCGTGTCGCGCGCTCAACTGGTCGTGCGCTCTCGTGTCGCGCGCTCAATTGGTCATGCGCTCTCGTGTCCGGCGCTCAACTGGTCATGCGCTCTCGTGTCGCGTGCTCAATTGGTCGTGCGCTCTCGTGTCGCGCGCTCAACTGGTCATGCGCTCTCGTGTTGCGTGCTCAACTGGTCATGCGCTCTCGTGTCGCGCGATCAACTGGTCGTGCGCTCTCGTGTCGCGCGCTCAATTGGTCGTGCGCTCTCGTGTCGCGCGCTCAAATGGTCATGCGCTCTCGTGTCGCGTGCTCAATTGGGCGTGCGGTCTCGTGTCGCGCGCTCAACTGGTCATGCGCTCTCGTGTCGCGCGCTCAACTGGTCGTGCGCACTCGTGTCGCGTGCTCAATTGGTCGTGCGCTCTCGTGTCGCGTGCTCAATTGGTCGTGCGCTCTCGTGTCGCGCGCTCAACTGGTCATGCGCTCTCGTGTCGCGTGCTCAACTGGTCATGCGCTCTCGTGTCGCGCGCTCAACTTGTCATGCGCTCTCGTGTCGTGCGCTCAACTGGTCGTGTGCACTCGTGTCGCGTGCTCAATTGGTCGTGCGCTCTCGTGTCGCGCGCTCAACTGGTCATGCGCTCTCGTGTCGCCTGCTAACTGGTCATGCGCTCTCGTGTCGGCTAACAGGTCGTGCGTGTCGCGCGCTCAATTGGTCGTGCGCTCTCGTGTCGCGCGCTCAACTGGTCATGCGCTCTCGTGTCGCGTGCTCAACTGGTCATCCGCTCTCGTGTCGCGCGCTCAACTGGTCGTGTGCACTCGTGTCGCGTGCTCAATTGGTCGTGCGCTCTCGTGTCGCGTGCTCAATTGGTCGTGCGCTCTCGTGTTACGCGCTCAACTGGTCAAGCGCTCTCGTGTCGCGTGCTAAACTGGTCATGCGCTCTCGTGTCGCGCGCTCAACTGGTCATGCGCTCTCGTGTCGTGCGCTCAACTGGTCGTGTGCACTCGTGTCGCGTGCTCATTGGTCGTGCGCTCTCGTGTCGCGCGCTCAACTGGTCATGCGCTCTCGTGTCGCCTGCTCAACTGGTCATGCGCTCTCGTGTCGCGCGCTCAACTGGTCGTGCGCTCTCGTGTCGCGCGCTCAATTGGTCGTGCGCTCTCGTGTCGCGCGCTCAACTGGTCATGCGCTCTCGTGTCGCGTGCTCAACTGGTCATCCGCTCTCGTGTCGCGCGCTCAACTGGTCGTGCGCTCTCGTCTCGCGCGCTGAATTGATCGTGCGCTCTCGTGTCGCGCGCTCAACTTGTCATGCGCTCTCGTGTCGCGTGCTCAATTAGTCGTGCGAATCTCGTTGTCGCGCGTCCACTGGTCCTGCGCTCTCGTGTCGCGTGCTCAATTAAGTCGTGCGGTCTCGTGTCGCGCGCTCAATGGTCATGCGCTCTCATGTCGCGCGGCTCAACTGGTCGTGCACTCTCGTCTTCGCGCGCTGACTTGGTCGTGCGCTCTCGTGTCGCGCGCTCAACTTGTCATGCGCTCTTCGTGCTCAATTAGTCGTGCGGTCTCGTGTCGCCGGCGCTCAACTGGTCATGCGCTCTCGTGTCGCGCGCTCAACTGCGTCGTGCGCACTCGTGGTGTCGCGTGCTCAATTGGGCGTGCGGTCTCGTTGTTCGCGCGCTCAACTGGTCATGCGCTCTCCGTGTCGCGCGCTTCAACTGGTAGCCCACCAGCTGGTCCCAGCCCATCCCAGCTTCATGCTGGTCCAGCATCCCAGCTTCATGCTGGCCCATCATCCCAGCTTCATGCTGGGTATTGCTCCAGCATGCCCAGCTTGCCGTGCTGGTCGAGCTGGTTGGATGCTGGGTGAAATGCTGGGCAAATGCTGGGTCATCTTGGGTGAACTGCTCAGGCTGGTTAGGCTGGTGTACTTCCCCACCATGTTAACCAGTTTAAATGAATACACAGGTAAACAAGCCAACTTTTAGAAAAGCCAGCTCGGCATCGAATTTATTATTTTCGAATTCGCGGTCTGCTCACATGAGCTCAGATGCTACACATCCACTGCGCTGACACAGTACTAACCGCGCAGCAGACAGTGATTCTCGGTGCAAAACAACATTGCTATTAAAACTAGATGTTTATCTCTCAACACGAAAAATACTAGACACACGCCAAAATCAGGCAATAACAATAAAATACTACACGGATGAGAGAAGCGAACCTGGGTCCCGCCCGTAATAGGGAAGAGTCCTCTTGCGTAGTCGGCAGAGGCGAGGAAATCCGTGTGGCTTGATGGCATTGGCAATACTCCTCGGCACCACCGTTATTCACGAGCACAGAGATGTTCGAAGACACAAAACGACGCCTCAGTCGGGGCATCTGACTTCTTCCCAGGCTGAACGGACTGCCGCTCGCTGTCTCCTTAAATCCCGCTTCGCTTGCACCGCCGTTCAAGTAGTCGCCAAACAACGCGCACACAGCCGTCCCTTCGAAAATCTGCCGAAGATAGCCAAACGTGTCCCCATTTCTCCGTTCCTACCTCTCTCTCTCTCTCTTTTTTTCTCGCACACAAAGGAAGCTCGCAGCGTGCCTGAAGCGCCCGGTCGTCTACCGAAAACGAGAAGACAAAGAGCGGGACGTGGCATCGTCCCCACCCCAGCCGACCTTGGCGCGGGCGCTCCCAGCACGACAAGCTCTCGCCGACCTTGGCGTGTCGCGCGCTCAAATGGTCATGCGCTCTCGTGGTCGCGTGCTCAACTGGTCATCCGCTCTCGTGTCGCGCGCTCAACTGGTCGTGCGCTCTCGTTCTCGCGCCGCTGAATTGATCGTGCGCTCTCGTGTCGCGCGCTCAACTTGTCATGCGCTCTCGTGTCGCGTGCTCAATTAGTCGTGCGATCTCGTGTCGCGCGCTCAACTGGTCATGCGCTCTCGTGTCGCGTGCTCAATTAGTCGTGCGGTCTCGTGTCGCGCGCTCAACTGGTCATGCGCTCTCATGTCGCGCGCTCAACTGGTCGTGCACTCTCGTCTCGCGCGCTGAATTGGTCGTGCGCTCTCGTGTCGCGCGCTCAACTTGTCATGCGCTCTCGTGCTCAATTAGTCGTGCGGTCTCGTGTCGCGCGCTCAACTGGTCATGCGCTCTCGTGTCGCGCGCTCAACTGGTCGTGCGCACTCGTGTCGCGTGCTCACCCTATTGAAAAAACGAGCACAAGCGGGTCCCAGCATCCCAGCTTCATGCTGGGTTATTGCTCAAGCATGCCCAGCACAAGCTGGTCCCAGCATCCCAGCTTCATGCTGGTCCCAGCATCCCAGCTTCATGCTGGTCCCATCATCCCAGCTTCATGCTGGGTTATTGCTCCAGCATGCCCAGCTTGCCGTGCTGGTCGAGCTGGTTGGATGCTGGGTGAATGCTGGGCAAATGCTGGGTCATCTTGGGTGAACTGCTCATGCTGGTTAGGCTGGTGTACTTCCCCACCAGTTTAACCAGTTTAAATGAATACACAGGTAAACAAGCCAAACTTTTTAGAAAAGCCAGCTCGGCATCTAATTTATTATTTTCGAATTCGCGGTCTGCTCACATGAGCTCAGATGCTACACATCCACTGCGCTGACACAGTACTAACCGGCGCACAGACAGTGATTCTCGGTGCAAAACAAACATTGCTATTAAAACTAGGTTGTTTATCTCTCAACACGAAAAATACTAGACACACGCCAAAATCAGGCAATAACAATAAAAATACTACACGGATGAGAGAAGCGAACCTGGGTCCCGCCCGTAATAGGGAAGAGTCCTCTTGCGTAGTCGGCAGAGGCGAGGAAATCCGTGTGGCTTGGATGGCATTGGCAATACTCCTCGGCACCACCGTTATTCACGAGCACAGAGATGTTCGAAGACACAAAACGACGCCTCAGTCGGGGCATCTGACTTCTTCCCAGGCTGAACGGACTGCCGCTCGCTGTCTCCTTAAATCCCGCTTCGCTTGCACCGCCGTTCAAGTAGTCGCCAAACAACGCGCACACAGCCGTCCCTTCGAAAATCTGCCGAAGATAGCCAAACGTGTCCCCATTTCTCCGTTCCTACCTCTCTCTCTCTCTCTTTTTTTCTCGCACACAAAGGAAGCTCGCAGCGTGCCTGAAGCGCCCGGTCGTCTACCGAAAACGAGAAGACAAAGAGCGGGACGTGGCATCGTCCCCACCCCAGCCGACCTTGGCGCGGGCGCTCCCAGCACGACAAGCTCTCGCCGACCTTGGCGTGCGCGCTCCCACCAAGACCAGCTTGGCTAGCTTGAACCAGCTTGAACCAGCTTTGCCAGTTTGAACCAGCTTGGGCCAGATTCGAAACCAGCTCGAACCAGCATGACAACCTTGAACCAGCTCAAGTACCAGCTTGCCCAGCGGCAGTGCCAGCTCGAACCAGCTCGAACCAGCTTGAACCAGCTTGCACCAGCTTGAACCAGCATGAACCAGCTTGAACCAGCTTGATTACTACCTAGACCAGCTCGAACCAGCTTGAACCAGCTTAAAAACCAGTTAAACCAGCTTGCCCAGCTTGATATCCTTGCTGGTTTTTTCAATAGGGCAATTGGTCGTGCGCTCTCGTGTCGCGTGCTCAACTGGTCATGCGCTCTCGTGTCGCGCGCTCAACTGGTCGTGCGGTCTCGTGTCGCGCGCTCAATTGGTCATGCACTCTCGTGTCGCGCGCTCAACTGGTCATGCGCTCTCGTGTTGCGTGCTCAATTGGTCGTGCACTCTCGTGTCGCGCGCTCAATTGGTCATGTGCTCTCGTGTCGCGTGCTCAATTGGTCGTGCGCTCTCGAGTCGCGCGCTCAACTGGTCATGCGCTCTCGTGTCGCGCGCTCAACTGGTCATGCGCTCTCATGTCGCGCGCTCAATTGGTCGTGCGCTCTCGTGTCATGCGCTCTCGTGTCGCGTGCTCAATTGGTCGTGCACTGTCGTGTCGCGCGCTCAAGTGGTCGTGCGCTCTCGTGTTGCGCGCTCAATTGGTCGTGCGCTCTCCTGTCGCGTGCTCAACTGGTCGTGCGCTCTCGTGTCGCGCGCTCAATTGGTCGTGCGCTCTCATGTCGCGTGCTCAACTGGTCGTGCGCTGTCGTGTCGCGCGCTCAATTGGTTGTGCACTCTCGTGTCGCGTGCTCAATTGGTCGTGCGCTCTTGTGTCCCGTGCTCAATTGGTCGTGCGCTCTCGTGTCGTGCGCTCAACTGGTCATGCGCTCTCGTGTCGCGCGCTCAACTGGTCGTGTGCACTCGTGTCGCGTGCTCAATTGGTCGTGCGCTCTCGTGTCGCGTGCTCAATTGGTCGTGCGCTCTCGTGTTACGCGCTCAACTGGTCAAGCGCTCTCATGTCGCGTGCTAAACTGGTCATGCGCTCTCGTGTCGCGCGCTCAACTGGTCATGCGCTCTCGTGTCGTGCGCTCAACTGGTCGTGTGCACTCGTGTCGCGTGCTCATTGGTCGTGCGCTCTCGTGTCGCGCGCTCAACTGGTCATGCGCTCTCGTGTCGCCTGCTCAACTGGTCATGCGCTCTCGTGTCGCGCGCTCAACTGGTCGTGCGCTCTCGTGTCGCGCGCTCAATTGGTCGTGCGCTCTCGTGTCGCGCGCTCAACTGGTCATGCGCTCTCGTGTCGCGTGCTCAACTGGTCATCCGCTCTCGTGTCGCGCGCTCAACTGGTCGTGCGCTCTCGTCTCGCGCGCTGAATTGATCATGCGCTCTCGTGTCGCGCGCTCAACTTGTCATGCGCTCTCGTGTCGCGTGCTCAATTAGTCGCGCGATCTCGTGTCGCGCGCTCAACTGGTCATGCGCTCTCGTGTCGCGTGCTCAATTAGTCGTGCGGTCTCGTGTCGCGCGCTCAACTGGTCATGCGCTCTCATGTCGCGCGCTCAACTGGTCGTGCACTCTCGTCTCGCGCGCTGAATTGGTCGTGCTCAATTAGTGGCGGTCTCGTGTCGCGCGCTCAACTGGTCATGCGCTCTCGTGTCGCGCGCTCAACTGGTCGTGCGCACTCGTGTCGCGTGCTCACCCTATTGAAAAAACAGCACAAGCTGGTCCCAGCATCCCAGCTTCATGCTGGGTTATTGCTCAAGCATTCCCAGCACAAGCTGGTCCCACATCCAGCTTCATGCTGGTCCCAGCATCCCAGCTTCAGCTGGTCCATCATCCCAGCTTCATGCTGGGTTATTGCTCCAGCATGCCAGCTTGCCGTGCTGGTCGAGCTGGTTGGATGCTGGGTGAATGCTGGGCAAATGCTGGTCATCTTGGGTGAAACTGCTCATGCTGGTTAGGCTGGTGTACTTCCCCACAGTTTAAACAGTTTAAATGAATACACAGGTAAACAAGCCAAACTTTTTAGAAAAGCCAGCTCGGCATCTAATTATTATTTTCGAATTCGCGGTCTGCTCACATGAGCCAGATGCTACACATCCACTGCGCTGACACAGTACTAACAAACATTGCTATTAAAACTAGGTTGTTTATCTCTCAACACGAAAATACTAGACACACGCCAAAATCAGTCAATAACAATAAAAATACTACACGGATGAGAGAAGCGAACTGGGTCCCGCCCGTAATAGGGAAGAGTCCTCTTGCGTAGTCGGCAGAGGCGAGGAAATCCGTGTGGCTTGGATGGCATTGGCAATACTCCTCGGCACCACCGTTATTCACGAGCACAGAGATGTTCGAAGACACAAAACGACGCCTCAGTCGGGGCATCTGACTTCTTCCCAGGCTGAACGGACTGCCGCTCGCTGTCTCCTTAAATCCCGCTTCGCTTGCACCGCCGTTCAAGTAGTCGCCAAACAACGCGCACACAGCCGTCCCTTCGAAAATCTACCGAAGATAGCCAAACGTGTCCCCATTTCTCCGTTCCTACCTCTCTCTCTCTCTCTCTTTTTTTCTCGCACACAAAGGAAGCTCGCAGCGTGCCTGAAGCGCCCGGTCGTCTACCGAAAACGAGAAGACAAAGAGCGGGACGTGGCATCGTCCCCACCCCAGCCGACCTTGGCGCGGGCGCTCCCAGCACGACAAGCTCTCGCCGACTTTGGCGTGCGCGCTCCCACCAAGACCAGCTTGGCCAGCTTGAACCAGCTTGAACCAGCTTTGCCAGTTTGAACCAGCTTGGGCCAGATTCGAAACCAGCTCGAACCAGCATGACAACCTTGAACCAGCTCAAGTACCAGCTTGCCCAGCGGCAGTGCCAGCTCGAACCAGCTCGAACCAGCTTGAACCAGCTTGAACCAGCTTGAACCAGCATGAACCAGCTTGAACCAGCTTGATTACTACCTAGACCAGCTCGAACCAGCTTGAACCAGCTTAAAAACCAGTTAAACCAGCTTGCCCAGCTTGATATCCTTGCTGGTTTTTTCAATAGGGCAATTGGTCGTGCGCTCTCGTGTCGCGTGCTCAACTGGCCATGCGCTCTCGTGTCGCGCGCTCAACTGGTCGTGCGCTCTCGTGTCGCGCGCTCAATTGGTCATGCACTCTCGTGTCGCGCGCTCAACTGGTCATGCGCTCTCGTGTTGCGTGCTCAATTGGTCGTGCACTCTCGTGTCGCGCGCTCAATTGGTCATGTGCTCTCGTGTCGCGTGCTCAATCGGTCGTGCGCTCTCGAGTCGCGCGCTCAACTGGTCATGCGCTCTCGTGTCGCGCGCTCAACTGGTCATGCGCTCTCATGTCGCGCGCTCAATTGGTCGTGCGCTCTCGTGTCATGCGCTCTCGTGTCGCGTGCTCAATTGGTCGTGCACTGTCGTGTCACGCGCTCAACTGGTCGTGCGCTCTCGTGTTGCGCGCTCAATTGGTCGTGCGCTCTCCTGTCGCGTGCTAAACTGGTCATGCGCTCTCGTGCCGCGCGCTCACTTGGTCGTGCGCTCTCGTGTCGCGTGCTCAACTGGTCGTGCGCTGTCGTGTCGCGCGCTCAATTGGTTGTGCACTCTCGTGTCGCGTGCTCAATTGGTCGTGCGCTCTTGTGTCCCGTGCTCAATTGGTCGTGCGCTCTCGTGTCGTGCGCTCAACTGGTCATGCGCTCTCGTGTCGCGTGCTCAACTGGTATGCGCTCTCGTGTCGCGCGCTCAATTTGTCGTGCGCTCTCGTGTCGCGTGCTCAATTGGCCGTGCGCTCTCGTGTCGCGCTCTCAACTGATCATGCGCTCTCGTGTCGCGTGCTCAACTGGTCATGCGCTCTCGTGTCGCGCGCTCGACTGGTCGTGCGCTCTCGTGTCGCGTGCTCAACTGGTCGTGCGCTCTCGTGTCGCGCGCTCAATTGGTCATGCTCTTTCGTGTCGCGTGCTCAACTGGTCGTGCGCTCTCGTGTCGCGCGCTCAATTGGTCGTGCGCTCTCGTGTCGCGTGCTCAATTGGTCGTGCGCTCTCGTGTCGCGTGCTCAATTGGTCGTGCGCTCTCGTGTCACGCGCTCAACTGGTCATGTGCTCTCGTGTCGCGGGCTCAACTGGTCATGCGCTCTCGTGTCGCGCGCTCAACTGGTCGTGCGCTCTCGTGTCGCGCGCTCAATTGGTCGTTCGCTCTCCTGTCGCATGCTCAATTGGTCGAGCACTCTCGTGACGCGCGCTCAACTGGTCATGCGCTCTCGTGTCGCGCGCTCAACTGGTCATGCGCTCTCGTGTCCCGCGCTCGACTGGTCGTGCGCTCTCGTGTCGCGTGCTCAATTGGTCGTGCGCTCTCGTGTCGCGTGCTCAATTGGTCGTGCGCTCTCGTGTCACGCGCTCAACTGGTCATGTGCTCTCGTGTCGCGGGCTCAACTGGTCATGCGCTCTCGTGTCGCGCGCTCAACTGGTCGTGCGCTCTCGTGTCGCGCGCTCAATTGGTCGTTCGCTCTCCTGTCGCATGCTCAATTGGTCGAGCACTCTCGTGACGCGCGCTCAACTGGTCATGCGCTCTCGTGTCGCGCGCTCAACTGGTCATGCGCTCTCGTGTCCCGCGCTCGACTGGTCGTGCGCTCTCGTGTCGCGTGTTCAACTGGTCGTGCGCTCTCGTGTCGCGTGCTCAATTGGTCGTGCGCTCTCGTGTGGCGTACTCAATTGGTCGTGCGCTCTCGTGTCGCGTGCTCAACTAGTCATGCGCTCTCGTGTCGCGCGCTCAACTGGTCGTGCGCTCTCGTGTCGCGTGCTCAACTGGTCGTGCGCTTACGTTTCGCGCGTTCAATTGGTCGTGCGCTCTCGTGTCGCGTGCTCAATTGGTCGTGCGCTCTCGTGTCGCGCGCTCAATTGGTAGTGCGCTCTCGTGTCGCGCGCTCAACTGGTCATGCGCTCTCGTGTCGCCTGCTCAACTGGTCATGCACTCTCGTTTCGCGCGCTCAGCTGGTCGTGCGCTCTCGTGTCGCGAGCTCGATTGGTAATGCGCTCTCGTGTCGCGTGCTCAATTGGTCGTGGGCTCTCGTGTCGCGCGCTCAACTGGTCATACGCTCTCGTGTCGCGCGCTCAACGGGTCGTGCGCTCTCGTGACGTGTGCTCAACTGGTCGTGCGCTCTCGTGTCGCACGCTCAATTGGTCGTGCGCTCTCGTGTCGCGCGCTCAACTGGTCATGCGCTCTCGTGTCGTGCGCTCAATTGGTCGTGCGCTCTCGTGTCGCGCGCTCAGCTTGCGCTTTCGTGTCGCGCGTTCAATTGGTCGTGCGCTCTCGTGTCGCGCGCTTTACTGGTCATGCGCTCTCGTGACATGTGCTAGTGTCAAGCGCGATACTGTCGCAGCGCGCTTGTGTCGCGCGCTCTAGCGTCGGCGCTCTAATGTCGGCACTCTAGTGTCGCGCGCTCTAAAGGCGCTCTCCCACGTTTCTGTACGTGTTTTATCATCGCTGGGCCAGTCGTAAACAAGCAAAAAATGTATAGTGGATTGTGCTTTTGAGGCTGTTTTATTGGACCCGTTACCTCGTAGCGTCGATTGCGTCTGGACTTTAGCTGAAACGAAGTATAAATATATTGCAGCCTGATTTATCTACCGAAGTCGCATTTTGGAATGGTGATGTCTTATTTTCTTAAAAGAATACCAAAGTGAAGTTTGGTCCAAACACTCATCGGAAGATTGAGGGCTGCGGGTTAATGTTTTGCAATCTTTAAGAGAGATTGAGAAACATGAATCGTTGCAATGGCGATCGAGCTAGCGATCGTGATCTGTTCCCGTATTACGTTTAACGTAAAACACATTGAGAGCTATGCACTTATATTAATATCGTTTCGGAAAAGAAATGTGAGTGATTCGCTCCTTCGTAAAGCGCCACATGCAGTAACGAAGGGGGAACATAAAACTAACCAGGAACGTGAAGCGAAGCCCGCTACACCCAGAAAGAGTAGCGGGCTTTTTTTATCAATAATATAATCTCTGGGTCTTAAAGTTAGTACAGGTATATATCAAGGACTTCAAAGAATTATAATTGAGAAAGCATTTAGTGGGAACTTTAGGAAGCAGCACAACACGCTGGGCTAAAATCTTCAAACTGTACTAACAATGCTCTTTAAATAATATAATTACGCAGGTTGTTCGTATATAATAGATGGTTCGTAGATAGTGAACACGCAACGGTGCCCTCGGTAACAGACTTGCTCCAGATGGATCTGCTGTAGTTGGCAGTTGGCGCAGCATACGTCTGAGTCAACACTTTTCCCGAAAGGCAGACGCATACGCGAAGACTTTACTCAGTTCCCGACCCGGGCTTAGAGACCACAAGAGCCAGTCTGGGAGGGGAGCGTCTCTTCTGGCCGGGGTTCGCAACCCCTCCTCTTGCCGAGGAGCGCGATTCCCGGTCCCTGGGGTCTCCCACCGGACATCCCCAGATCTGGCTGACAGGTCCCTCTTAACTCATTTAACGGGAATCGATGAAGGAACGATGCACTTTCCATTCAAGAGGTCAGGACACTCCCTCCGTCCAGGGTCTTTAGGACGGTGCAAAGCCAATCGACCCTTCCGCAGGGAGAACTGGCTCCTGCTGTGCACGTTCAGATTAGTGGCCATAACGAAGCATCATGAAGGGTCAGCTCAACACTAACATAAAACAAGAATTAAAAGTTGGTCACTTTGAAAAAGTCTGGAAACGTGTTGAAAACTCTGCTTGAATCCTTCCTCTGCTTGTGTAATTTTTACTAGGTGCGGGTAGTGGAAGAGTCAACCACGATTGGCACATATGGGATTGCTTCAGGCGTCGATCAATTTTACGAAAAGCGAATTTGTTTTTCTTTGTAGCTTTCTAGGTCGAACTTCGAGGTTTAGAAGGAGAAATGGGGTGATGGAGTGTGTTCTGGCTGGCCAAGATACACTCGTTAAAAAGGGCAGGGGTCAGGATAAACGGTATCAAACGTGGCTGTGGGTCATGCCATAGCGCATTTATAGACGCGATGACATCATAGTTTGTTACACTGCCTTAAAAGGTTTCATTGATAAAAACAACAAGTTGGCTCAACTGACGTTAAATACATCACCCTTTCCACATAATAATTTAGCATTTTTAAGAGAAATATAACGTTTATTATACTTGATTGTGAGGCGTAATCGCTAATTATATTGCATTATTTTCTTCATCAAGTGTCTAGAGTGTCGAACCAGAACCGAACGGAACCGAAAACGAACCGTTATTTTTATCCGAACCGAAACTGAACCGAACCGAAATCGTAAAACACAATAAGAGCAATTTCCCCACTAAATTTAGTGGGGAAACTGAATTGGTGGTGAGGTCACGTGGCATCAGTTTCCCCGCTAAATTTTGCGGAGAAATCTTTCCGCTAAATTTCACGTGAACACATTCATTCACGTGACGTCACACCTGAAGTTGCGTGTGACGTCACGAGGGAAAATGTTCCTGCGAAATTTGGCGGAAAGTTTTCTCGCTAAGTTTGGCGGAAAAATTTTCCTGGGTAGAGTGGCTTCACGTGTGACGTCACGAGGGAAAATTTTCCCTCTAAATTTGGCCGGAAACCTTACCGCTAAATTTAGCGGGAAAATTTTCCCGCCAAATGTGATGTCATTACGGGAAACGTCCCATATTGCAACGCGGTTACGCCGACGGCGACGGCGACGCCGCTGAACCAGAGAACGGGCACCTAAGAGCTGCGCTCTAAAATCTATTCACGCTATTATATTTTCTTTTGGCAATTCTGAACTTGACGCTGACTAGCGTTATCTGGGTTGCGGGTAGTGGTTATTAGGTCTTGCGAAAGTTAGTGCCAGTTACTGCAGAAGGGTGGTGCAAAGAAACTTAGTCGGCTGTCAACCATTACTACCTTCTTGACCTAGTGACCGTTACTACCTTTTGACCTAGTAACCGTTACTAGCTTGACCGTTACTACTTACGGCTACTATTGTAGCTAGCAATATATGTGACGAGCAGTAACTAGCTTGTGCCTAGTAAACACTACTAGCTTCTTTTTAGGAGCGTAACATTAGCTCCCCGAGGCGGCATTCCGCGGACTTTTGATTTTGTGCAAGCTGATGCCCAAAAGTGATTTATGTTAGGCTTATACAAATCTTCGTCGGTCTTTCGCGGTATTTATGTGTAATTAGGAATATCATTACAGCTCTATGCATTTATTTTTTCAATCAGGCGTCGTGTATCGAATTCTTTTAAAGAATGCCATTTTTATGTCTCTTTTTGCACATTTTGTGTACATGCTTTCAGATCTATCATGTGAGCACACAGTCCTTTTTGGCATACCACGCGCCGACCCGGTGGTTCACATTGACCAACAACGAACAAAAGAGCACGTTTCTGCAGATCGGCTTAACAGCTGGCGTGTTTTAGAGTATTGACCTCCCGTGTCGGTCTCAAGCTGTTATGGGAAGTTCATACAATCAAATTTATGGATGATATTAAAGTTTATTTAATTACTAACTCACGATTTGATAACACAAATAAAGGGCCGATCACCTTAAAGATTTTACATCATAAGGAAATGCTCCCCCGAAGTATCTGAAAGATGCTCGGCAAATATTTTCCGGCGTTTTTATCCTCGATAGGCACCTGTATAAGTAATTTTGGAGAGCCTTAAACAAAGGTCTGATTTTGAAGCTGATTTAAATTACTATGTTCCTGACGTAAATAACTTCTGAAACAAATAGAAGTCTATTATTGCCTCTTCCATGTTATGAAGAGCAATTATATGTGTCTGTGGGCAAAAAAAAGCAAAGTCCACAAAAGCACGTCGCGGAACTATAACGATTACACACGCAGACCACCTGATACTGACATATTAAGTACCGGCCATGTCAAAATACTTCATTGTTCCATTAAAACAAACAAAAAAACATCAATTTGCAAGGGTGACGTTTATTGCAAGTTAAATTGACCGGCATCTTGTCAAGAACAAACCTCAACAGCCAGGCGATATCAGTATATCGCGTATAACAAAATGTTTACAGGGTATATGCTACTTAAGGCCAGATTCGGACTGAGCATGAAGGTGCGTAGAGATTAGAGTGAACACCTTATAGCATTGTTTTCTGCATGATTACTCGCCTGCATCACGGTGCTGAGAGTAAACAACGTTGGTTAGAAAAACAAGCGTTGTGACTGTCGCTCAGTGTTTCGATAAAAGGTATACTGAAAGAGCTTAAATCATTTGTTTCGCATTGAAAATATGATTGCTTTTAGCTCAGTTGCGTGGTCATCATATCTATTGTGAGACGTATATTGTAAACTATATTTCACGATATATAAGACGGCGAGGTGCCAATGCTACGATTTTATGCACTGTAATTAGTCCCTTAGTTTAAGAGCAAAACTACGACTCAAGATTTGATATGGTGACGCACAATCACAAGTCTTTTATTCGACCTATCACACTTCCTGACAACCTTTCAATTCAGGTGAAATATATTTGACTGACAAAAACAAATGGATGTTGCGTCAAATAAATAGGGCGTTTTGTATTCAATCCAGACTTTATTTTACTGATGCGTCGAAATGAAGTAAAGAAGTTTCTTATTTTTAGTAGCTGAAAATAAAAGTGGATGAACGTAAAAAAAGCTATGTAGGTACTTGTTCCACGGCGGAAATAGTGCATATTGCCAAAACAACGCGGGAAATATATTCTCAATTTAGTGGTTCAAGCCGGTTCGAACCGGTTTGAACCGTTTTTTTTGCTCTCCAGAACTCAACGTGAACTAAACCGAAAGCGTTAAACCCGAACCCAATTAGAGGGGTATCTAAATTGTTAGGGGGGTGGGCATGGAGAATAGAGGAGTCATTGCGAATTAAGGGGTTGCCTTCGGAAAAACAAGAAAAGGGGAGAGGTGTACCCCCCCCCCCCCCTCTCCCCTAGGGGCTGGTAGGGAATTCGCTGCCCGAAACCGAACCGAACCGATAAAAATTTTGGTTGGACACTCTGCAAGTATCATCATTATTTATGTATCATGTAAAAGCTTCTGCGTTTTAATTTTTGCTGTTGTTGTGCTTTTGAGGTGCAATTTAGAGCTTCAGTGCTTTCCTTTTTAGATCGGTCTAAGGTACATTTTTATGATCGCGTTCTAGTGCGGTTGTTGTGACTTCCAAACTTGCAATATTAGTGAACATAGTACTTCCTGGAATGCATTTTTGTTATCTAATACGTTCCTTTTTGTAATTGATTGCTCACGTGCTATATTTATGTGGTATATGCTCGCGTTGCCACCTTCTGCCAATTATGCGGGTGGAAAGACATTATCCAGTCGTCACGGTTACTTTTTTCTCTTTGCTTCCTGCCCAGCTGGAAATAATAAAGATTTCATTTTATTCCTTTTCATATGTTCCTGGAAAACGACGGGCTCGTTGACCAGTACAAAAATAGTGCAGTACAATACAATGCAATACAATTCAATTTTATTAAACGTTTGTACTGTTTACTCAGAATAAAAATAATCTCTAGCCGTAATTAGCATCTAGTTAATTGGCTTCAGGGGCTTGAATCCGAATGTCCACTTCTCACAAGAGAAATGAACGAAAAAACAAAACAAAAAAATATCGCGTGCTTTAATTTGCACAAACCCTAAATCTCTAGGACATTTTGAGAAATTACTATAGTAAGTTGTCGCAAATGCTTTACGAGTGACGGAAAAAAAGTCCCCACAAAAACACCAAATTGGCAAACCAGACCAATGCCTAATGTGAACAGAACATAAGGGCGCAAGTGAGCACGTGCATACTGAACATTTTAAAGCAACCTAAGACAAAGGAAATACGAAAGTGCCGCCTTTGAGATATTCTCCGTCTCTTCTCTCGGTGTCAACTTCCGTATTACCTAACGTTCCCTCCTCAGCAATAAAACCAAGCAGCGCGACACTGAGCAGTATTTGCAAGACCGGAAGGTCCAATCGCCCGGGTCATCGATTGCACCGGCTCGCAGAAAAAGATATCTCTTCAAAGCCCCCGTCGCTCAATCCGGTAAATCGAGGATTGTCGCGAGAGACGCTTCTCCTCACTGCTCGTTTTCGCCAAGAGCCAGTTGTATGGCTCATTATTTTCTTTTTTTTTTCATTTATTGTCCTCGATCTATAACTTGTTTATCTCGTTGATGGTTCAGAAAGTTCTGGTTCTCGTCAATGATGAGAGATGGATTGTCGAGCATTGTTAACGGTGTTCGCATCGGTTGTAAATATCACCTGTCGATATTTCGTTTTGGTCCAAGTCAGACCACAGTCTATGGTTCCATCCGACGGAGGCAATCGATCCGACGGAAATAATCTATCCCCCGGCTAAGCCAATCGCGCGCAAAGACGGCGAGCGCCGTGACAGTGCACTTTTAGCGCCACTTGATTGGCTCCATCGGGGGGTAGAGTCAGCTGTGATCGGGTTTCATGGGAAACACAGTATGTAGTTTTCTCTCACTTAGCAACTAGTCAATCATCCTCACAACGACGCTTTAAGTATGATCGCAAAGTGTATTATCCCTTTTTGCAGCATCCAACAATGAAGCGTGTAGAGCGGACGGAACCGACAGTATAACTTTTCATTAATCAATAGATGCAACCTAACATTTTAGAAGGAGCTGTGAGGTGAATAGATTCACATTTAACTCGCTCAAAATTTCGTTGACAAGCCCCAAACAACTCTTCCAAGGATTGTTTCTGGCAGTGTTGTCGGCGTTACCGGAAAAAAAGTAACGAAATAGGTTACTCGTTACTTGAAATTAACGGGTTACCGTCCTACGTTCTTTTAAAATAAAAGGAACGCGTTACCGTCACCAATAAGAAGTAACGCACGAAACTCTTGCGTGACTTTTTTAAATTATGCATTAACACGTTTTACTGTTTTGACGGTACCGGTACGTAAAAGTGCCCCATTTCAGGAAACACTATGCTCATGCAGAAACTGAACATGATTACTTTATCTTTTGGACGGTTTCACCTAAATATTCACCAAAAATACCAAAAGAAAAATGCAAAAACTTAAGAATTCACATGGCTAGGCGCCTAGACACACACACAAAAAAAAATGAAGAGTAACTTTTTTAAGTGTTAGGAAGAAAAAAAAGTTGAAAGACGTTTACGATTCCTTGTAATGCCGAATTACAGCGCAGCTCTTGAGGAGGAGAAGGGGAGGTTACGGAGGGAACGGTATGCACCTCCTTCCCCTGCCCTCCTCCCCTTCTGCTCCCCTGCCATTTAACGGGAAATTTTTGCTACATTTTCCACTATATTTAGCGAGGATATTTTCCGCTCAATTTAGTGGGAAATGTTTTTAGCTCAAAATGTTTTACTATAAAATGAGCGGGAAAATTACCCTCTAAATTTAGCGGAAAACCTTTCCTGCTAAGTCTAGCGGCGAAAGCTTTCCGCTAAGCTTAGCGGAAAAAATTTTTAAGATAAATATAGCGGGGAAATGTTTCCTCTAAATGTAGCGGGGAATGTTTTCGCTAAATTTAGCGGGGAAATATTCCCGCTAAATTTAACGGAAAAATTGCCACGCAAAATTCAGCGGAAAAATTTCCCCGCTACATTAAGTACGGAAATTTTACGTTAAATTGAGCCGGAATATTTTCCCGCTAAATTTTTGAGAAACTTTTCCCCGCTAAGTTTAGCTGAAAATTTTTCTCGCCAAATTTAGAAGGGAAATATTTCCGAAATTTAGGCGTCGTAACGGTGATGCCACACGTGACGTAATTATGAAAAACATCCCACAATATAACGCGGGGTTACGCTGACAGCGACGGCGAGGTCCCTCAAGCAGGAAACGGTCGCCTAAGAGCTGCGCGCTGAAAGTAGCGAGTAACGTAATTCCGTTACCCATTCATCGAAATAAGTAACATAAGTACGACACCCGTCACTGTTTTGAAAAAAGTAACGAGTACGTAGCACGCTACCGAACAAAAGTAACGTGTTACGAGTAACGCCTTTACTGGTGACGCGTTACCAACAACTCTGGTTTCTGATCGATATACACACCGGGATAATTAAAACAAAGATGGCGCAGCATTATTTTTCGTGCTTTCGCTGGCTCATTTTGCCTCGCGATTCTTAGTTCCAGGCGTGAAAGAAACTGCAGAAACTTTGACCGGCTGACGCGACGCAGATTCTGGTACTACCCCGAATCGGTGTCAAGAAGCTTCCGTCAAAAAGCGTCTAGCACGACGCTAAGTTCCTTGCACGTCTAATCAGCCTTTCACCCAGCAAGGCATTTTTTGTGGTTGTGATTTACTGAAGTGTTGTGCGAGAGCGCGGAGTGCGTGGAGGCATCTCCAAACGGCCCTCCGCGAGACCAGGACTTCGTCACTTCTACGCCGAAGCCTCCTCGAGCAGGACCATGCTAGTGTCACTGTCATGCCGGGGGGTAATAAAGCTAATGCCGTCTGACACTACGCCTATCACAGTGTACTGTCTCACTCTGTACGTATTAGCGACGCAGAGCTTTTATTTTTTTTTTGGAGCAAACGTTGGTTTGGCTTTTGGACAACGGTGCCAGGTTGCGATGTTGGAGTTTCGCGGCATTGTGGGGTCGCGAACAGGGTCGGTCCGTCCTCGACGTCGTCAGCTCGTCGTCTCAATCGTGTGGATGGGCTTGGGAGACAGACGAACCGCGGACGTGCCCCTTAGCGAAAACTAAGACGTTTGAAATATACCACATTCTAATTTGAGTATATTTGAAGTACAGCTCATAATTGTAAGTAGACAAAAAATATACCGAAAATACACACTTCTTTTTTTTTACTTAGTTCTAAAATATATTTCTGAAAATAGTTTTAAAATGCCTTTATTTAAACTACATTTGAAGTCCTCTTCATGCGTTCTGAAATATGTAAATACTAAATTAGTAGACACAAAATACCTTTTAATTAGATTTCTTAAAATATTAGTTTATTTCATGCAAAATATACTACAACCCTAAAAAAAAGGCAGCGATCACAAATATCTGCAGAATGCTCTTAAAATACCTAGAAATCATAAATACTGTTCTGTTATACCCTAAGTACGTTTTGACTGCAATAATTTGGTAGTTTGACTTAAACTACCAAAGTATGAAAAGCTTGCCTATCAGAAATTCACTTCAAGCAGATGTGGAGTACATTGAACTGCCTAAATACAACATTTGATTAGTTTGTCAATTGAGTTGTGCAGCATCCCACTGATGAATCAGAGAAGTTTATGTTATTGTTTTTGTTTTTTTTCTATCAAGAACACACCTGATGAGTTTCTTGCACACCAATCACAAACGGGGTTCGGGAACTACAACCACAATACTTGCTGATGCTGGAAAGCTTCAGCAAGAGCAGTGAGCAGATATGTTTGGCGTGGAATTGTGTTAGCGCATGCGTTAGTTTACTGAATGTGTATACTCGCCATTGTATGTGATGTGAGTAGTGATTTTAATATAGTGACGTTAATGACCGTATTAAATAGTCAACTAGTAAAGAATAGCAAAATTACTATTTTAAAGTGAAGAAACTAGCTTGACTCGCTTCATCCTGAGTGGTGCTATGCAGAGAAGCAATAACATTTCTTCTAGAAGCCGTTTTTGTGTATATTGTTTTAGCGACTGCGCCAAAGTATTATTATTAGTTGTACCAATGCTTTTTAGTAAGAGATATCGTCCACGAACTTCAAAACACTGTTTCCCATTTGACAGACTCCCTAGGAGAAGATAGAATACTTAGAACCTTAATAAGTGCAGAGCTGGTCACCGGCCAAATGATTACCTTGAATTTGTAGGCTATATAAGGCTCTAGAGCAGTCAACGGGAGTGTGATTCAGGTGTCCAGTGCGTCATGGTGTTTGTGTTTGTGTTCGTTTCTGATGTGTAGTTTTGGGATGTATTTAGTAGAGTCTTCAAATACTACACAAGAATGCATTTACTAACAAAATAAAAAAATTAAAAATTGTGTAGCCGCTTTTTAGGACACAAATGACATCTTGAGGGGGAAGGAATTGTATTTTTGGTATATCTAAAATATTTTCTGATCAATATTTATGATATATTTTGAATACATTACGTGCGTATTTCTAATGCGGACAAAATAATACAGAATGAATACAAAATGAATATTCATATTCAATATATTTCAAATTCGTTTCAAGTACAGCCTCTTTTTGCTAAGGGGCCGTCCGTGATCAATCCGTCCGCGGATCAATCTGTCGTGTGAATCGGCTATTCACAAATTCACAAACCAGCGTAGCAACGTGATCAGACTGTGAAAGGGAGCTCACACTGGGCGCAATAAACCCGTGCTCTGGAGTGCGAAAGTTTCGCGCTCCGTTCACTAAACGAACAGGAACGAGTTTTTCTCGGAGCGCGACTGACTTTTCTGCCCTCCGTGACGTCACTTACCCAAACAAGATGGCTGCGCCGAAATAAAAGTTGTCGAAACGAGGAGACAGTCGGACCGCTGTCCTTTTTTTATTTGAAGAATGCTTAGTCCAGCGAGTAAAAATGATTCAATTGAAAAGCCGAAGCACCCCTTGTCCCATATACGGCACCCCAAATCTTCAGTTCGACGTACAGAGCGCTGACGCCGAACTGACGGTACCAACTTTCACAAGCGGCTTGATAGCCGAGCGATACAACTTAATAAAATAGCTAATGTACGTGTTACTCATTACAAAAAAAAAAGCAATCGGGGTTTCCTTGGCCCGACTGCAAAACATCACTGTTTTTTTCTGCAGTCTTTGATAACAACTTTAGCTGTTTAATGAGGTATATATCACCGTTCTCAAGCCCTTCGTAAAGGTTGGTGCCACCTGTTCGACGTCAGTGCGCTGTACGTCGAACTGCAGTTTGGGGGTGTCGTATATGGGACAAGGGGTGTAAGAATATACTTTTTTTTTTTCTGAGAGTGCACTATCTGTTGAAGGGTGTTGTGCCGGTAGCACATGGATGGGTCTTGCTCACGCGCTGCCAGACTGAGCCTTTGAACATCCCTGAAAAGTTTGACCCTTTCCTCAGTCAACAAGCCAGTTCAAGGATGGCGTCAATTTTATAAATCTTAGCAGGATAGGCGCCACGTACACCGGTCGCGGCGACGTGCTGCCTCCCTCGTCGACAAAATCAAGTCCCTCAACCTTTCAGGAGTATTAAAAACTATGAAAACATTCAAAACTGCCTAACATCAATTGATGTTCAATATCTATCTTATGCCATTGCACAAAAATGGGTTGCCTTGATTCATTTTCAAAATAATTCGATATACTGCTGTCCGTACCCACAATGTTCTGTGCGGGCATCATAACTTTACGTCCAGAAGTGACTTACGATTCGTCGACGGTTTCGGTGTTTCGCGCTCCTGTACGCTAGTTGCTGCGCTTCGAGTATAAAACTTGGAGTGTCAAAGCAGGAAAAAAGAAGCACAGACACGACGCGCTCAATGCTACAACAGCTGATCGTCGGATGTGAAAGCTTGTATAACATCCAAGCGGTTCTTTACGTGAGCACGAAGTCAGCCAGGTGAAATTAGCTTCGACGCTGCACAGTGGGAGGCCTTTGAAACAGCGTGATGCAACACGAACCATTCCTTATTGATCAGGACTCTCAAATTGCCGCGCGCGTCAGCGAGCGACTGCGTGCGTGGCCGAGTGGTTACCGCGTTCGACTGCCGCGCGGAATGTCTAGGTTTGATTCCAGTCGGGGAACGTTCTTTTATTTATTCTTTCAACATTGCGTTCTCGTGAGTTCGAGAACATTCTCGCCTGAACGAGTCCCGACTGTTCTCGTAACCGAACTTTCTAGGCTGATTGTTCCAGAAGCCAACGCGCGTACATAAGGGGCACCGCGTGGCGATCTGCAGTCAGTCTCGCCCCAGCGTACGATCCTGCTGTTATGCCGCCATCGACACCCGCGACGCTCTACTGTTATCTTCTGTTTACTTTTGTTTTGGGAACATGTTCGCCCTATTAAACGTTTAGTTTCTTCAGTTATCATCGCCTCATCCATTGTCATTCGTGACATTTTGGCGGAGGTGCGGGGTACTGCATTCTATGCCCTTTGAGCGTACCCCTCCGAAGACATCCCGGCCAAGCGACGTGCTCAGCCCCGGAAGGCTACCCTTCGCCGAAGACGCCGAAGCCAGAAGAAGCTGTCACACCAGAGGTCAGTCCCCGAATTGGGTCTCTTGCCCGAGAACCACAGGAGGGAGGTACCGACGATGACGACCCCGCCCGTTGTCGTCCTGTCCGTTGCTCCGCGGACACCTGCTCCCATTCTCGGCGAGACCCATGAGGACGTCGAAGACAGGATCAACCAGTACAATCGCGTGGCCCGCCACAACGGGTGGAGTGACAAGCAGCGCCTGCAAAACCTACATTTCTCGCTTGAAGATACTGCAAGGCACTGGTTCGAAAACAACGAGGCCTCCCTCACTTCGTGGGACCGTTGCAAGAACGAGCTGACGCGCACCTTCGCCAGTCAACACAGAAAAGAGAGGGCCGAAGGTCTGCTGCAATCGAGGACCCAAGGCCCAGTGAGAGTGTGCAAGACGTCCTGCGCCTGAGCTCCCGCGCCGACCCTCAGGCCACCGAGGAAGAAAAGCTGCGTATTCTGATGCGTGGCATGAAGGACGACATCTTCGGTGGACTCGTTCGCAGCCCACCACCGACCGTCCAAGAATTCGTCACCGAGGTACATGGAGCGCGCCATCCTTGCAAGGGTAAGCCACTACCATTGGCACTCGGGAGTCGCTGCTTCTGCTGCAAGGGGCTACGACATCAGCCCTAGCATCCCCGGCATTCGCGACATTATTCGTGAAGTCGTCCGGGAGGAGCTTCGCAAGATGCTCCCAGCTTCGCTTCGTCGGTCCTCACTATCGCTCGCTGAGATCGTCCGAGAGGAGGTTAACCAAGCCTTCCAACCTGAAGTTCCCATGACACCGACGACGCCAGAGGAACCGGCTTTGAGCTACGCCGCCATGGCCCGACGACCGCCGCAAGCTAACCGCCAGGCCACGGCACCACTCCGACGAGACCCTCCGATGCCGAAGTATCCTCGACGTCAAGAAGGACAAGTCAAGGACGTCCACCCGGAGCGACATTCGCCGAGGGAGACCGAGGTGTGGACAACGGCCGATCGACGCTAGGTGTGCTACCACTGCGGGGAGGCCAACCATTTCTACCGCCGTTGTCCCAACCGGCACATGGGTCTGCGTGGGTTCCACCCGAACGACCCACACCCGATGTACGGCGAACACCCTCGAGGCATCAAGGAGTACCTCCGACGCTCGCCCTCCTCAGCACCGTCTCTCCGCCGTGAATCCTGCTCCCCATCGCCACGACGTTCAGCGTCTCCAGCGCCACGACCTCGCCGAGAGAGCCTGTCTCCGATGCGTCGCTGGGAAAACTAAGTGCGGCAACGGCTGGAGGCGGCGTTGCCGAAGACGGTCGAAGTATAGAGCCTCCAAGAACGCAGGAGTGCTCCCACTCTCTCGACGCCACGCATCACAACGACGCCCCTGCAACGGTGTCCAACAACCTAAACGTCAACATTGACGGCCACGACGCATCAGCACTCGTGGACACCGCAGCAGACTACTAATTCTTGAGTGGGAGGCTCCCCCGCCGCGTTCGAAAAGTCATGACGCCGTGGGATAGACCTCAAGTGCGAACCGCCGGAGGACACCTCATTACACCAGTCGGAAGATGCACTGCTCGCGTCGAGATCCACGGTCCCTATTGAAAGAGGCCAATATGAACTCGGCTTATTGGAAATATTGTATTCCAATGAAGTTGATGGAAACCAATAAAAATTATTGTTATCCGATTAACCCAATACGCACGATGAGAATTCAAATCGGAGCACAATATCCCAATATAGTATGCGGTTATTGGAATACAACAGGATATTGGAGCACAATATCCCAATATAACATCCGGTTATTGGTATACAACACGATATTGGAGCACAATACGCGATATAATGCGCGGTTATTGGTATAGAATACGGCATCGCGTGCATATTGGTGACCGACATAGACATACTGTACGGCCACATGATATATAAATATTGGTCGTCGATCACGGGCCCAAAGGCTAATACAATATGATATCACGTGCATATATCTCAGAACGAATACCAAGTTACCAACATGAATTACGTCGGCATATACCGCGGAGTAAGAGGAAACGTAACATGATATTGAGCATCAGCCCAGCAACTTGAAGTCGCAACACCAGAAACTCAGGCCGCCCGCGTTCACACGCAGCAACCGAATTGCTACGACTTGCCATCATCATCATAAAATTGGATTTTCCTTGCACTATTTAGATGCACAGTTGTATAAAAAAAAACATGTTTTTATATCTTTAAATTGTGCTTAGAATACTAACTCCCCCTTTTTGAAACGGTTTATGTTTAAAAACGATCTATTTCAAACCAGAACCAAGTCTTTAACTGTCATCATCACCACCACAGGGGTGTCACGTTAAAAAATCGCATTCCTGATTGGCTGCTGCCGCTTCACACTTCTTCTTGTTGCTCAAGTTGCTCGTCCATTTCGAGCCGAATCCGATCTCCGCGCCCTCGCGGAGTCAAAGCGAAAAGAGGAGGAAATAAAAATTGCGAGGTCGCGCCTCTTTTCGGCTTTGTGCGAGCGCACTCTTCTTTTACAAAAATACGACGATCCGTTTGAGATACCGCCTTATGAGTGACGTTTTGGGATTTGTAGCGTCTCGCCTATCGATTTTGCGTTGTTTTCTGATATTCGATTTTCGGTTCAGCATCTCTTTAACTTGTACGACGCTACATCGCTTGCGCGGAAAACAACGAGCCTCAAACTGTTGACTTAAGGTGGTTCCTTCAAGAACTGAAGAGGGCATGAGTTAAGTATATGGAAGTCATGCTCATTAATTAAGGTGTTTTCTTTTGTTAGAACTTCCCAGAGCTGCGTCGGCATCGTTTCTTTTTAGCTTTCTTTGTGGTTGTCGGCGTTTTGGAGGGAGCATTTGCGTGGGCAGAGCGGCCGAAAGGACGGAGCGGGTCCCCCGCGGTCGTTAGGAAACGTCTCGGGTTTCGGGAGTCTGCTCGGACGGACCGCGGGATGGCCCGTCCTTGGGGATGCTTGTGGATGTAAACCGAGTGTGCCTGTGTGTAGAGGGTTTTGCCGCTTAGTGTAAAAATGTCGCTCTTTGCCCGATGCAATAGTTTAGCGGTTGGCGCCAGCCCGACTGGAAAAATTGCACAGAACAATTCTACACGGAATTTGGGTTTGGCGGTTGCAGCGCCAGGTGGCAGCTCGCCGACCATTGGAGGACCGTGTACCACGTGGGAGTGGTAGAATTTGAAGAGATTGGTCGGTTCCTGAAGGGAAAGGAGGCCCTACGGGCCTACAAAAGGAGTGCGGAGAGGATTTTGAGAGATTCGGACTTTGGATTTGATTCAGCGATATTGGGGGGGGGGGGGGGGGGGAGGTCGAGACTTTAGACGAGGCAGGATGGTCTCCCAAGTTGGGACTTGTAACTAGAGTGTAAATAAATACACATAGTTCTATTCAAGCAGTGAGTCGCCCTGTCATTCAGCGACGTTCGTGCCACCACGCTCCAGACCATCGGAGCGGAACCTGCCTCCCACAACACCGGGAGGACCAAACGACAAACAACTTTAACTGCATGGGACGCGGTGAGGCCTCAAACCATTGTGAACTACTGGCGGCACGCAGGTATTCTTGCAGACAGCTCTGCTATGGAAGCGAACGATCCGATGTATGACCTTCCGCTCGCGACCCTTCGTGAAGCTCTTTGATGACTCGGTGAGAAAAACCCAGATGAAGAGGCATCAGCCTTCTTGGCACTAGACGGAGAGACCAATGACTGGGAGCCTGTGAGTGACGAGCAGATACTGGAGCTTGTCAGCGAATCCTCTCAACAGTTGCATCAACTCGAAGAAAACTTCACCTCGACAGAAGCTACGAAGTAAGAACAGAGTCCAACCGTTAGTCATCGTGAAGCTTGCCGTGGCTTAAAGGCAGCGATCGCCTACCTTGAGAAGGAGGGCGACGGAGAACGTGCACTCCAAGTGGCCGACGTGTTGCGCTTTCGGGACAGTAAAGTAGGATCAAAGACGTCAGTGGAAACTCGCATCTCCTCGTTTTTTGGCTAAAAAAACTGTCTTTTTTTTTCAAAATGTATTACTTAAATGTTTGTGTTTTTGACTTTGATTCGTTATTATGGACGATTTTTCCGGGGAGCGGAGGCGTCCATATTAACGAGGCATTACTTTATTTCCTTTGGCCCAAGTGCTGGACAGTTTGGAGGGAGAGTGTGCTCAGTCCAATTGTTATCAACAATTGGACAATTGGTTATCAACAATTGTAATGTTTATTAGTCGTGGTAATGCCTCCCTGCAATCACCGTTTATCAAGTGCCCCTAAAGACCACGAGTGTTTGCAGGACCAGATCGACAAGGTCTACTATAAATGACCAGCTACGCTTCTTCACTCAGCATGTCCGCAGTTTTTTCCAAAACGTGCGGAAAGCTGGGTTTTGTACTTTGCGTGTCCAGTGGAATAGCCCATGACACAATTAGGGGCCTTTCACAGCCCTGGTTCTGCCATACCTTGAGTATTGCAGCTCCATACGAGATTCTTATCAAGTTGATCTCGCAAGATCAGTGGAAAGTGTTCAGCATGGGGCAACTTACGCTATTCTTCGGCAGCCAAGTTCACTCCGGATCTCTCGCTGCTGTGGCATTGACTAGAATTATGGCCCTTCGCTGGAGGGCCAGAGTTAATTTAAAATGTGGCCCTCCATTGGGTCATCTTACTCTGCAACCTCCAGAACATTGTGGAACTGCAAGGTCACAAGGCAGTACGATGTGAGAACTGTGCCGGTGCCTTTCAACCGCTTGCTACCATAGAGAAACAGCATTCCTTCTTGGTGAGGTCTTCACCATTCTGGCAATCCTTTTACGTGCACTCATGCAGAATATCCTAATAATCTTGACAAGCTCGAAAACTTCTGTAGACATGCAACTGGTCACCTTCATTCCCAGTGAGGTAGAGCAGTGCCTACGTGTTTTCCTGTGAACTATAGACTTTTACCTCATTTCAATCTGTGTTTCCCCTCACCCCTTTGTTCCTTTTACAGGGCACTGTGGGATTCTTGGTGCGGTTCTTTTGCCTCTTTATTATATGAAATAGATCTTAGCAGAATAAAGAGAGAATAAATTTGAACGCTTTTATCTTCTACTATAAAACTCTATGGCAAACAAATCGATTATTTTATTCGACCTAAAAAAAACACGGATTTTATGTCCGTTAACTAAAAACACACTGAGTCCGGCAGGATTAAGAGATAGGTCCTTGTAAATTACGGCATTTTTTTGCAGTGCCGCCACAGTTACTGCTAAAGAAACGGAAGACGAGAATGATTAGGCTTCAGCTGCCAACTTCTTGATTCGTTCTTTGGTGTTCCTGCCAGCTAATATCGCAATCTCATTGACTGTGGAGCAATAAAACGATGCTAGAGACTGCATGTCTTAGGCTGTCCGTAACCCTAGTCAAATCTGCAAACATTTTGGCTTATTTTGTGTTATTGTAATTGTCACCGTCAATGTAGTGTGTTTCGTTTTCTCAACTTCTACGAAGATTTTCAAAGTTTCAATTGATTCACATTTTGGAATGCCACGAGTTGCGATGGCGGTCCCCTCGTTCTTCGAGGATAATTTACGCAACACAAAGAAGGTCCTAGGCGAACATACGATTTATTCCTCGTCATTTGGACCCATTGCCACGCACCGCTGCAAATCGTTTCAACGAAACGGGATCCCGAGGAAGGATATGCACGAGGAGCAATTTTGAGAGCGAACTCCATTTGATCGCGGAAGAACGTGTCGGTTAATTGAATGCCCCAAGGTACCCTAAGGACCTCCACTGGAACCGGTCGGACGACTTGAAGAGGTTGGAACACGCCAGCGCAATACGCGGACCCTTCGGACTTCTCTCGAGATAATTCATACACACGGGTTGTCGGTATCCCAGCTGCGGCGAGCTCGCTCCGCAGTTTTGAAAGCCAATATATTTGTGGTGTTCTGTGCAGCGGTGATGGATGTTTTGTAGAGGGCTCAGCGATGTGCGCTTCGTATTATTGTGACTGCTTAATCTTGTCTCTGGCACAAAAAAAAAACAAATTAAAGTAATAAAAGCAACGTGCCTTCTCTACTCGATCGTTTTTGTGGAAGAGAACCGCCAGGGACGGAGCGCAGTCTCGCTGGCTAAAACTACCGGCGGCGAGGGCCGTCTGCGGAGAAAAACTCATTTGTTTTCTCAAGTCATTATTCCGAATATGATGCGACAGATGAGACTGTCGCACTGTGTTCCCCGTAAGCGTTACGGAAAATGTATTTGAGATGGTTCCCGCATACATTTTATGGATCACCGTTTGACGGATGAGCGCCGCAGTAGGCTAGATTGGGGCCTTTCAGGAACCAGCTTCATCGTGTTTAGATATGGTGGCCGAGTTGCTAGCGTTTTCTTTGTGCGTGTTGCTTTTCTTTTTTTATTCGTCCGTTACACCGGCATGGAAGGCAGCTGCAGTTGTGTCTGTGTTATCGTGTCAATAGAACATGTCGGTAGTCATTATTTTGTAAATGTACATTTACATTGAATTTTATCTTACACTTTAATTTATTTACGCGTGCATATAACATATCCGCTATATTTGTATATCTGGATAATAAAAAAAAACTCGCCTTTAAAGTTTTTTTTTTTCTTTTTGGTTGAGAATACGTGAGGAAATAACATCGACTGCCAATAAACAGATGTAATGCGTGTCAGACAACCCAGAAATTCTAGGTATACTTATTATACCAGTTATGCTTTCTTATATATTTTAATTTACTATATTACGCCTATACGTTTACCCATAATAGTCTACACTATAAAAAACTACTATTAAGTTTTAACTATATGTAGTTAAAATATTAATTATATTGAAAAACAAGATTCGTTTTCTTTAATGCGAACTTTTTAGTTTTTGATCGCAGATAGCTTTATATCTAACGTTCTCACACGTGAAGCATGTGCTTATATCTTGCGGAATACGCCAAATTAGTAATAGAAAAGAGTATGACAAAACACAATAACAAGACACTTTCTAAAAGCGCGAGGTTAGTGTTTAAAAAAAAAAAAAAAAAAAACTACGTTTTAACTACCCTATGTTGCGGCTTTACGAAGTTATAAAAACTGGAAATATATTGGACCTCAATAATAAAGCATGCTAGGGAGCGAGTATTTTCAACAGCCCAGCTGACAATGTTGTCGCCACGATAATATGGTTTATGACTCACATAAACACGAGCTAGATCTGAACAAAAAACAAGCAAAAAAAAAGCCAAATAAATAAAATTTATTCTCCCAAGTTACTTATTTAGTTATAATACACATATAGTGCACCATTATTTCAGAGCGTTTCTTCAACCTACATCTCCGCCGGTATATCCAACCTACGCAGTTGTACAAGTGCAACACATCACGTGTCATCCCCTATACGTTAGCAATGATAATATGAGCCAAAAGCAAAGTAAGACTCACGTCCGAGTTGCCCCAGCGACCCGAGCTAGTCAATAATCCATAACAGCAAATAACAACAACGAAATATAAATAAAACACGCTGTTCACACGCACTTGAAAAACACAAAAACACACTATTTATCGATGCTAAACCAACACGGTACCTGCGCAAGTGACCACCGGCCGCGATGCGCGACCACCGTGACTTTTCTCCGCGCGCGCATGCAGAAGGTCGGAAGCCACAGGTTATCGAGACCCCAATGTAGCGGCTGCGTCAATACATAGTGCAGGTCGTCTGCGTCCTGCGCACTGGGGGTTGCGGTGACGTCAAAACGACGCCGAGCTCTGATTGGCTTTGATTGAAAGGATAGTGGGTAGACCTCAATGCTTGATGCCTTGAGGTCTACCCACTTTTGTCTCTCAATCAGCCAATAAGAGTCTGGCGTTCTGACATAATTCAAACCCCTGTGCAAGAAGCAGACGAACTTGCGCTCCGCACAGCGCTTCATAACGGCTTCCTATGCTTCGGTGTTCAAAGCCGGCGCAATAGAGGGTGGTTCTTGTAACGGACGTTTTCTGGAAAACGCGTGTAAGGTACTGTGGATACGTACATCGGAGCGTGAAGTGCCGTATCGACGTTGGCACCCGTGTCGTATTGAACAGTAGGACTCCACAAAGCCGCGCGTGCCCATGCGATTCCCGCGTATGCCGGCGATCATTAATCGATGTGGGCTGCGAAACGGAATCGATGGATGTGGGGTCGATGACTCCAAACTGAATGGAACTCGAAGAAGATGAAAAAAAGTAGAACTGTTCTGTTTGAACTAAGGTGCCGAAGACGCGTCTCCGACTGGTCTGTTTAGCGTCCTATTCTGCTAATGCATCGAAAGTGGTCGCGACGTGACAACCAAGGACTGTCACAAAAGCCGTAGTGTCATGCTGTCGGACGTTGCGACCCTGGCAATTGGGCGTAGAAGTTCTGGAAAAAAAAGCACGAGGAAACTCGAGTGTCGCTGTCGTCGTGGCGTCCCAACTCCTGACTGTCGAAGCTTCCATGGGCTGTCGAGCTGGAGAGCGACCTGCAGCGGGACAGGCGTCTGCCACATTCACCGCAGTTCCTGTGACACCACCAGGATCGCGGCCGGCGACAACATGATGACGTCATCAGGTAGATATCGAGGGACCACTTTTTGAGACACGGTATAAACACACCAGTCGGATACGCGTTTCAGGCACCATAGTTCGAAGCTATATAATAAAAAAAAGCATGGTAGTTCGAGGCTAGAGCGACATACGATAAAATACCCGATTCCGTGTCGTGTCCTGGGAATAAACTGTGGCCACAACCAAGACGCTGAACACTGCACCTCACAGTTACACTCAAACGTCGAAATATACAGCAGATTTATGTCCCGCAAAATGTGGCGGGAAAATTGCAATGCCACGTTACGTAACGTCAATTTCCACTGTGACGTCAAAATATTACGACACAGATTCTCCGCGAAACTTAGCGTGCCATGACGCACGCACGTGACGAAACATGCACGGCAGCCGCAGAAAAACCCCGCAAACATCGGCTATCGTAAAGCAGTTGGTTTTGGTGTTAAATCAAGTTTCTACACAAAGAAGCTAGAAACGAATTACTCGCCACTAGAGTTAGAATAGTGTTTTCAACGATACTGAGTGTTCAGTTAGACTCGACTATGGCGCACAAAAAAGCGAAGTCTTTTTTTTTTTTTTTTCAAGAACGATAATTTATATTTAGAAAAGGCGAACATGAATATATTGATGACGTCTGAAAACATTATCATCTGCGATTAGGATGGGAGAACATACCGCGGATATTAGCTTCGACATTCCTTTTTTTTTTTAATTGTCCGAACACTAAAACAGCGCAATTTAAAATTCCAGGTAACTAGTCTAGCTTTTCTTCAGTTGGAGTGTTCGTCAAACAGATAAGTTGTTTTTTTCTTTTTGTAGTGATTCATAAAAAGACAACCGAAAAATAGCGCGCCTTCTAATTATTGCCACGACCTCATTCAAAAAGTGATCAATATGGCCGAATGTTTAATATCAAACCATGTATAAAGTTAACAAACTCCTTCGTTAAGGATAAAGAGATGGTTCTAAACAGTACTAGCTAGGCCTGAGCGCTTGATTGATAAACCTACTGAATTATCAATTATTGCCTTAATCGCGAATATATTTTACTGCGAAACCATTAACTGTCTCATAGAGCGAACCGACCTCATGAGCCGCGCCAAACGGCAGATGAATTCCCGAAGCCGCGATCTGAGGCATCCCTGCTTTGAAACCATGCAGAAAGCCACGCAAAACGGCAGTGATATGAAACCGCCGCGCGACAGTTTCATTTAGCACCACGCGATGGCGCTGCATGCCGGCGCCAGAGCAGAAACGGCCGAGGCGCCCACTGATTCTCTCGTCGCCTCGGCCGTTTCTGCTCCGGCGCGGGCACGCAGAGCCGGGAGCATCAGAAGCCGCCTCGGTGCCGAGAGGATCAGAAGCAGGGCGCGGCGCGAAAAACGAAATTCATGCTTTCCCATTCACAGCTCATAAGAAGTACTTAGGTGTACCTCGAGCCTTTCTAATCAGTTAATCGGTTACATTTTGACAAACATGAAAAAAGTAAAATATAAATGCTTTCACTACGCAGGCGTGAACGAGTTCACCTTTATAAATAAAAACTTTAGGCGAAATTTGGACCTAAAGTAAAGTCTAGGGGCGAGATTTGTAACTCCAGAGAAGAGGAGAAGGTTACATGTCACCCAATTATGGTCAACGTTACTGGAGCAAGCTCAGTTTCGCAGCCCCCTATTCTCGCCTGCAGAGGCGAGTGGCCCATGTGGCGGTCACGAGAACTAGTGGTGCTGCAGTCGGATCTTGCTTCCCTGTCTCTCGCGTTGTCTGCTACCACTGCGTTGAGAGCTTCCTTTTCTTTTTCTTTTCTTCCTTTCATTTTTTTTACTTCCATGTGTATAATAGCAAAGAAAAAAAGTGATGAAGAAGAGTGTAATACACCAAAGAGATCAGAGTCAGTGCATTGTGAACGTTCTTTCTTTGAGTGTTTGAAATTGATTTTTGTGTGCGTCTATTTCCTTGCGCTGGGAAGTGTTAGTATGAATCAACAACTCTCCCAAGCTCAAATATTGCTATTCAAACTTGGCGGGCTAGACAATTCGGAAGCAAGACTCGACTGCAGCGCTCCTAGTTCTTGTGACCACCACTGAGCCCACGTCGCAGGCGGAGCTGTTAAACTGAGCTTGCTCCAGTAACCAATCACTTCAACGCCGTGCGAGTGTTTATTTAGCGTAGCAGAGACTATTGTGAACAGTCAATGGAGTTCGCTATTGCCAGAGAATATCAACAGACCTCTTTGCCTCTGTGGTTGAAAACATATTTTACGAGTTTTGGTGTCTTTTGATTGTTGTTATCTACAGATCAAGATTGATTTAAAATTTGAAATTGTACATTGCACAGTTTATCACATATTCAGCACAAGAAAAAGCATAATTTTGACTCTAAATTATTTTGCATGGGATTGAACGGGTAGATTAATTAATCGATGTAGGAGTGGTGATTAATAGAGTAATTTGTTGTTCTTTTCTAAATCCACGGAAGGTCTAGTGCTAACTATAAGTTCTGTTTCTTTCCGTTCTTGCAAAGGCGCCTCCCAGTAGCGACATGATACTGCTAATGCAGAGGCATGCAGAGGCTGTATTTTGACATTCCATAAAACATTTTTTTTTTTTTTGTGGAGGAAGAACGGCACTGAACTTCTCGGATTTTCACGGCGGCTTCAACTGCTCGTGCAAAGTCACAATATCTGGTGCCCTCCTCTGAAGCTGCTCTCTCCGCTCCGGCGGCAGCTTCCGAAGAAGACAGAAATGACCCGTGACTCCTTCTTGAAACAAAGAAGTATAATCGGTTTGCAAACGAGCGTCTTGCCTCTTTTAAAATAACACAAGCTCCAACGTTAGAGATCGAGTGCTTAACTGCTGCTTGGTGTGTGCCGTATTTTAATTTCTGTCTACTTTTCCCCGCCTCTTTACAATTCCAAACCCCACGATGTCTATAGCCTGCGGTGGGGTTTTAACCACACAGCAGGCTTGGAAGGTGACGGAAGTGCAAGCTTTTTCGGGAACATGATCTCGTCTTTCACGACCGGTGACAATTTTACGCAATAAAGAGTAAAAAAAAAAAAAAAAAACATGCGAAAAGAAATTATTTATCAAATAATAATAAAAAACCAAGTTATGTTCCAATCTATGGTGGTAAAGCTAACAAGAAAAGGATAAACTGTTTCTCCGTTTCACTCGCTTCATCAGATACATCGATTGTGATTCCTGTTTGCGCACGCATTTTTTAACATGGAACGCTGACTATGACTTTTTGTATAAGTATTTTAAAAAGAAATGGGCCGAGAACCAGTCGAGTGAGGTATGTATGCTGTTCAATACGTTGCTCAAGTACCATCGGTTACGGCCAACGTTATTAGATTACCTCACTTGTGGAACTCCTGCGGAAGCTGATTCCAAATACTTTACTAGAGGGAATACATTCCACTCCTCTAAACTACAATAGCCTCGGCGCGGACTGAAGCGCGGACAGGTGGCGAGAGCCATCTATTGTCAGAGAAGTCTCGGATATCCGGCGGTAAATGATGACGACGATGATGACGGTGGTTCCTGATTTTGAGGCTGGCTTTTTCCTTGAAAGACAGTATTCGGTGGGCGCGCCGCTGGCCGTTCGATTGTGTGTCTTTTTGTATATCTTATTTTATTTATGCATATATACGGGTATAAATAAAGAACACAACGACGATGACGTTGAGAGGATGACACACCGGGAAACGGCGGTGCCTCAATCTGAGCCCTGGGCCTCGGTTCTTCGCAGGCGGTAGCTCCTACTTTTACTGGGCTACGTCCTTGGAGACTGATGCTTCGACCCCAGTGGACCCCAGTGGGCAACAGCGCCACCATGTTCCTGGGACTCCTTTATGCACCTATCGAACGGCGTGCCAGATCCTCATGGCTCGCTGCTGACCCGCCCAACCCGTTTCCACGAAATCAGGACTTCTGCGAATCGGACTGCCATCCTCCCCAATACCAAAAATCCATGTCGTAGTCATCATGCATGTACATACTCATCACATTATCATGTTCACTAGACGCGGCACCGCGGGCCTCCATGGTACGGGGTGCTGCCTTTCCACGGTGCCGCGGCTCTCCAGAGCCAAATAAATAAAGACCAAAGACTAAAGACAAAATGATTTGCTGACCAAGAGCCGGTAGCGCCCTAAAGAAAAGAACAATCCTGTTTCCTCGTTTATAGGATAAAATTCTAAGAGTACGCCATACTAGTGGCGCACAACACTGAAATAACATACGCAGTACAGAAAATAACAGATTGTCTCTTGAACGCAAAACGGCAAAATACAGATAATTGGGGAGATTTTTGTTTCCAAAAGCCGAATTCAGGAACCAAAACTAAACTACACTCTTAAAAAAAAAAAGCTAGTAAAAAGCTAGTAACTGCAGCAGTTACTACCAATTTCTGACCGTTACTACCTTTCACTAACTATTTACTACCTCAAATGGGCGATATGTAGTAAAACGCTAGCAAATGCAGCCATTACTACCTTTTTCTGACCGTTACTACCCTTTTACTAGCTATTTACTACCGCAAAGGCGCGGAGAAGATGGCGGCGCTGGCTTCATACCCGATTGCCAGCGTTAGCGACGTACTTGCTGTTTCAGAACGCAGGGGGAGGTATCCACACGCAATCGTAGCGTCAAATATTGTATGAGGGGGCATGTTTAAGGGTTGGGGCTGACTTTACAACGATCGCAGCCTCCGTACCAGCACGACGTGGAAGCCAGCGCTGCAGCGAGCGCAGCGGCCATTGTTGATTCAATGGCCATGCGGCTTACTTCTTTCCTTCTCGTTTGCATTCGTTTGTGAGCGTTTATATTTTCATTTTGGTTTTAACT
Organism: Ixodes persulcatus; assembly: GCA_013358835.2. NCBI lineage: Eukaryota > Metazoa > Arthropoda > Arachnida > Ixodida > Ixodidae > Ixodes > Ixodes persulcatus. The sequence goes on from JABSTQ010010225.1 coordinate 117,307, forward strand.
GGGATGAAAATAGCCACGTAGCACATACTAAAAACGTTTCCGAAAACAAAAAAGTTCATTCTGTTTTCTTTATATTTATTATTTTTGTATTTTTTAAAACATGTTTTTCTTTCACAAGAGACGCTTGGCAAAATTGTACGACAAGCAAGTTGGGGCCAGTTGGGGTTCGCAAGACGCTCATTTCTCCGATGTGAACCTGCCATTTTTGTCTTGTGTTGTGTGCAGTTCTCGTGTTCCCGTGCTGGAGTGCATAGTTAACGTTCGTGCGCTCGACGGGGTGAGTGTGTGCGTGGACCTGGACTGCTCCGAGGATAGTTCTAACGAGCCGGTGCCGCTGTCACTGGGTTGGATTTCGTCGCCCAAGAAGCTTTTCCCCACCTCTTGACACTGAGAACTTCTTCACGGTTTGTGTGTGCTCGGTGGTTGAATGATTCTGATTGAGCTCTCTTCGGTCGTGACAGTGCACTGTCACAACCGTTGATGTGCGTCGTAAATAGTGTATGTAGCATTGGGACTAATGAAAAAAAAAAACTGTTTTGGCATTCTACGAGTTTTTCTGAATATGCCCCAAAAACGCGAGCATTCGTCAGTGTAATCCAAAAATAAAGACGCGAGCTGCACGCGGTATTAATTTTGCATGAATTTTTTTAGCCCAGCACGCGAAAGGAGTGCAGCTGCCGTCGTACTCTCCGTCAATTACAGCCTTCGTTCGCCGCGGGAGACGGCAAGAAAGCACTCTCTCGCCGACGGCGACCGCATGTATCGATTTAGCGAGCGACGAGGCGATCGACGGAGACAGCGACGAGCGACGGTCGCTCGGTGTTTTAATTTCTAGGAAACGTCGCTCAACGCCTTGGCCGCTTGTTCCCGTCGCGTTCATGCGGTTTGCCTCGTCGCGCAACTTACCTATCGACTGCGAATAACCGACGTACTGATACACGACGACAAGTTTGCGCACTCAAATGGTCAGTATAAAAGACTTAATATCAGTGAAAGAAGTGAGCGCGGAGGAAGTGGCCGAGTGGGCTAACGCGTCTCACCTCGAAAACTTGCGCTGGGAACCTCCTGGGCTCGATCCCCACTGCCCCCGCCGGGAAGTTAGCGATTAGAGTGATTTAGTAGCCTGTGTTTCTGTTGAATTCGTTGTGTCGATTGCGTGTTAAAAATGTGGGTGTGAATCTTTATATGTATATGCTTGCAAATGTGGAAGAATTGAAATAAACTGTAAATATTTGGATTTCTTTTTATTTGTGTACGTTTAATTGGACGGTGACTCGCGCCACCTGGATTACTCATTTCCAGTTTCAATTTTTTGTTGCGCCTGCCACCGGGAGGTAAGTGGCATAACCCCACACTTTTTTTTTTCCCACCGGAAATCACGTGACTAGTTGCGTTTCCGGTTTTCCGTCGGGAGGTAGCGCTAGTTACTAGCTAGAGGTAGTAAAATACATGGATTCTATTTGGAGGCTAGTAACAGTTACTAGCTTCGTGACCTAGTAACCGTTAGTAGCTTGACCGTTACTACCTCAGGCTACTAGGTACCTAGTAACATATGTGACAAGCGGTTACTAGCTCTTACCTAGTAAATACTACTAGCTTTTTTTTGAGAGTGTAATGTTTGCTGAAACTCGGGGCATATCGTGTGGATCGTTTCGAAAAAGTATCAAACGAAAACACCACACAACACATTTGACGTTGTTTGACACCTCAAGACACTGGCTTGCACTGGCGCACCGACCGCCGGCGTAGCGTAGCGCGTAGTCGTGAAATAGCTTCGACTGATAATAATAAGAGTTTATTTGCCGAAAAAAAAAAGGCAAGGCGCGGCGTGGAGAAATCCGGAGACGACACCGCCGCGGCCACCGCTAACATCCTGATGCGCATGCAGCGTCGACTGACTTGGACTTCCCCTCCATCAGAGCTGGATTCGGCGCTGTAGGCGTTCTGTCTAATGCAAATGAGCGGAGCGGAATGTATTCCCCCTAGTAAAGTATTTGCTGATACCCCCCTCACTCACTTCAGTCAGCCTCCCGTGGTTTTAAGCGCCATCTAGATTTTCGTTTCATAACCGTCTGTTCCATAGAGTACGGTGGAACGCCATCTACATGCTGTGCCTCGAAACGTACGTATTCCATATAATACACTGCAGTTACCACAGCAGCCGACCGGCGTGTCGAACGACGGGAGGTGAGTTTTGGTTAATGAGGTGAAGGAGGGGGGGGGGGGGGGTACTGCTCGTACACGTGGCGACTATGAGCAATCCCGTAACTGAGCTAATTAATAACGTTGGTTACGAGCAAGCAACTCTTCTAATTTTATCGGAGGCGCATGACGGCCTAAACTGGTATGGCTAAAGTTTCATGGTGGCTAGCTTGGACTCCGGGACAACAGAAAGCTTAGCTCTGGCTTGCTCGTCATGATCAATCAGCGACCCGCACTACAACATTCACAAGATGTCTCACCTGAAGTTAATGTTCGCTTTGGCATAAAGTTAATCTGTTAACTATTTCATTGCGGAGCGGGATAGACGCGTGTCGGTGAAATTTTTCAATGTAACAAAAACAGAAACTAAAAGCAAAAAAGAGATACCAACGTGTTTTAATGTCATGGCATTTATTGCGGGAGAGATTAAGAATTGCATTAAGAGGGTTTCTAAGTTCCCGGTGTAAGTATGTACAAATCGTTGTTATGGTGTGTGCTTGTTTCCACAGACGGAAGTTATGCTGCCTTAGTTGGCACCTGTACTAAAACGTTTGTACTTAAATGTTAGCTTGTTGTATTTAAACTACATACAATATACCTGAACAAGTAAAAATTTAAAATACGAGCTAAAAAACAGACATTGTAGGGTATATAATTAATTATGTATTTTCTTATTTGATACTTAAATCGCCCAGTGGGAAATACAATAGGGAAATGTGTAAGAAACTAGACAATGGATATAAATAGATCGTATAGAGCAACAGCAATGAGCAAATAAATAAAAGAAAAGAAAGCCGATAAATATTATATTTTCTATAAAGAAAATTAGAGGTAATCCATTTCTCGTCTTTCCGCCGAGGACCCATTCCCTCGTGGCCACAGATATATGTCGCTGGACCACGCAGCTTGAAGTTGATGCTGAGTACAAATTGTGCTGATGAGCAGATTTTAAACGAGAGAAATAAGACGAAACACGGCGAAGTGTTTACGCTTTTTATTCCAAAGTTCATCGGACTTTGATGGAGAAGCTAGCGGAATCCCAGTGAAAACAGTACCGCCTCCTATTCCCCTCCCCTCCGTTCATCCCAAGATGCGGGAGATCCACTGCGTACCTATTCAAGCTGATCCATCCACCGCGAACGCGAAACACGCCCAAGACAGACACACCCAGTGGCCGGCGGTGAGCTCACAACGCAAACAAGCATTAGTATAGACACCCGGGCTTCAGGTTCACACGGCAAGAAGAGCAAGGCAGAGGAATGAACGCAATATTTGTTAGAGGCCTACCAGGTAGCATATCCGTACGTTCCGCTGCACAGTATATTTCCGTTACGCCAGATGGGATATCACGAACACACAAGAATATAAATCATTCCCTGCTCTGCATGAACACCCCCCCCCCCCCTCCCCCAAATAGTTCCGTGCCTTGCCGCGACTGCAGAATCAAAAGCGCCGTACTAACTCTATTCCTTATCGGATTCTGTTATCTTTCCGGGCGCAACAGAGATGATCCAGTTCCCACCTTTCTTTTGGCGCTCGGGTCCACCTTCTTCAGACGATAGCCAGTATTAGCCACCACCGCTTCACTTCTTTTCGGCTACTTCGTTTCTCATTTCCGTCTTCGCATTCCTCCCTTTCCTGCCTCTCCCCTCCATACGAAGCGATCACACAGGGACAATAATAGTACACAGAGAAGCGAAAGAGCGCCAATCAACAAACACATGCTTGCATTTATCGCGAGATTAGTGCCGCCTCTGCGGTAAAGAAATTTATGATGCGCGGACAGGACCTGCGATTAACACTGCGCAGGCCTCGCTGCGCTGCCTGTAGGTGGCTGAGGAGTCTTCCGCCATGATTAACCTGTTAAGGTAAAAGGTCACCCACTTTGTCAGAGACTTGCGCCGCGGTGGCTGGACCATAAAAACGAACGGGCCTCTTGTTGCTGCCCCTTTAGTTTGTTCTTTTTTCCTCTCCTTTTTATCATGAGAGTCTTAAGAATTCTCTTAAAACTTATAAAGCGACCGAGAGAAGAGTCTTAAATAAAACCAACACCCAAGTCATTGACAAAGCGATATTTTCTGATTATCGTCATTGAGGAATATTTTAGGCGACGATGAGTTCCTGCATTGTATTTGTGCAAACAAGCAAACGTAGTGTGAAGAAGTCAAGCAACACTTTCCAGGATAGGAATTAATACAAACATATTTGTAAGAACAGAAATCTGCCTTCTTATGAAAGGCGCTTCGTGAATGGAGCTTTACATTTTAATCAAAGGACTTGGTGCATGAATTTATAGCATGAAGCGATATGTTTACCCTGACTTTAGAAACTTTTGATCCACATGACAGATTGTTCTATAATCATTTTACCTTAAGCCACAACAGAGATATTCCCAATGCAGTTGACACTTGAAAGTCATCTCGTTTAAAGTGATAACGAGATGCGGAATTAGCAGGGAGCATTTTGAATTACCTGTCTGTATATGCAAGTCATGAATAGTTAGACTAATTGGGTTGCGTGTATGTTATTACTGCGGGAAGTTATTCAGCCCAAATTGGCATCTGGTGTAATTGCTCTAGATGAAAAGCTTGACCAGAGCGTTGGCCGCTAACCAGGGGTCCTTAACACGCACCACTCAGTAGCGATACACGACCACATTCCAATCCGATGTTCATTCAGATTGAAACGGGCAGCAGTGGGAATCGAAACCAGGGTCTCTGCGCTCTGCGTCGCAAGCTTCCGTTCCGCGTTCTCTGAACTGCGGTGAGTTAGAAAACTTGGCTTACAATTACCTTTGTTATGAACATATCAGCAATACGTTTGCACAAAATTGCTTTTAATATTACGGCATTCCGGGGTATTAAAATAAATTCGGATACGTTTATATGCTTATTTGTCCGCGTTAGAAACGTATAATTCAGTTCCGCCTTATGATTAATTTACTGGCATCATTAAGGGAAATGAAGTGAATTTTGAGATCGTCTGCTTTAATCCCAAACTCAATCTTTGTGACCGAAGTTTTATAGAAAAATTAAAATTGCAATAGACGCCTAACCTTTATCTTTTTAAAAATAGGAGTTAACATGGCGACACGCCTGTGTTTTTTTTAGATAAACGTGTCTTAGAAAGACGGCGCAACGCGATGCTTGATTGCACTTTTAATAGAGGAAAAACTGTGCACTCTTCTGACATTGTGTTTTCTAGGATGCTTAGGAAGCTTAGATTGGGGTTACGCCGTAAAAAGAGAATCTAAAAATTTAAATCAGTGATCCTTTAGGACGTAACACTCTTGAGTAAAGATTTCTTTGCGCAGCGCGTTTTGGAGCAACCGGAGATCCCGGGGGATGAGTACTCTGTTCACCAGTAAGCTGAGACTACAGCCCAAAGCTACAAGCACGAGCTAGCTAGCGCTGCTGCCTTTAAGACGCGCATTTCTAGCGCGAGTTCTCGTTCTGCGGAACAACGTTTCAAAGCAGCAACCTCGAGCCCTCCTGCTTGTGGCATTGCCTTCAGTTTCAGCTTAAGGGTGAATGGAGTATAGTGTTAAAATAAAAACCTTGTTGGGGAGCCGTTGTTATATTTCAACGCGGACTTAATCAGGGCAACCACATGTGTTACCCTCGCTCCGATGTCAGTGCATACGGCGGTATATTTCACCTGTGCTGCAGACTGAGTGTTCATAGCCTGTCACGCCTGGACACTTAATGAAAACTTCGCTGCTCGCGGTTACATCCAAAAATAAGGAAGGCGGACGAGCCAATCTATGAGGTATGTCCCCAAACAGGCTTGGGATCTAATCCGTTACAAGTGATTACTTGTAATTCGTTACTTTTTCAAGTAATTCTGTAATTACCACGTTACACTTTTTCGAAATAATTTGTAATGTAATTGCGTTACAAAACATTGCTAACGGATTACTTTAATTGCTTGTTACTTTTTAAAATTTGAGCATAATAGAGTAACTGGTGCAATACTGTCACGAAGGAAAAGGCGAGGAAACAGAGAATAACGGGGGGGAAACTGAAACGTTTAATGGGGCGAACTGATGCACAAATATAAAAAAAGAAAACAGAAGATAACAGCACAGCATCGCGGGCATCGAAGTCGGCGTAAGAGCAGAGTCAAACGCTGGGACGAGACTGACTTTGGCTCGCCACGCGAAGCCCCTTATGAACACGCGTGGGCTTCTGGAATGATCGGCGTAGAAGGTTTGACGCGTAGAACATTCGGACCTCGAACACACAGCAGGATTCCCGAATTTTCCAGAACACTAAATTGCAGGAATAAACTGAAGGTGCGTCTTTCCCAGGAATTGAACCCTGGCTTTTCGTGTGGGAGGCAGGCACAATAACCGTTACGCCACGCGCGCGCTGCCCACTGGTCCAGCTGCGCGCGCGGCATTACTCCCCCCTTTAAGAAGTGCACTTCAGTCCTGCCGGTACGGTGTCTATGACACGCTGGAAAGTTGCTGGCGCCATGCATGGGCAGAAAGGCATCAACTTGAACTCGTACAGGCCATTCGGCGTGACGAAAGCTGTCTTCTCTTGGTTCCGTTCGTCGACTTCGATTTGCCAGTAGCCGCTCTTCAGGTCCATCGATGAAAAGTATCGAGAGTGGCGCAGCCGGCCTAACGTGTCGTCGATGCGGGGGAGTGGATAGTCGTCTTTCTTTGTTACCTTGTTCAGCTGCCAGCAGTCCACACAGAACCTGAGCGTTCTGTCCTTTTTCTTAACCAGTACGACTGGAGGGGCCCACGGGCTGCTTGAAGGAAGGGAGCGCTGCACAGACATGCGGTGCCCAGCACCTCCACCAAAATGTCACGAAGGAACAGGCGAGGAAACAAAGAATAACTGGGGGGAAACTGAAACGTTTAATGGGGCAAACTTGTGCCCAAAAATAAAAAAAAAGAAAACATAAGATAACAGCACAGCGTTGCGGGCGTCGAAGCAGGCGTAAGAGCAGAGTCGAACGCTGGGGCGAGACAGACTTTGGCTCACCACGCGAAGCCCCTTATTTACACGCTTGGGATTCTGGAATTCATTCATTCATTCATCCATTCATTTGTTCATTTTTTTGCTCATGAACAGCTTTCGCCTTAGTAATGATGCACAATTAACATACAGCAAAAGGAAAAAATAATTCCACAAATTGACAAGAAAAAACTTGAACGCTACAAAAGATGGGTTAAAATTTATAGACATGTAAGAGACAACTTCAACTCTGTAAACGATGGGTTAAAAACGTCAATGCAGGAATCATCGAAAGTATATTATACAAGGTCTGAATGCGTGTCATGGGGCAGGTTTGGAAGAATTGATTAACATCAAATGGAAGAGAAATTCGGCAAAATCTTCCCGGAACATGAATATTTATCGCTGAAGTTAGGTCAGGGCAATCAATGACTACATGAAGGCATTTGAACAAAAATATGAGATATCTGTCGCGTCGTCTGACACTCAAAGTAGAACAATTGTATCGTTCTAAAAGTATTTTATATTCAAAGTAAACAGTGCGACCAACATAGTGGTCGTAAACAATTAGAAAAAAAAAAACGTTTCTGGAAATTTTCAATCGACTCTTGGTGAGTACGCCCAATAGAATTCCACACAAATGACGAAAACTCTAGTTTATACCTAATTAATAAAAAAGTATAACTGCATAATAAAGGCCGACATGGAAAACTCACGTGCAATTCTGAATATGACACCTAACGTACGGAAAGAGGCGTTGACAATGTTATTGACATGCCGATTAAATGACAGAGAAGAGTCTATATGAACTCCAAGATCACGAGTGCAATCCACCCTTTGCAACGGGACATTACCGAGTTGCTAACAGAAATAAAAAAAGCCTTAGCTTCTTACCAAATGACATAACAACAGTATTAGTGGGATTCAGTGTCAGCCTGCTGAGACTACACCAATTGCTGACTGTTTTGACATCAATCATTAGTTTCACACAGTCCTCTACAGATACTATCTGCCTAAATAACTTGATGTCATCGGCGTATTGCAGGATTTCTGAATGTACAACCATGAGCTAAGGTCGTTTATGAAAACATTAAAAAGAATCGGCCCAAGGATGGACCCCCGGGAAACATCAGAGAGGGTGACAAAAGGCTGGTAGAGATGACCAAGGATGCGTACAAAGTTGTGTCTATCGGACAAATAATTGTGAAGCAATGTGCATAGTGTAGTGCACATGTCGTACGATTTAAGCTTTTGTAAAAGTAGCGAGTGGCCAACCAAATCAAATGCCTTAGACATATCAAAATATACATTGTCAACCTGACCCCGCTGACACACATTAGGCGAAACAAAATTAAGAAAAGACACCAAGTTTGGTTCCACGGATCTTCCGCGCAAAAAACCTAGTTGTGAGGGGAGGATCTTACGTTTAAAAAAGCTCGAAATATGTTCCGAAAGTACTATTTCGTAGACCTTTGCAAATGGACATAATAATGAAATGGGTCTATAGTTTTTTGGATGATCTGTTCTTCCTTTCTTATGTATCGGCACGCGGTTATCGCGTTTTTCGAAATCGAAGGCGTAGAAGGTTCGACGGGTGGAACATTTGGATCTCGAGCACGCAACAGGATTCTCAAATTTACCATAACACTAAATTGCAGGAATAAGCAGAAGATGCGTCGCTCCCAGAAATCAAACCCTGCTTTTTCGCGTGGGAGGCAGGCACAATAACCGTTACGCCAAGCGCGCGCTGCCTACTTGGCCAGCTGCGCGCGCGGCAATACGAGCAGAACATTCAGCAGCATAAAGCGGGCAAGTAAACAAATATAGATAAATCAGGAATGGAAAAATATGCGAAAGGAAAACACGATTTTTTTGTATGACCGGTCACTGGAACCACTAGCAAAACGGGCAAGACTTGTACAAATATGCGAAAGACAAAGGTTAAGTAAGACAACGTCGAGTAGGCTCTCCGTCGCCTTTCATCGTGTTTTTGTTCTTCTCCCGGGCAGGAGAATGCTCTTCGTGATTATTTTTTTTTCTCTTTTACACAGTTTCACCCTTTCCAACTTCTTCGATGTCTCCCGCCACTTGCACAGGCATCAAACGCGGGTCCGTACCCCCACGATGTAGCCTCGCGGGAGGGGGTCGAATTTTTTTTGTTTTTTATGTGAGCTACTGTATTCTAGAACGCCTTGAGGCACGGCTGAAAGGCGCCCGGCACGGGGCTAAGATCATCGTCTTCGAGGGTACGAACGGTACTTCTTTTGGTTTACTTCTCTGGGCATGGAGGTCAAGTCCACTCCTCACTTTACAGTCAACTGTCAACATAAAAGGGGAGCGGGAGGGGGGGGGGGGTTAGTTTATCTAAAGAGTGCTAACAGAGAGACAAAGAGCGGGAGAGAACGCGTAAAAAAGTTGTGATCCTTTATTTTTGTATGAGACCGACGGCCACCGCTTCTCTCTCTCTATGCCCTCCCCTCCCCTGGCCTCCACGAATATTGGTATGAAAGTGAGAACCATTGAATGATCGATAACCCGTAACCGCCATTTTTTTCAATGAGTGGTCGAGTTTTCCGTCATGGAGTGTCCGTCGTCTCCATGGCTACCTTTTTATGAGATGTTAAAAATTCAGGGCATTAAAAGGAAGGGAAACCTAGAGTTTCAGTGCACACTTTGCTTGACAGAAAACACACATTGTCATCAGCAAGAGCAACAAACTCTGATATACGGAAACACATTAAGGTAAGCTGGGATACTTGCATTCTGCATTGGGTTATAGATTGTAACGTTAGAACCAAGTTTTTCTTTTCTTGTGAATAACAGGCGAACATCTGAGTCAAAAGGGAGCTTTCTTAGATGGCTTCTTTAGCTCCGAATTTCGTAGCGGAGGAAGACGCTGCTACTGATCATGCGCACCTCTAGTGTTGTCTGCAGAATCCGAGGGATCATTTCCGGAAGCCACAAGCTAGCGAAATGGCGGGTGCGGTTGCAGCTTTCGGTGCCTTGTGAGCTTACAGGTGAACGGAGTGCACGTACGCTCTTTCTCTCAAATACAATATTTTATTTTTACAAGGGCTGCCATAATACGGGCGTATGAGAAATATAAAAGTAGTGTCGCAGAACACCTTTGAAAAATATCACAATTGTTTCTATTGTCTTCTGGATAAGTGTACGGAAAATGTAACGTGAAAGTAATTTATAACGTAACGAGTAAAGTAATCCATTACTTTTCAGCAAAAGTAATTTGTAAAAATAATTAATTAGATTCAAGGCTCGATAATGTGTAACTGTAGTCCATTGCATTTTTCAAGTAACGAGCACAAGTCTGTCCCCAAGCTGTAAAGAGAGTTTGCTTGCTGCGAGCGAGACAAGAAACAATCCCCTTTTAAAAAGTCTAGTATTCGAAGGCATAAAATAACAAGACAAGCTCAAGTGCAATACCCAATGTCCGTGTAAGATTTTTAAAAAAAAATAAGACGTTAACAGTTTTCACGTTTGTCTTATTCCTGATGTTATTCAATACATTTGTCCCTTTTCTGCTGGGTAGTGACCGTCTTCGAAGGTTGAAATAATTCCTCTAAAGCGGCATCCTCAGCAGGACCATGCAACAGTACTTAATATCTGGGGATATTCCTCTTGATCGCTTACTTTAGTATATACAAATAAGAAAACAAAAACATTTCCACAATTATGACGGAGCAAAGAAAGGTCTTCGCATTTCTGGGGTCCTACCCCCCAAAAAAATGCGAAGACCATTTAACATTAAGAAAGGGCGTGTTAGTAGACGTGTTTTAAGCTGACCATGTATGCGTGAGCCTTTTTATCTTTTATCAACTAAACACAAAAGGCTTACTTACTGTGTACTAAGGTTACTATTTTTAATGCGCCAAGAAATTGAGGGAGAGGAGGAAACGAGAGCGCGCAGGGACGTCAGAACCCCGCGCTCTGGTTGGAATGATGAGTAGGTAGACGTATATATAGCTGTCTTTGTCTCCACTGTACGAGTCGAACGCCTTCGAATTCGAGAGCCAAGCACAGGACGCCGACGTTCTGCGTTCTAACGCGTTCGACGAGTGGAGACAAAGGCTGCTAGCTTTGGGTCTACCCACTAATTATTCAATCCAGAGCTTGGTGTTTTCACGTCCCCGCGTATTCTCGTTTCCTCCTCTCCCTCACTTTCTCGTCGCATACATTCGTATCGATTGCTACCACCTGCAAAGGGCTTGTATGTGACCAAGGTATATGCAGAAATTGTAGTATTTTCTTTTATTATCTGCAAACAGAAACAAAGAAACCTTTGATGTTACAGAGCACAAAAGGAGGCAAGCACACAAAAAGGGAGCATTCACGCAGCTCCCCACATGTTGCACAGCGAGATACTACGTCGAACTTGAATGTCGAAGTTCTAAGCGGTTACTTTTGTCCAGGACCGGCTTCGGATGTACGCCTTCGACGACTTCGCTTCGGAGTTCAATAACTTTCCAGCACAATTCCTAGAACAGGAACAAACATCAGTGAAATAAAGAAAAGGCAATACGAAACCCATCCCCGTAATTGATCGGAGCTAAAAGACAAGAACTCGCAGAGTTGTACCGCAGGTATAATGGAAAATGGTGACCCTACGTGAGCGCTTCGTTCACGTCCGATTTGTCCTGCAACCGTTCCACCAGCACGATAGCGAACCACGGACACTTTGCCTGCCGGGCTACCGACCGGATGACGCGAAAGACCAACTCAGGTAATGCATCGATTTCTCTCCCACAGTTCAATATGCTTTTTTTTTCATTCTTAGTTCGCTCAGTGTCGGCAAACTTCCCATCACGTCGACCAATATTGAAGAGGGTTTCCGAAAAATATATCTTGCGGAACTTGGGTGACGTTTCCTGTCCGGGCTTCGCAGTACGAAGGCAACGATCGCATACTCTGACTGGCGAGTTCGATCGCTTGGATGAATTGTTCTTGCGAGAAGCCTGCTGGGGATATCGATTATTGGATGTCTCCGACGCCACGACAAACGACGATCCCACAAAATTGTGCGTCTCTGTTGTCAGGTATTTGATGGCGTGATTCAGCTGCCAGCTCGGGGAATGTTTTTATTCTTTAAGCTCCGCGAATTTGAAAATTTAGCGCTCGGAATTTCACTTTTGTGCGAAACAAGCAAGGCACAATAAAGCCTCAACTGCATTAAATTTAACGAGCGATGCAACCACAGCTGCAAACGTTTGCAACTAGGACCGACAATTTGAGGTATACTGTCGTATTGAGAATGTGCCTATGCCTTTCCCATCGCGTGCGAAAGTGAACACTGATGATCCGCGTGTCAATTTTCGCTGATTCTTAGACGTTGATGTTAGATATTAAGAGGTACGAATGTACAGTCAGCACGAAATGAAACCCGAACGCCGGAACGCGTGGCCGTTGATACAGGCTGCTCCACCTGGAGGGCCCCTGAGAACTAATGAAAATGCGCCGGGGTGCGAGGGTGCGAGTCCTACTAAGTGAGCTCGACCCTCGCGCGGCGCAACTGGGAGTTCCGCATTCGCCGGTGGCGCGCTGTAAGCGCCGTCACATCCGATACAAAAAGCACTGTCACTCCCTTTGTGTATCGGATTTCCAACGATATCTCTACAGCGCTGTCATTCATTATCGCTTTGTGTATCGCAAGGGCGAAATGAAAGTTGAAACATTTCGTGAACAGGAGACCCGTAGTGCTTGATGACGTGTTACCGGAACCACGCTGCGGTGAACAACGTGCCACGCGCGGTTTCTGAGAAATAGTGAAACGTCATAAACGCGAAATAAAATTTGTTTATTCGCACGACCATATTATTTATGAAAAAAAATATGCTGTAACAGACCGACGCGGATGCCTCGGTTTTTATGAGCAATTGTTTTTGTGCGAGGTTATCAGTCGAATCTTAAAAAGCGAGGAATTGCTTGCTGCAGCTCTCGTTGGTAACCACCGATATGCCAGGCGTATCAATTCCGGAGCGGAATCAATTCATCACCCTGTCTGAGCAGGGCCTATCGCAAGGAGCCGCAGCCAGGTTAAGCGGCCGCCCGGAGTCGACCGGGCGACTGTGCGTCGACAGAAAAGCACCCCCAGTGTCGGCGCTTACAGCGCGCTACCGGCCAAACGCGGAAGTCCCAGACGCCCCGCGCGAGGGTTGAGGACATCTTAGTAGGACCCGCACCCTCGCACCCAGGTGCATTTTCATTAGTTCTCAGGGGCCCTCCAGGTGGAGCAACCTGTATCGATGGCCACGCGTTCCTGCGTTCGGGTTTCATTCCGTGCTGACTGTACCTCTATAACTGTATCTTAAAATTTCACACGCTCTTTAGAAACAAAAATAACACTATTCTTTCTACCGGGACAGAATGCGGAGAAATTAATTTCTTACGCAGAAGAATAAAATCGTCATGATTTGTGAGCGCAGAAACTTTTTTTGTTGCATTGAGCTTCATTGCTCAAATATAAGCTGCATTGCTAAAATAAAAGCTCCACAGAAACGTATATGCACTATTTATGTCCTATGAAAAAAGGTACTGCTACCTTATATATATATATAGTAAAAGCAGGATACCAAAAGGATGAACATAGCACGTTTTATTGCCTATTGCTTATAACTTTATAGTATTCAATAGAAATTTAAGAAAAGCTTTTGGTTTTATGAAACAAATATGAATAGCTAATGCAAGTGCCCTTCACAAGCAGCTTTGAGTTGATATTCAGATTTGCGAAACCTTTGTTACTCGAACGCGCTGGTAGGTTACAGGAATTAATTAAATATATTCCTCCCCTAAAGAACACTAGTCATTTCAAAAACTCGTAAAAAAGTTTGTTTGGTACAGAAAGCCATTTCTGTGGGTTTTAGACAATTTTATTTGCAATTATTTCTAGAACGTGAGCAGACACTGTGTGCGGCATGCGCATAACTTATAGAGTTTCTGTTTCTCGTTCACCCTGGTTCTATACTCTCTTTGGCCACACGATGAACCATCATAAGGTGTAGAATCAGCCATCAATGGCAATCCAGTGCTGTGCTGGACGCGTATCGGGTTTGGAGTGACGAAATTGTGAAACACATGCGAACAAAAATCGCGTCGCTTCGCGACGCTGAGTGACGCCGTTGCTGTCATTGGTGGTTTCTTTAGTTACACCGCCTGGTGTAGCAACGCGACGCGATCGTTGCTCACACGTGTTTCACGTTTTATCGCCCCGTGCGTCTTCAGGCGCCACCCCAAAGTCACGTCACGTGACGTCCAAGCGGCTATGGGTTGGCTCTGGTGACTCCTATACGCGTGGGAGGCAGGCACAATAACCGTTACGCCAAGCGCGCGCTGCCTACTTGGCCAGCTGCGCGCGCGGCAATACGAGCAGAACACTCAGCAGCATAAAGCGGGCAAGTAAACAAATATAGAAAACATCAGGAATGGGAGAATATGCGAAAGGAAAACACGTTTTGTATGACCGGTCACTAGAACCACTAGCAAAACGGGCAAGGCTTGTACAAATATGCGAAAGACAAAGATTAAGTAAGACAACGTCGAGTAGGCTCTCCGTCGCCTTTCATCGTGTTTTTCTTCTTCTCCCGGGCAGGAGAAAGCTCTTCGTGTTTATTTTTTTTTGTCTTTTACACCGTTTCACCCTTTCCAAGTTCTTCGATGTCTCCCGCCACCTGCACAGGCATCAAACGCGGGTCCGTACCCCCCCGATTCGCGGGTTCACAACTCACGTAACAGACGACGTAGCCTCGCGGGAGGCTGTCGAATGTTTTTAGTTTTTGATGTGCGCTACTGTATTCTATAACGCCTTGAGGCACGGCTGAAAGGCGCCGGCGCGGGGCTAAGATCATCGTCTTCGAGGGTACGAACGGTACTTCTTTTGGTTTACTTCTTTGGGCATGGTGGTCAAGTCCACTCCTCACCTTACAGTCAACTGTCAACATAAAAGGGGGGCGGGGGGGGGGGGGGTAGTTTATCTAAGGAGTGCTGACAGAGAGAGAGAGAGAGAGAGAGAGAGCGGGAGAGAACGCGTAAAAGAGGTGTGATTCTCTATTGTTTTATGAGACGACGGCCACCGCTTCTCTCTCTCTATGCCTCCCCTCCCCTGGCCTCCACGAATATTGGTATGAAAGTGAGAACCATTGAATGATCGATAACCCGTAACCGCCATTTTGTTCACTGACTGGTCAAGTTTTCGGTCATGGAGTGCCCGTCGTCTCCATGGCTACCTTTGAATGAGATGTTAAAAATTCAGCGCATTAGAAAGAACGGAAACAAGAGTTTCAGTGCATACTTTGCTTGACAGAAAACACACAGTGTCATCAGCAAGAGCAACAAACTCTGATATACGGAAACACATTAAGGTAAGCTGGGATACTTGCATTCTGCATTGGGTTATAGATTGTAACGTTAGAACCAAGTTTTCTTTTCTTGTGAATAACGCAGGCGAAACATCCGAGTCAAAAGGAAGCTTTCTTAGATGGCTTCTTTAGCTCCGAATTTCGTAGCGGAGGTAGACGCTGCTACTGATCATGCGCACCGCTAGTGTTGTCTGCACAATCCGAGGGATCATTCCGGAAGCCGTAAGCTAGCGAAATGGCGGGTGCGGTTGCAGCTTTCGGTGCCTTGTGAGCTTACAGGTGAACGGAGTGCACGTACGCTCTTTCTCTCAAATACAATATTTTATTTTTACAAGGGCTGCCATAATACGGGCGTATGAGATATATAAAAGTAGCGTCGCAGAACACCTTTGAAAAATATCACAATTGTTTCTATTGTCTTCTGGATAAGTGTACGGAAAAAGTAACGTGAAAGTAATTAGTAACGTAACGAGTAAAGTAATCTATTACTTTTCAGCAAAAGTAATTGTAAAAATAATTAATTAGATTCAAGGCTCGATAATTTGTAACTGTAATCCATTACATTTTTCAAGTAACGAGAACAAGTCTGTCCCCAAGCTGTAAAGAGAGTTTGCTTGCTGCGAGCGAGACAAGAAAAAATCCCCTTTAAAAAGTCTAGTATTCGTAGGCATAAAATAACAAGACGAGCTCAAGTGCAATACCAATGTCCGTGTAAGATTTTAAAAAAAAAGACGTTAACAGTTTGCATGTTTGTCTTATTCCTGATGTTATTCAATACATTTGTCCTTTTCTGCTGGGTAGTGACCGTCTACGCAGGTTGAAATAATTCTTCTAAAGCGGCATCCTCAGCAGGACCATGCAACAGTACCTAATATCTCGGATATTCCTCTTGATCGCTTACTTTAGTATATACAAATAAGAAAACAAAACATTCCCCAATTATGACGGAGCAAAGAAAGGTCTTCGTATTTCCGGGGTCCTACCCGCCAAAAAATGCGAAGACCATTTAACATTGAGAAAGGGCGTGTCAGTAGACGTGTTTTCCGCTGACCATGTATGCGTGAGTTTTAAGCAGTGATAGAGTGCAGGCGAGCTGGTAATTAATCGACATCTTGGAAACTCTGAGATGGGGAACGATAAAAAAACGGAAGAACACAACAAAATCTCATTTTGTTGTGTTCGTCCGTTTTTTTATTGTTCCCATCTCAGGTTTCCGAGATGTCTATGCGTGAGCTTTTTTATCGTTATCAACTAAAGGCAAAAGGCTTTTTACTGCGTACTAAGTTCACTATTTTTAACAGTACGACTGGAGGTGCCCACGGGCTGTTTGAAGAAAGGGAGCGCTGCACAGACATGCGGTACCCAGCACCTCCACCAAAATGTCACGAAGGAACAGACGAGGAAACAAAGAATAACTGGGGGGAAACTGAAACGTTTAATGGGGCGAACTTGTGTTCAAAAATAAAAAAAGAAAACATAAGATAACAGCACAGCGTTGCGGACGTCGAAGCAGGTGTAAGAGCAGTGTCGAACGCTGGGGCGAGACTGACTTTGGCTCGCCACGCGAAGCCCCTTATGTACACGTTTGGGCTTCTGGAATTCATTCATTCATTCATTTGTTTATTTTTTCGCTCATGAACAGCTTTCGCCTTTGTAATGATGCAAAATTAACATACAGCAAAAGGAAAAATAATTCCACAAATTTACAAGAAAAAACTTGAACGCTACAAAAGATGGGTTAAAATTTATAGACATGTAAGAGAACACTTCAACGCCGTAAAAGATGGGTTAAAAAGGTCAATGCAGGAATCATCGAAAGTATTATACAAGGTCTAAATGCGTATCATGGGGCAGGTTTGGAAGAATTGATTAACATTAAATGGAAGAGAAATTCGCCAAAATCTTCTCGTAACATGAATATTTATCGCTGACGTTAGATCAGAGCAATCAATGACTCCATGAAGGCATTTGAACAAAAAATGAGATCTCTGTCGCGTCGTCTGGCACTCAAAGTAGAACAATTGTATCGTCCTAAAAGTCTTCTATATTATAAGTAAACAGTGCGACCAACATAGCGGTCGCAAACAATTAAAAAAAAAAACGTTTCTGGAAATTTTCAATCGACTCTTTGTGAGCACGCCCAATAGAATTCCACACAACTGACGGAAACTCTAGCTTAGACCTAATTAATGAAAAACTATAACTGCATAATAAAGGCCGACATGGAAAACTCACGTGTAATTCTGGATATGACACCTAACGTACGGAAAGAGGCTTTGACAATGTTATTGACATGCGCATTAAATGGCAGAGAAGAGTCTATATGAACTCCAAGATCACGAGTGCGATCCACCCTTTGCAATGGGACATTACCGAGTTGGTAACAGAAATAAAAACGCCTTAGCTTCTTACCAAATGACGTAACAACAGTCTTAGTGGAATTAAGTGTCAGCCTGCTGAGACTACACCAATTACTCACTGTTTTGACATCATTCATCAGTTTCACACAGTACTCTACAGATACTATCTGCCTAAATAACTTGATGTCATCGGCGTATTGCAGGATTTCGGAATGTAGAACCATGAGCTAAGGTCGTTTATAAAAATCGTAAAAAGAATCGGCCCAAGAATGGACCCCCGGGGAACACCAGAGAGGGTGACAAAAGGCTGGGCGAGATGACCAAGGATACGTACAAAGTTGTGTCTATCGGACAAATAATTGTGAAGCAATGTACATAGTGTAGTACACATACCGTACGATTTAAGCTTTTGTAAAAGTAGCGAGTGGTCAACCAAATCAAATGCCTTAGACATATCAAAATATACATTGTCAACCTGACCCCGCTGACACACATTAGGAGAAACGAAATTAAGAAAAGACAGCAAGTTTGTTTCCACGGATGTTCCGCGCAAAAAAACATCTCGTGAGGGGAGGATCTTACGTTTAAAAAAACTCGAAATATGTTCCGAAAGTACTATTTCGTAGACCTTTGCAAATGGACATAATAATAAAATGAGTCTATAATTTTTTGGATGATCTGTTCTTCCTTTCTTATGTATCGGCACGCGGTTATCGCGTTTTCCGAAATCGAAGGTGTAGAAGGTTCGACGCGTAGAACATTTGGACCTCGAACACGCAACAGGATTCTCGAATTTACCAGAACGCTCAATTGCAGGAATAAACAGAAGATGCGTCGCTCCCAGAAATTGAACCCTGCTTTTTTCGCGTGGGAGGCAGGCACAATAACCGTTACGCCAAGCGCGCGCTGCCTACTTGGCCAGCTGCGCGCGCGGCAATACGAGCAGAACACTCAGCAGCATAAAGCGGGCAAGTAAACAAATATAGAAAACATCAGGAATGGGAGAATATGCGAAAGGAAAACACGATTTTTTGTATGACCGGTCACTAGAACCACTAGCAAAACGGGCAAGGCTTGTACAAATATGCGAAAGACAAAGATTAAGTAAGACAACGTCGAGTAGGCTCTCCGTCGCCTTTCATCGTGTTTTTCTTCTTCTCCCGGGCAGGAGAAAGCTCTTCGTGTTTATTTTTTTTTGTCTTTTACACCGTTTCACCCTTTCCAAGTTCTTCGATGTCTCCCGCCACCTGCACAGGCATCAAACGCGGGTCCGTACCCCCCCGATTCGCGGGTTCACAACTCACGTAACAGACGACGTAGCCTCGCGGGAGGCTGTCGAATGTTTTTAGTTTTTGATGTGCGCTACTGTATTCTATAACGCCTTGAGGCACGGCTGAAAGGCGCCCGGCGCGGGGCTAAGATCATCGTCTTCGAGGGTACGAACGGTACTTCTTTTGGTTTACTTCTTTGGGCATGGTGGTCAAGTCCACTCCTCACCTTACAGTCAACTGTCAACATAAAAGGGGGGCGGGGGGGGGGGGGGGTAGTTTATCTAAGGAGTGCTGACAGAGAGAGAGAGAGAGAGAGAGAGAGAGCGGGAGAGAACGCGTAAAAGAGGTGTGATTCTCTATTGTTTTATGAGACCGACGGCCACCGCTTCTCTCTCTCTATGCCCTCCCCTCCCCTGGCCTCCACGAATATTGGTATGAAAGTGAGAACCATTGAATGATCGATAACCCGTAACCGCCATTTTGTTCACTGACTGGTCAAGTTTTCGGTCATGGAGTGCCCGTCGTCTCCATGGCTACCTTTGAATGAGATGTTAAAAATTCAGCGCATTAGAAAGAACGGAAACCAAGAGTTTCAGTGCATACTTTGCTTGACAGAAAACACACAGTGTCATCAGCAAGAGCAACAAACTCTGATATACGGAAACACATTAAGGTAAGCTGGGATACTTGCATTCTGCATTGGGTTATAGATTGTAACGTTAGAACCAAGTTTTTCTTTTCTTGTGAATAACGCAGGCGAAACATCCGAGTCAAAAGGAAGCTTTCTTAGATGGCTTCTTTAGCTCCGAATTTCGTAGCGGAGGTAGACGCTGCTACTGATCATGCGCACCGCTAGTGTTGTCTGCACAATCCGAGGGATCATTTCCGGAAGCCGTAAGCTAGCGAAATGGCGGGTGCGGTTGCAGCTTTCGGTGCCTTGTGAGCTTACAGGTGAACGGAGTGCACGTACGCTCTTTCTCTCAAATACAATATTTTATTTTTACAAGGGCTGCCATAATACGGGCGTATGAGATATATAAAAGTAGCGTCGCAGAACACCTTTGAAAAATATCACAATTGTTTCTATTGTCTTCTGGATAAGTGTACGGAAAAAGTAACGTGAAAGTAATTAGTAACGTAACGAGTAAAGTAATCTATTACTTTTCAGCAAAAGTAATTTGTAAAAATAATTAATTAGATTCAAGGCTCGATAATTTGTAACTGTAATCCATTACATTTTTCAAGTAACGAGAACAAGTCTGTCCCCAAGCTGTAAAGAGAGTTTGCTTGCTGCGAGCGAGACAAGAAAAAATCCCCTTTTAAAAAGTCTAGTATTCGTAGGCATAAAATAACAAGACGAGCTCAAGTGCAATACCCAATGTCCGTGTAAGATTTTAAAAAAAAAGACGTTAACAGTTTGCATGTTTGTCTTATTCCTGATGTTATTCAATACATTTGTCCCTTTTCTGCTGGGTAGTGACCGTCTACGCAGGTTGAAATAATTCTTCTAAAGCGGCATCCTCAGCAGGACCATGCAACAGTACCTAATATCTCGGGATATTCCTCTTGATCGCTTACTTTAGTATATACAAATAAGAAAACAAAAACATTTCCCCAATTATGACGGAGCAAAGAAAGGTCTTCGTATTTCCGGGGTCCTACCCGCCAAAAAATGCGAAGACCATTTAACATTGAGAAAGGGCGTGTCAGTAGACGTGTTTTCCGCTGACCATGTATGCGTGAGTTTTAAGCAGTGATAGAGTGCAGGCGAGCTGGTAATTAATCGACATCTTGGAAACTCTGAGATGGGGAACGATAAAAAAACGGAAGAACACAACAAAATCTCATTTTGTTGTGTTCGTCCGTTTTTTTATTGTTCCCCATCTCAGGGTTTCCGAGATGTCTATGCGTGAGCTTTTTTATCGTTTATCAACTAAAGGCAAAAGGCTTATTTACTGCGTACTAAGTTCACTATTTTTAATGCGCCAAG
The DNA here is from genome assembly GCA_013358835.2 of Ixodes persulcatus. NCBI lineage: Eukaryota > Metazoa > Arthropoda > Arachnida > Ixodida > Ixodidae > Ixodes > Ixodes persulcatus. Next base: position 138,466 of record JABSTQ010010225.1, read on the forward strand.
AAAGTGAGAGAGAGGAGGAAACGAGAGAGCGCAGGGACGTCAGAACCCCGAGCTCTGGTTGGAATGATGAGTGGGTACACCTATATATAGCTGTCTTTGTCTCCACTGTACGAGTCAAACGCCTTCGAATTCAAGAACCAAGCGCGGGACGCCGGCGTTCTGCGTTCTAAAGCGTTCGACGAGTGCAATAGAGACAAAGGCTGCTAGCTTTAGGTCTACCCACTAATTATTCGAACCAGAGCTTGGTGTTTTTCACGTCCCTGCGTACTCTCGTTTCTTCCTCTCCCTCACTTTCTCGTCGCATACATTCGTATGAATTGCTACCACCTGCAATTGGCTTGTATGTGACCAAGGTAAATGCAGAAATTGTATTATTTCCTTCCATTATCTGCAAACAGAAACAAAGAGACCTTCGATGTTACAGAGCACAAAAGGATGCAAGCACACAAAAAGGGAGCATTCACGCAGCTCCCCACATGCTGCACAGCGAGATACTACGTCGAACTTTAATGTCGAAGTTCTAAGCGGTTACTTTTGTCCAGGACCGGCTTCGGATGTACGGCTTCGACGGCTTCGCTTCGGAGTTCAATAACTTTCCAGCACGATTCCTAAAACACGAACAAACTTCGGTAAAATAAAAAGAAGGCAATACGAAACCCATCCCCGTAATTGATCGGAGCTAAATGTCAAGAACTTGCAGAGTGGTACCGCAGGATAATGGAAAATGGTGACCCTACGGGAGCGCTTCGTCCACGTCTGATTTGTCCTGCAACCGTTCCACCAGCACGATAGCGAACCACGTACACTTTGCCTGCCGGGCTACCGACCGGATGACGCGAAAGACCGACTCAGGTAATGCATCGATTTCTCTCCCACAGTTTAATATGCTTTTTTTTTTCGTTCTTAGTTCGCTCAGTTTCGGCTAATGTCCCACCACGTCGACCAATATTGAAGAGGGGTTCCGAAAAATATATCTTGCGGAACTTGGGTGACGTTTTCTGTCCAGACTTTGCAGCACGAAGGCAACGATCGCGTACTCTGACTGGCGAGTTCGATCGCTTGGATGAATTGTTCTTGCGGGAAACCAAGGGAATATCGATTATTGGATGTCTCCGACGCCACGATAAACGACGATCCTACAAAATTGTGCGTCTCTGTTGTCAGGTAGTTGAGCTTGGGGAATGTTTTTATTCTTGAAGCACCGCGAATTTGAGAATTTAGCGCTCGGAATTTCACTTTTGCGCAAAACAACCAAGGCACAATAAAGCCTCAACTGCATTAAATTTAACGAGCGATGCAACCACAGCTACAAACGTTTGCAACTATGACCGACAATTTGAGGTATACTGTTGTATTGAGAATGTGCCTATTCCTTTCCCATCGCGTGCGAAAGTGAACACTGATGATCCGCGCGTCAATTTTCGCTGATTCTTACACGTTGATGTTAGATATTAAGAGGTACGAATGTACAGTCAGCACGAAATGAAACCCGAACGCCGGAACGCGTGGCCGTTGATACAGGCTGCTCCACCTGGAGGGCCCCTGAGAACTAATGAAAATGCGCCGGGGTGCGAGGGTGCGAGTCCTACTAAGTGAGCTCGACCCTCGCGCGGCGCAACTGGGAGTTCCGCATTCGCCGGTGGCGCGCTGTAAGCGCCGTCACATCCGATACAAAAAGCACTGTCACTCCCTTTGTGTATCGGATTTCCAACGATATCTCTACAGCGCTGTCATTCATTATCGCTTTGTGTATCGCAAGGGCGAAATGAAGTTGAAACATTTCGTGAACAGGAGACCCGTAGTGCTTGATGACGTGTTACCGGAACCACGCTGCGGTGAACAACGTGCCACGCGCGGTTTCTGAGAAATAGTGAAACGTCATAAACGCGAAATAAAATTTGTTTATTCGCACGACCATATTATTTATGAAAAAAAATATGCTGTAACAGACCGACGCGGATGCCTCGGTTTTTATGAGCAATTGTTTTTGTGCGAGGTTATCAGTCGAATCTTAAAAAGCGAGGAATTGCTTGCTGCAGCTCTCGTTGGTAACCACCGATATGCCAGGCGTATCAATTCCGGAGCGGAATCAATTCATCACCCTGTCTGAGCAGGGCCTATCGCAAGGAGCCGCAGCCAGGTTAAGCGGCCGCCCGGAGTCGACCGGGCGACTGTGCGTCGACAGAAAAGCACCCCCAGTGTCGGCGCTTACAGCGCGCTACCGGCCAAACGCGGAAGTCCCAGACGCCCCGCGCGAGGGTTGAGGACATCTTAGTAGGACCCGCACCCTCGCACCCAGGTGCATTTTCATTAGTTCTCAGGGGCCCTCCAGGTGGAGCAACCTGTATCGATGGCCACGCGTTCCTGCGTTCGGGTTTCATTCCGTGCTGACTGTACCTCTAAAACTGTATCTTAAAATTTCACACGTTTTTTAGAAACAAAAATAACACCATTCTTTCTACCGGGCCAGATTGCGGAGAAATTAATTTCTTTCGCAGAAGAATAAAATCGTCATGATTTGTGAGCGCAGAAAATTTTTTATTGCCTTGAGCTTGATTGCTCAAATATAAGCTGCATTGCTAAAATAAAAGCTCCACAGAAACGTATATGCACTATTTATGTCCTATGAAAAAAGGTACTGCTACCTTATATATATATGGTAAAAGCAGGAGACCATAAGGATGAACATTGCACGTTTTATTGCCTATTGCTTATAACTTTATAGTATTCAATAGAAATTTAAGAAAAGCTTATGGTTTTATGAAAAAAATATGAATAGCTAATGCAAGTGCCCTTCACAAGCATTTTTGAGTTGATATTCAGATTTGCGAAACCTTTGTTACTCGAACGCGCTGGTAGGTTACAGGAATTAATTAAATATATTCCTCCCCTAAAGAACACTAATCATTTCAAAAACTCGTAAAAAAAAGTTTGTTTGGTACAGAAAGCCATTTCTGTGGGTTTTAGACAATTTTATTTGCAATTCTTTCTAGAACGTGAGCAGACACTGTGTGCGGCATGCGCATAACTTATTGAGTTTCTGTTTCTCTTCACCCTGGTTCTATACTCTCTTTGGCCACACGATGAACCGTCATAAGGTGTAGAATCAGCCATCAAAGGAAATCCAGTGCTGTGGACGTATCGGGTGTGGAGTGACGAAACTGTGAAACACATGCGAACAAAAATCGCGTCGCTTCGCGACGCTGAGTGACGCCGTTGCTGTCATTGGTGGTTTCTTTAGTTACACCGCCTGGTGTAGCAATGCGACGCGATCGTTGCTCACACGTGTTTCACGTTTTATCGCCCCGTCCGTCTTCAGGTGACACCCCAAAGTCACGTCACGTGACATCCAAGCGGCTATGGGTTGGCTCTGGTGACTCCTATTAGCGGCGAGAAGTTTTGGTGGCGCCCTCCTGTGGTTCCCCTTTGTGACGTCATTACCTTGCAAACAACAAGTTCGATGGTGTTTGTTATTAGCATGGTGGAAGCTTGAAATCATTGCGCTCTTAAAGGAACACTGCCAACACCGTCAAAATTAAAGTTCTTTCATTCCTCTTATTTCCGTCGATGAAAATCCCCTTTCCGACGTCATAGTCAGCGTTCGGCCAATCGTGGAAGGCCGACCACAGCGACGCTTTCGGTCGCGCACGGGGCTAATACACGAACTCAACTCTGTGACGTCACGGCGCGGTGGTGGCGCGTCGGTCGCACTTCCGGTCTGGTGCTGTGGGCAGAAGTCCCCATGCCAGACGTGGATTCCTGCGTTGTTTTGAAAGGAACCAGACAAAAACCTGCCTTCTCGTCAAAGCGCCGCGACTGGGGCCGTACCAAAAGAGTCGAGAAAGGTTTGAAGGTCAGTTTTCACGTGCTCGGTTCGTCCAAGAATCTGGATATGTGCCATGAAAAGGTAAAAGCAGACGCCGTCGGACAACGATTGCTTGGGCGGGAAGCACTTTGGGTTGAATTCACGGATACTTGTGGTCATCAGATTTATTTTTTTTCGTTCCAACATGAACGCCAGAAAACCGTCAAGTTGTACGGACCACCTGCGAACTACGTTCAGTGCGTCTTCAAGTTCAAACGGCCGCCTGATCGTTCGAACTGTCGTCTGCTCTTTCAAACGTTTCTGCTTGTCGTCTGCTCTCTTAGACGACTCCGGCCCGTAGACCAAATGTTGGCCCGGTACTTGCGATAAGAAGTAAGTGCAGGCCTCAAAAGACTTAAATTTGAAGGTTGGTAAGCAGGCTCGATGTAAACAGTAGAAACAAGATGTTGATCATTGTTACTAGTGACCATCACCGACTTGTTATGCCTAATTCACTTAGTCCGATTCTGCTTGCGACGTTCAGTATCGACGTCGACCATCTCAGCTACGGTTCACGCTTTTGCAGACCGAGCGGCGTCGTGACTGAAAATCGCGAGCGAAATCTCATCATGCGAATCAGGCTTTAGCGTACACACTGCGGCGTCCACGCGGAATGAATCGCAACATGTCACATTATTCACGCGAAGTGTTGCGGTGTAACGAGCCTCGGTAATTTCGCTGACGCCGCTCAAGATAGTTAGACATCGCCAGGAAGACGTAGAATCAACAATTCGAACGCGAAAAAGGGCAGGGGGACTCACACCGACGCCGACAACAACGCATTTCAATGGTTTGTTTATGGGCGACGGCGAGCTTCTTGCCCAAACCCCCATCGCACATGCGCGGCGCCGGTGGCGTCCGCTAGGGGCGCTCCGGTTTGTTTGTAAACATGAGTTGGTGTATATACTTCATTCTACCTGAAGGGTGACCTGAGGGGGTTTCTTAGATCGCATAAATATGGCGATAACTCACTCTGCTGGCTTTAAGCATCCTAGAAATCCATAAATCGTAATAGTGCGTGGCAAATGTTTCTATTAAAAAAATAAATAAAAATTTGGGCACATCGAGATAATATGAGGCAATGGGAGGAAGATTGTTTCGGCAGCCAGGACGACATGTGACCAATAAAAACCCAACATTTCGTTGAGATTGCAAACGCTGTTATTACTAAAGGTGTATGCTTTTGTGGATGATAAAAGCAAGCGAGAGTTCTTTTTCGTGGAGAGAGAACACGATACTGCAATAATCGTGTCAAAAACAACGCACTATGTTTCTTTTGTTTTTGTTTTCCGCGTGACTGATGTGTTCGTTGTGAGCTCTCAAGCGCGCGCTCGCTGGGTTGAATCGTAGTCCGAGCTGTGCGGACAACGATCCGCGCGCATTCGAGATATCACTCCGCGGTTCCACCGGTAGGAGGAGCGAGGATCCTTCGCTTGCCATTCGCTGACGTTTCTGAACATGCTCCTCCCATCGCCGGAAATGACCTCGGTGGGTAGCGATCTTTGATGGCTTTTTAATAGGAAACTCGGCGGCGTATCCTCAAGATTTAGTGATTTCTACGATGCTTAGAAAACGCAGTGTAAGTTATCGCCGTACTTCGGTGATCTCAGAAACCTCCTCAGGGCACCGTTAAGCTGAAACTGCAGTGGAAGCTACACGCCTGGGCTGGCCCGCGCTCCTGGCTTTGAGACATAAATTTCTATACTCTGTTCCCCCTTAAACTGATTAAACTGAGACTACAGTCTCAAAAGCTACAAGCGCGAGCTAGCTCACACTCCAGGTTTTAAGACGTGCATTTATAGAGTAAGTGCTCGTTCTGCAGAAGAACGCTTTAAAGCAGCGGCCTCGAGCTCTCGTGCTTGTTGCATTGGCTGAAGTCTCAGCGTAGAGGAAAACTGAAGCTTTTCTCTATATTGAGTAGAAACCTTTAAATCGTCTTCATTTGGTAGCAGGATCAACAGTATCGCGATTTTTTTTTTTTAATTTTGTGCACGTAGGCAGTTGAAAATTATTGTCAAAGTACCGCTGAAGGCCCTTTTTCTCGGAATTGGCGCTCTCGCGCATCTTCAGCACCTATCAAAGATATGCACCCTCACTTTTGCTATTTTAAAAAAGCTCCAAAAAAGGTGTCACGACTGGTGTCATCTTGGGGGAATTTACCTGGTAAGCTTGCAATTGCATGCCCAGCCCACGTGAGCGACACGCGCTTGGCGTTCTAAAGATCATTTTATGACGTAACGACTTGTAGGAAGTGTTTCGCGTACTCTCGAGCTAAGTTTCATTTTTGGGGGAAACGAACGTGATATTCATGATCACAAGATAAAAATAATATAGAATTTTTTTCCCTGAAAAGGTTTAATCCCTTGCGGCGTGTACAATCTTTTCTGATCTTACATACACGATATCGGTTACGGTGCTGAAAAACCAAGGACACATGCAGCCATTACGGAATCAAAAGATCTTCCAGCGGCTGAAATTATTTTTTTTAATTTCTTGAAACCTCCTTAAAATCGATAGTTATAAATATATAAAAACGAAAGGTCATCGTACAGAGCGCTTGCATCACCCAAAATAGCGTGCTCTAATTGATGCCCGCATAAACATGTTTAAAAAATCATTGCTTGTACAGGCAATGATTATTGAATATCGAAGTCTTCAATATGTTGAAGACTTATTGAATAAGCTTCCCGAAAATGTTGTTGCTCTCAAGACAGCTTCGAAATGTGAAAGCACAATCACAACAACATTCGTTGTCGTGGTTGTGATGTGAGCTTTTTCGCGTTCCTTTTGGATACTACCATAGATGTGAGTTCTTAAGTGTTGCGTGCATGCAGTGAAAGTTTCCCTCTGTATCTTACACTCGTGCCTTGATCCGTAATAAAGTTGGAATTACTGCAAAATAAAAAATAAATAAAAAAACTCGTTTTTCACAAGGTTTTCTTTTTAGCTTTCTTTTAAAAGTAAACGGAGTTATAGCGCCATCTGCTCTCCATTGTAAGGCGAAACGAAGTATAATGAATGGTTTAATTCGGTTCGGAGCTGTCCTGTATTTTTATATACTCCCCGTGCTCGGAGATTAGCAGCCAATGAAGAATACTCCCGTGGACCTGAACCTTAATCTAGCATAATGTTTTGAGAGAGCATCTAATCTTTGAACGCGTCTGTTGGTCGATGAGAACCCCGAATAACGTGATACTGCGAGAAAAAAGAAAAGAAAATATAGCTACTGCGATGAACAATTTTTGCTGCGTTTCCTCGAGGAATGCCGGTGAGGGGCAGCATCACCTGTGCTTGATAAAAAGGCAAGACACGTTCCACAGCAAACAAAACGCACGCCCATTGCACGCTAAGAGGAGTGCACTGGGGAGAAGTAGACACACAAATCGACTGTATTAATACTGCAAGTTGGGCTAGTTGCTGAGAATTCAAACTTTGTAGTACGCCTAAAAGCGGCACACAGGACAGGGCTCAGACCCCTGTGCCACTAATTTTTTTGTTCTCGTGATGAATTTCAATTTTAATTCGTTTTCTTTTTGTGCAGGATTATCATGTTCTACTCGGTTTCTTCTGTAAACATATGCAGTAAAGCGCATTGACCGCATAAATGATCAAAGCCGAAATTTGCGTCCGATGCCCATTGTTTGAAATAGTTTTTTTACGTGTTGTCCTTTACATGTTGTCTTGGAAGGAAGCTCCGGAGCACATTAACGGCTCCGGCACGTGTCACAACTCACCAAAAACGTGCTTTTAGGGGATTCTCCTTCCTGAAGTGAGACAGATTGGCCTCCGTATAAGAGATGGGTCACGGCCCGACCACGCCGATTAGAAACGGCGAAAGGTTGGACAGCCCTCCTCCATGTCGTCTCGGGCACTCTATCCGCCCTTGGCAGATGCTTATGAAGAGCCGCCAGCCTCGTAAAAGACTTTTTAGCAAACCGTTAACGTATTTCACGTACCGCACTACCGTACCCTTTGAAGCATGCTTTTAAGGGCGCACGCCGCGGTCAAAGCATCACCCGGGCACACGCTTAGAAGCATGATTCGAAGGCTCCAGTAGTGCTGTACACGAAAGACAATAATAGTTTGCTAAAAGTCCCGATTGTCTCTCTTCGTGTCGCTGACAGTACGTTTATGCTTCTTCTTATCAGGGGCGGTCCACTGAAGCCGGCTGAGCGGACTATGCAACTTGAAATATGACGTCAAAAAATCACGGTCGCTTGGTGGATTGATGACGAGGTCACCAGGAAAACGGGGGAAACTTCCGTCTGAAGAGTAATTTATTTTTATGACAACACTGACTGCGTTTATGTGCAAACCAAAATAAAATACATGCAAAATGTAATATCAGAAATATTTGAGCTTACACTAAACTTATATACAGCAGGATGCTGAAGAATCGCTTCTCCTGCGCTACGTTGAACGTCTAAATAGGCTTTCAGGCATTACGTTATGCTAGGACTTGAGGCCACTTCGTTGCCAGGGTCATACACGATACGGGAGGTGACATTCGCGTGCTC
>JABSTQ010010226.1:0-242177 GCA_013358835.2 Ixodes persulcatus
AAGTGACTGGTTAATTTCATTTTTTTGTGTGTTGACAAAGTTTCTTGCAATCTACGGCCCCCAACAGCGTTGCTTTATCTCACAGTGACGTTTGTGCATCTTATTGCGCAGCCGCAGGAACGACACATTTTATTGAAAGAGTTTGCCAGGTCATGCAATTGAATTTCATTTGGAGGATGGTGTCGTTTCGCAATAGCAAGTGTCTAGAGTTCCGTCCAGATGGAGTGATTGTCGCCACTGAAGTTCCGTTCAGACGGAACTATAAACTTATTAACAGAGTGACGGGGGCGCCGCTGTTATAAAGCGGCATGTACAGGTGGGACAATTAACATTTTTGTAATGAGCATACTGTCGCCGCAAACTAAATGGGTGGGCCGGTTAGGTTATTACGCACTTCGGTGATACACGCGCGGTTCATTGACACTCATTAAGAAAAAGCTCTAGAAAGATTACTTCGGAGCCTGGACATTAGCTCTTTAGACGGAACTCTATTTGCGACTATTGTTCCGTCTGGACGGAACGCTAGCCCCAGCCTTTATAATAACCTACTAGCTATGTGGCTTAAGCGTCGTCAGTGCAAACACTCAGCTCGGATAGATGGCAATCTTCACTGACTGAAACGTCAAAGAGGCAGCACAATCACAAATACAGTGATCAACTATAGTGCCCTTGAGCACCTGTCACTACAAATGACATAGCTGATTTACTCATGTTCTCGTTTTCTGCAATCGCTGGCGTCTATTTGTTTATTAAAAGCAGACCTCCAAAATATGCACCATAGACTAAAGGGGCAATTACGGTACAACATAGGACAATGGGCAGAGATAATGACAAAACGCTTTGTAATCTTGCCGGAGCAGTATCATTGAGCTCCTCCAGGAGGATCTGAAGGCTCAGAATGTCACGCGCTCTGCTGTTTATATTTCTTTTTACCATGACTGTATTTGTGAGCCACTGTGGCTACACATGGGTCCAGTGCCAGGGATACCGATCAGCATCTATACAATACTGTAAACGACTAAATTTTCGCGAGGACCTAATTTTCGTGAATTTCGCGAATCGCCTTCAATTCGAGAAAAATACGTCCCGCAAACAATTCGGGCAATATGTGAACGCTACAAAAGCTACACTCGATTCGCGAAAATTAGAACCCGCGAATAATTTCACATTTTCAGCTTTGGCCCGATTCACGAAAATTTGAGCCCGCGAAAATTAAGTCGTTTACAGTATATAGAATTTAGGAGGGCGAAGGTATAGCAGTATGAGTAATGCATACGCATGATGTCGTGCATTCCAACCGGAAATGGCTATACATACGATATGGAAAGCTAACGCAATCTAGAGGTGGAAAGAGGCCATCGGGATTGGGTCCTGCCTGCTCGGCCAACTAGGCAGCTTTGACTCAGCAACTCGCTGTATGTAGACGTGTTGCAAAGCCTATTCCCACATGCATGAACGACGCTATGATGGCAATTTGTGCACCCACAAGGTATAATAGTATGCAAGCACATACTAGTATGCTCATGGGTTTAGAAGGTGTACCCCCATTGCAGAATCGCTCGCGCTGCCGGATTACATTTCAGTGCTTTTATCTTATAAAGCAGCTTTTATTCAAGTGCATAAGCCTTGAGCACGCGATTGAAGGCAACAGACTTTTTAGTGTCTGAAGGCAACAGACTTTTTAGTGTCGTGTCGTTTACCCGCAGTCTCGGGGTTATCTCAACCAAAAACAAGTATGCGGAACTTCACGTACAGCGAGTAGGGTGGCCGAGGTCAAGTTCATTTTTGCGAAGCAATACCACTGTGGGTCGCGACAACCTGTGCCCGCGAAACATCTTTAACGCCGAAACTTCCCGAGCTCGAAAAATAAAAGCCCTTTTCAGTATTCAGCCGTTTGGGGCAGAAGCCATGCTATCAAGCGCACCAGCGACACGCCAGGGATCTTAATAGAGCAGCCGGCCAAGACCCACGTGGTCGTGGATTGATCACTATTGCTTCCGTCTACCGCTATACTTCGTTCAACAACCCTAAAAAGAAGAGTAGTGGACACTGCGAGCCAGTTAGACTCGTTTCGGGCAAGTCTAACACTGCGAGTTCGACTCAATTGCCCCAAATGTGTCTGAGAAACCAGATTCAACACTATCCTTTTTATTGGACATGCGACATAATTCAGGTCGGCGAATTTCGCTACACATATTGATTGTAATATTGCCTTATTACAATCATCCTTTTAATTTTAAGGAACACGGAACCAACATTACAAAGGAACTTCTGAGCACGCCCATCCTACGATTACATAAGAACTTCCGTGGGGCTGTATACGTGTTTAAACTTTTTCGTATTTAGCATTTCAAGTAGACATACTGAGAACACCTTTACTGAAATTGCTGGCATAATAAAGTCCTGTCCTCCCCTTTCCCTTCTTCTTACCCTCCCCCCACCCTTTCCGCCCCCCTTATCGTGGTACACACGTGCATAATCGCGACTGCCATGATGCACGCTCATCGGCTGTCGTCCCGCGAAATCCAGCGCGCCTTCGAGAAAATGAAAGACGCCACTACGTAAAATACCGGGCAAGCGCCCACTCAAACTTTGGAGATAATCGCAAAAAAAAATGGAGGATGGGCGCTTTTCCGGTCATCAATTTTACATATAAATTTACTGTGCGCATTTTCTCAGATCTTACAGATTTGGGAATGGGCGCTTAATGTGGAATGGGCGGACGCGCGGTATTCTACGGTGCGTCTATATATCCATGAGAAAACAATAATCGATTACACTTAGGACCAACATACTCGAGTGCGGCAAGCGCGAGAAAGTGCATGGAAAAAGTCGGCGTGAATTATTTACAATAATGAGGCGCGCTACTACGTTAAGAAGAGCAAATGAAACACAAAACTCACCGAACAACTGCAACACTACTGCCTTGTAGTAGGTCACACCATCAGGCGGCACCTGATTCTTCCAATCAATGTCCGCGCACCATGCGATCTTGTACTGGCCGTGTTTTTTTACTTCTTCTGGTTGTTTATTCCGAACAAAACCGATAGCTACCACCTCCGCAATGTTATCATCGTAGTGGACAATAATATACTTTGCCATTGCGTCGACCGCGGATCACCAAAGGCTGCTTCGGTATTACACGTTGAAAGAAAAGCACGCCTGATAAAAATGGCGTTTTCTTTCTACAGCTTCCTTCTTTCCGGATTGTCTTTGGATTCAGGATTCGCACAGAGATGTATGATCTCTATAGTACAGAGCGACCAACCTTGGATTGGTTTCGTTTTCAGAAGTTTCGTTTCTTGTACCGCAGTCTCACCAGTGGCCTAGCCAGAAACTTTTTTCGGTGGGTGTTTTGCTGACAGAGGGAAAAGGAAGTTGAAAAAAGGAGGGCCAAGCGTACACGAGGCTTTTCACAGTCGACGGAAGGTGAATTGTTTTAATATTTAGCTCACACATTTCTGCACATGCCAGAAATGTAATACATACGCAAAGTGTTTTTCTTTCCTTAGCTTTTGGTTCGGGCATGTGTGATATTTACCCGCTGTCAGCACCAATCAAGTTCCGTTGTAAGTCAGTGCCCTTCTGTCTGACTTCTTTTACTTTGTCAGTGTCCCTGCGCTGTTATATTCCTTTAAGTATGAATTACGAACTAGTACAATCATCAACGTTTCTGGAGTACGTTTCAGTCGTTTTAGACAACCTCGTTAGTTTTAGTGGTTTTAGTACTATTTTAGTACTATACACGCCAATCCGCTCCGGGCCTGACGGTGTGATCGGGCGGCCATCTTGCTCGTACACGATTCGCGGTTCTGCTAGCGTTACAGAGGCTGGCGGCAGCGTGCTGAAGACACGTTTTATACTCGTTCGTCGTTATTCGCCGAAAAAGATTTTTAGGACCCTGTGTAAGGGTTGAGACTTGCCGTTGAGAACACGTGGACATTTTCACGAAAGCGCAGTGGAGCAGGAAAAAGCCACAACAGAAATAAAGATTTTGTACTACTAATTTGATTGCCATAAAAAACAAAAACAAAACAAAACGCGCCGCTGATGCCGCCCCCTTCCCCTCCCTCCCCCTCCCCCTCTTCCGTCGCCACTGGACACTGGATCAAGCTCGTTTCTGGACCGCGAGTGCCGCAGGTTACAAATACAGTAGTCAGAATAAAAGTAAAACGCTGCCCAGAGGTACATATGGCTTTGCGCCCATTGCACGCGCACAAGACATCCACACGGCGCTGAAATGAATCTTGATCGGTATTCAAGCGGGCGAAGGTATAGAGACGCAGCACTTCGGCGTGTAAAGGAAGCTTTGATGAGGCCGCGAGATTGGCGACACTTGCTTTCGACGAGTTGTGCTTTTACATACGGTTTCACGCACATTGCACTTACAACACACATCCACACGGCGTTGATTCTTGATCGGTATCCAAGCGTGCCAAGGCACAGAGACGCAGCACTTCGGCGTGCCAAGAAAGCTTTGATCCCGCCACCACGAGACCGGCGAAACTTGCTTTCGACGAGTTGTGCCTTTTTTCTGCGGCATTTCGCTTTCGTAAAAATTTTCCGCGTGTTCACACGGCAAGTCTTAACGGGTACACAGGATCATATAAAAAAACTTCTCTGGCGAATGATGACGAACGAGTAGAAATTGCGTTTGTAGCACGCTGCCGCCAGCCTCTGCAACGCTAGCGAAACCCCAAATCGTCTACGAGCAAGATGGCCGTCCAGTGGCTTCACTCGCGCTGAAGCGAACAAGCGGACCGGAGGGACCGGAGAAGCACGATCCGGCATTTGTCATACAGATCAGTGGTGTGACCAATGAACCAGTGCCAGACAAAGCCTCTTTTTATTATCGCCGATTCATCTGGGGTGTGACTCTGGTGTGGTGGCGTTCCTCCATTTCAGTACTTGTCGCATTTCAGATCTGGTTAGCATGTCTGGTACCAAGCGTAAGCAATACCTGGAGCCTGGAAATGCATTTGTGCGCCCGAAAGCAACTGCCTGGTGCAGAAAAACGAAGAAAAGCAAAGAAACTGCGGACGAAACCGAGGCACCCGTAAGTCAGGAGTTGTTTGTTAACAGCTTGAAAGCGCCGCGTGTTTGGCCGTAATTAATATTTTTATCGCAATGGTTAAAATGACGTCAGGCTGCGCTGCTTCCACACGTTATCGAGCGCTTAAATGCCTTACCTAGCGAAGGGCTGCATTAATTTATTATAGTATATTTTGGCTACACTTAGTATGCCTACACCCTCAGCACTTTGGTGTGCCTAACTGCGATATTCTGACCGCGCGCGCGCGTATGTAGAACAGTATAGAAAATACAAAAAGAAATAAAAAGGTTCGGGTTTTTGTATCTGCTCTGTGTTTTGCAGTGAATGTCGACAGTAAAAGACTTGCAAGGCAGAACTCGAAAGAGTTTGGGCGTACAGGAGACACGAGTTGCTCACGCTCCATTGTGCCGAATGTTAAGGCTACATGACACACTCTCGGCACTATATTAGCTCTAATGGCTCGTAGCTTCTTCCGCGGGACATTGAAGTGGAGTATGGCACCTCTGCCATATGCTAGCTCCACTATGCAGTTGGGTATCTCTGAGAATGTCTGCACTCAGTTTTATAGCTAATTCGCGAATTGAAGACTAGTTATTCGACAAAGCCGCGCATGAAATGTATGCAACAAAAGACTATGTAATTCATGGCTGCACTCTCTTAAAAGCTTATATGCCTCTTGTTCCTTAAGCATTTGAAGCATCTCAGCCGAGTGGGGACGGCAACCGCTATCGCACCCTGGAAGCCATGCAGACTCGCTTAATAGCAAAAGCCTAGACCTTTTTTCCACATTGGAGCGCTCTACTGCTCACCCTTTTTCCAAAGCTGAACCGATTTAGATAGGTAATTTTACCTTGAAGTGCGTGCAGCAGATTATTCACACGGGCCTTTGTGGGGCTGTGCCATGCTAATGCCTTCCCCTTCGTTTCTCGCATTACTTTTCATGGCCTCGAAATTCAGTCTTTTGCATATAATTGGTACACAGATTATATTGATGAATTGACAGGTCTTAGCAGTGCCAGAAACGTAGTGTTTGCCAACGAGCTCGTAATTTCATGATATAGGTTCCTGTATTGAATCAATCATACTTGTCATTTTATTTCAGGACACCTCATCTGCTTCCCAAAGAACCTGCGCCCTCTAACCATCTGCTGGTACATATTTTTTAGAATTCACGCATTAAAAACACCTTTAACCATCACTGATAGCAGTAGTCTACTGGCAATAATTACTTACAAGGCCAGAAAAGTCTAGCCCTGCTGACTCTACAAACAAAGGCAAAAAATGGCTTTAGCATCGCCTGACGCGATTAGACACTTTACGAAACAGCTGCTAAACCGCGTGGTGCTGTGTTTAACAATGTTGACAAGTGCGGCAGGCAACACCGGTTGCAGGGACCGCTGCCTTTAGCATCCATGGTGGTCATCGCACTATCAAGTGCAAAACGATAAGTGTCTTAGTCGGACTGAAATTCATCTCCAGTTACCAATCAATGTGGACAATGTTAATGACTACCATGTTGCCTGGAAGGCAAGCAGTGGTAAACGGCTGTGTAGTTACAGATTTGTTCTTAAAGCTATCGCGAGAAACGTCGTTGCAGCTCTAACAGCAACGAGGTTTCTCAAGAGCTTCCTGCAAGCCTCGAACATCTCAAACGGCTGAGTTGCAACCCGCTGACGCCCCCAAAGGGCAAATGCGATTATTATGAGCTGCGTTGTCACTCAAAACAGCGATAATCCTTAAGTTGACGATTCGGCATGAGCTCTTATTGCAAGTGAGGCTATCTTCATTAGTCCTTCTAAAAATTTCTATATTGTGTATGCGTAACTCTGTGTGTTTCTTTTTGTTTGCCACTGTCGCGATTTCTGGCAACTACCCCTTCCTTCCCCACAACCACATTTTTCGGAAGATTGTATGATTCGCTTATTAACCTCTTTGGGTCACCTGGCACCGTCTGCTTTTGCCACGGTTTCTCTCCTCCACACCAGTTGTAGGGGAGAAGTTGCGGCATGTCAGTTCTCTTTAACCATATTGCTTAGTAAATTTACTTTGAAGGTTAAAAGTAACTATTGAAAATAAAGTTGTGAGCTGATTGATGTTTTGAATTGCTTGATTATAGCCCTCAGAATTTTCTGATAAAATCAACAGGGTGACTACCCAGTGGGCAGACATACAGAACCTGAAACGGTTGGAATTTTCTCTGCCTACAAAGTTTCTAGAACATTTATTTCTTGTGCTCTGATTTGTCATTATTAAAGGAAGTATTCATTGGAGGTTTACATGAGGTACATGGGACATCTGTATGCACCCTGTTCACATTGATGTTTTATTTTCAGTATCAGGAAACCGAGTGGGTCAGCACCCAGCCAGATGAACCAGAAGATAGCACAATGGTGAGAATAGTGACCTAATTAATTTGAGGTTAACTTGAACAGAATGCATCCCTTACTCATTCCTTACTCATGGCTATCTTTATGTTGGCTTTAAGGCCAGTAGGGAGGTCTGTATCCTACCAACAAAAACACTGCATGTACAGTTACCAATAACTGTGGACATAGTTAACCAACACCATGTTGACCGGCAAGATAAGCAGTGGTAAAGGGCTGTGTATCTACAGATTGGTTCCCTAAAGGGGTACGGAAATAAATTCTAGCACCCATTTTATTGTTCACATGTCGGCTAGGCAGTGGTTTTACCTTGCAAATACCAATATTTTGTCCAAAAAACATGAAAATTCATTTTAAAACGAATAAAATGATTACAAAATTGCTCCTGGTGGATGCTTCGTAAGCTTTGTTGGAAGTCGTTGCATCGCTTACTACAAAACCAGGAGTGCCGCTCTGCGGGGGTGCGGATACCAATTTCAAGTGGCTTCGGCCTGAACGCAATTTCGAAACCTTGGATGAGAAAGTCAGCGTAGAGCTGGCCACGGTGAATGCCGAATCTCCTGTCCGAAAGCATCTGAGAGGCAACGTCCTCGTCCCCACTGACTGTCACAAATGTGCGTGGTCCAGTATGTAAATTAGTTGAAACAATGTTAAAAAGACAAAGGCCACAGCTCGTGTGCACACAAAAGAAAAAAATGTTCGACCGGTTGACAGGCGCTAGGGCCACGCCTGGTGTAAACGTGAGCAGGGGAAGCGACCACAGGGTAGAGGATAAAATCGTAAGATATTTACTACTTTCTTCAAACAACAAAACAAAGCAAAAAAACTCTCCAAAACCGTAGACAACGTACGCTCGCGAGCAGACGAACAGAAAATCAAAGAGCCGCTCAATACATATCTGCAGACTCAAAGCGCACGGGCGCAACAAAATACAAGTGATAATGAAAGTCTTATCTGCCGGATCGTCGCTTGTCCAGGGGTGGGTTGGATGCCTCCTCCGTGGTCTTGGTTCAGTCCGCCAGACAATTTTCTTAGGCGCACTTCCTCACGTACTCACACTGCAACTCTAGCACCACGCGGTACTACACAGGAAACCAACACAACTCGAGGAAGAACAACAATGACGTTCCAACGGCGGGCTCAAATCCCCGTCATCTTCACGACCACAGGACGGGAGCGCAGCGTCTCCGACTGCTCTTGAGATTCCGTGCGTCTTTTTCCCGCCAGCTCACTTCTATATATAAGAACTAGCAGCATTCTGAAGCCACTCACATTGACGAATCAGAACCGAGCTTCTTGGCTCCAGTAAGAACTCTAAGTTTCGCGTTTTTTTTTTCCCTTTTTCCTTTTCGTTTTTCCAGGAGAAAAGCAAACAAGCAAACAAACAGAAAATTTATTTTACACTCCATGCAGCTTCAACAGCGTGGCTGGGAGGTTTGGGGACTTGGTCACCCGACACCCTCGGATGAACGCGTACAGAAAGCGGCCTTTCACGAGCCGGACCCCCGACCGTTTCCCTTCGGCATCCCCGCATGGCGCGACCGACCACAAGCCTAACAAAAACAAAACAAACCTTCGGTTCAGGGTGCGACGCCCACACAAAGCGGCTTTAACGTAAACAAAACCAGGGCGCGGCAAGCTTTCCTTCGTAACATTCGGCATGGTCCAACAGAATACACACACAGCAAGCCTTCGGTTCTCGGTATGACGCTTACACAAGGCGGAGTGGAGATAATGAGCCAGTCCCCGGTCGCTTCTTTTATGGATACGCGGCATTCCCCGACATACCACCCACACAGGAGAAATGTAGAAAAACAACAAAACAAGAAATGTTTAAAAAAAAAATCCTCAGCCATTTGTGGCACTGACATCGGAGATGTCAGTGCCACAAAACTGTTCCGATAACGATACCTGGTACTCTGCCGACGCTCTTGAACATGCGTCTCCTCGTTATCGGGTATCGTTATGGAACGCCGTTTCTGTACGCCATTGATGTGGCCGAATTGTGAAACTAGCGTGTTGTCAAGAAAGAAAAAAAAAGCCGTCATTTCATGCAGTTGTTGTGCGTAGTTAAGCTGCGTCGTGATATGTTCGAAAACAAGCACAGGACGGGGATCATTTGTACAAAAAGCTTTATTTTTCACTAAACGTCACACCAACGTCACAGAACGAGAATACAAAATTGGCAGCTGGTTGTCGTGCTGAGCGGCTGAGTGCAATCAACAAACACCATGTTTTCGCTGTTTAAGGGACGACCCTTATGCGCCGTTCAAATACTTGTGACCGAGTACGACCGAAAGAGACAAGACTGGTTTTTAAGCCTCTAACGACGTCTTAGGACCAGCTCCGCAGCAGCGCATCCGGTCCTAAGACGTCGCAAGAGGCTTACAAACCGGTCTTGTCTCTCTCGGTCCTACTCGGTTACAAGTGTGTGAACAAGCCTTAACTAGTTCGGGCTTCAATCATGTTTTTATGGCTTACCTTCACGGAAAAAAGTACTCAAGAACAGCCGCGCTGGTGAGACTGACACTAGCGGGAACAACTGCCAATATGCATGACTAGCGCAAGATCACACTTAGCTTATGTATGGGGCCGTCTATAATTCCAGTTTACGCTACGCACGTCACTGAACTACAGGCTTTTTTTGGATCCCCGCGCAAGCGAGTCCGGTGTTTGTCCCGTTCGTTAGACCTATCGCTTCTTCGGAGTGCCGTCCTTGCACTGCCTTGCATAGACTTGATGGATCGAGCGCATGGACGTCACATCGCACACCAACACAAAACACTAGAACACCACACGCCACAACGGGGATTCAGATAGCAGAAATGCACAACGCACACACACAAACACACACACGCTCCAACTGGTCAACTGGACTGGGCCACGGGTAGATGGAGCCAATGGAGCTCTCGCTGCAAGGAGGTTTCTTGAGAGCTTTCCGCACGCCTCGGACATCTCAAACGGCTCAGTTACAACGCGCTGATGCTCCCGTGTGTCAAACGTGAATATCATGCCAGCCTCCAGGTAGCCTTGCCCGTTTTCCGGGCTATGGCATCACAAATATTGCCGCGCATCCCAACATGCATTGCGCTTTCCGACCGCAGCTCGTCGAGCGCCAGCCGGAATGTGCTGTTTGGAACGAAAAATAAACCAATTCACTCAAAATACAAACGTGCCATTGTCATCTACGAGTATAAGTGATCACATTTAACCTTCTTCTGAACGAAATGGCTAAATTTCAATTTTCGTTTCAGTACCCTTTAAAGCTGCCTCGAACCGTCGTCACTCAAAGCAGCAACAATATTTCAGTTGACTATTTTGTATGAGCTAATATTTGCAAGTGAGGCTATCTTCATTAGTCCTTCTCAGAGCTTGTATATTATGTATGAGTGAATATGTGTGTCTCTTTTCGTTTGCCACCGTTGCAATTTCTGGCATTCGCCTCTCCCTTCCCCACAACTACATTTTTTGCAAGAGTGAATGAGTCTGCTTATTAAACCTCCTTGGGTCACCCGGCACCGTCCTATAAATGTTTAATCCCGTGTCGCTTTTATGTGTTTCTCCTTGACACCAGTTGTCGGAGGGAAGTTGCGGCATGTCGGTTCTCTTTATCCAGAGATTTGCTGGAAGAGGGAAAGGTGTCTTTCGTCTTTGACCTTCTCTCTCTTTCCTAACCGTATTTTTCCTCGCTGTGTCCTTGTTATCACACCCCATGCTACTTCGTTTGTAGAGCAGCAAGCCGAAATAGAAAAGCATTTTATGTGTAGCATCGGAACAGTGGCAGGGATCCAAAGGTCTATACACTGTTGATGTGGTAATGGTAGCAGATGGAGAGCCTGCACTTCGTTTTGAAATGCCACTAGAAGATGATGCAAAATTTGTAAAAGCGTCCATTTGCTCTTTTCTCATCAACGTTTTTTGTGGAACCCTCAATTCTTAGTGGATTTGCATTGAGGCCAGGTGCAGCCACTTGTGAAGTGCTGCTTTTATATTTTCATGCTTCGCTCCAAGCTTAATGCTAGAAGTTAAAGAGCCCTGCTTCTGGCAATTGGCTGTAACTGACTTGCAATCAGTGAAATAGTGTGTGGCAACCCTCTAGTATCACTAGAATTATAACCCCTATTGCTTAGTAAATGTATTGTGAAGGTTAAAAGTAACTGTTGAAAATAATGTTGGGAACTTTTTGGTGTTTTCACGTCCTTCATTATAGAACCACAAAAGTTTCTGATAAAATTAACAGGGTGTCTACCCAGTTGGCACACATACAAAATGGGAAATTGTTGGAGTTTGCTAAGCCTATAAAATGTCTAGAACATTTCTAGTGCTCTGACTTGTCATTATTGAAGAAAGTATTCATAGGAGGTTTACATGATGTACATGGGACATCTGTATGCACCCTGTTCATGTTGATGTTTTATTTTCAGTATCAGGAAACAGAGTGGGTCAGCACCCAGCCAGATGAACCAGAAGACAGCACAATGGTGAGAATAGTTACGCAATTAATTTGAAGTTAACTTGAATAGAATGCCACTCTTACTCGTTCCTTACTCATGGCTATTTTTATGTTGGCTTTAAAGCCATTAGGGAGGTCTGCATTCTACCAACAAAAACATTTCATGTACAAAAAAAAAACAGTTAAAGATACTGTGTTCATATCTTGTAAAATCTTGTAGGTTGAACCTTGGGCGAATTGTACCATTGTTAGCTGCGGCATAATTCTTCATTTGCTCGCACATTTATTCAGTAGTAGTCTCCAGTAAAAGGACTATCGGTTGGTGCTGTGCAATTGTATGGTATTTTGACATTGTAAATTGATTCCATTTATCTTGCACAGGACTCCTCCTCATCCAAATCGTCTGAGGACTTGGTTTCAGGAAATTCTAGTGAAGATGACACTTCATTGGAATGCCATCCGATGAGGTGTGTGTTTGCAGTTGGGGGGGGGGGGGGGTTGACGGTGACGAAAGCAGAAGCTTTTGTTTTGATTATCTTGTTTGTAATCTGCCTTGGGCTCTCAATGACTAGGATTAAGGATGCCTTGTTCCTAGTGAATATTTTGTTTGGAAGACAGGTAGTCACTAGCTCCCTCCACATGTTTGAAAAGGCACTAAACTTCTGCAAGAACTATGATCTGGTTTATTATTGTTTAACTTGCTCTATTGAATTGACGTTAACATCCGAGAGCAACAAGCAGAAATGCCAGATCTGTAAGAAGCTTTTGATGTAAGAAAATGTGACGGGAATTTTTTTTTTGACAGCTTCATTAGCCTTGCAACTCAGAGTGTTCTGGAGAGTTTTACAGATCATAGATTCTTGAATACACGGTTTGATAGACCAAGTAATATGTTTTCAGATATATGTGATGGAGAGATGTACAAGAATCTATGCAAAAAGTTTTAGTTCTGGGCAACCTCAACATCATTTCTTTTACAATTATTACAAATGGATGTCCGGTTTTCAAAAGTAAAAATTACTCCATCTGGCATCTTCAGCTTATTATAAACAAACTTCCTGTCTTTGACAGATTTAGAAATGTCATTCTTTCAAGCGTCTGGTTTGGAGAGAACCACTTTCCCATGGTGCTATATCTGAAAAGTTTTGTGCAGCAGTACAAAGTTTTTGTGCCAAGGGCTTTGTGTGGAAGCGCGTTGGCACGGAGGTTGTAAGTAAGGCCTTTGCAGTCTGCTGCACTGTGGACTCTGTGGCTCGGCCATTATTGCAAAACATGATTCAGTTCAACACCTATTTCGGCTGCAGTTGGTGCCTACATCCCGGATCGCTCATTGGTAGGGCAATTCGCTATACAGTCAGTGCCAAGGTGGTTCAAAACCGAAAATCAAAGGGGGCGATCCGTGACATGTACGAAGCTGCGTCATGAGGTGCTATCTGTAGAGGTTTTAAAGACCCCTCTCCGTTGCTCAACATGCAGTCTTTCAGCGTTATTGAGTCTTTTGTTCCCGACTACTATATGCATGCTGTCCTCCTCGGTGTTTCTCGGTCACTTTTGAACTTGTGGTTTGACAGCAACAGTGGGGAGGCGTTCTATCTAGGAGAACCAGCAACTGTGAGGTTCGTGGACAGTAGGATGAAAGCCATCAAGCCACAGTCCAAGCTGGGCAGGTTTCCCCGCGGAGTGAGCGAACGAAAACTCTGGAAGGCGCAGGAATATCATTCGTGGCTTTTGTACTATCCGCCACCGGTACTCTGCGGGAATTTGCCCGAGCCTTTTCTTGGCCACCTGGCTCTTCTTGTGCACTCTATTTATTACCTCGTTCATGACACACTCACAAAATATGACATTAACGCAGCTCATAATTCGTTAACTGAGTTTGTGATAAAATACAACATGCTCTATGGAGACATTAACATGGTCTTCAATGTTCACTCGCTCCAGTACCTGGCAAAGAATGTCTTGCATTGGGAGCCTTTGTGGACCCGTTCTGCCTTTTGCATCAAGGGAAACCGTGGAATAGCAATGCAGGATCTACAGAAGGCTATACTTAAAGGGGCACTGACACATCAAAATTGTATTTTTTTTTATTTGTGATGTAGAGATTTTTTAAAAGCAATTTACAAATGTCGAATTTCAAGTTCCCGCGCGATCTGCGCCGGTGCGTTGACGTCAAATATTGCGGAGTCCTGAGAGTCGACTTTCTTCACGACTCCGTGCTGTTGCCATCGCGACCCGATGCGAGGAGGAAAGGAGGCGGGGGATGAGGGCGCCGGTGGACCGAGAAAAAACCGGTTTTATTTCATGCAGGGGGCGGTGCCGCCTGCCCAGGCAGCATGTTTTCCGAGGGAGAATACAATTCTAGGAGGCAACATCACACCGGACTCCGATTTTCGGTATTTCAAAAAGAAGGGCCGTAGTGCGTTTGCAATTGCATTGAAAAACATGTTTTACGATTGCCGTTATTAAATGTTATAGAAATGTCGCCTACAAAGCTTCTAAACTTCATGATTTTTGAGGTCACGAATCAAAAGAAGCGAGGAGGCGAAGAGCGGGAGAGGAGAGCGCCAAAAATAAAAAAGCGCGCGCGACAGAACATTTTTTTCCCGATGCATTTTGTTTTGCGTGTCTATGACTACAACTTGCATTGTTTTGGAAAATAAAAAAAATACGACCCTTGGGGTGTCAGTGCCCCTTTAAACAGTCTATACATTTCTTTGTCTTGACTAAAGGAACTGATCTAATGAAAAAGACACATTTTTCAAAGATGAGAAAAGGTGCCACTTTGGGGACACAATCTCTGGCGTAACTGTTTTGGGCAATGCGCAGCCATCCAAGTTCAGCAGTGTCGAGAAAAGGTGCATTATCTCTACTCTTGGTGTTGTGCTTCCTTTTCTTTCTGTCTATTCAAGATTCATTGCTCGAGGTGTTGTGTACCACTCGTCTCAATACACACGTGCTCAAGAACGTAATGACACCGTCGTAGTCCTGGTGAGAAGTTTGGTATTACTTGTTCAATCTTTTCTTTGACGCTTCATGATGCACAAGAAGTTGGCTTAATTGGCTGTTGGCTTAAGTTGGCTTAGGTTGAGAGTGGTTGAGAGGTGCACACCCGTGAGCATGGTTACTAAGAGCAAGCACATGTACAGAAATATGGTTTTCTGCTTGCAAATTCTAGAAGGGATGGAAACTATGTCTCACTATTATTTGGTTGAAGCCCGAACATTGTTGCACAGCCCCTTTAAACTCTGAGCATACATAGATGTGCATTGTTTCCAGAAGCTATCAAACTAAAATGTGGATTATTGTATACAGTGCAGGCCACCATATAGGTGGTCGTGGTACAGGGCTAGGATAAGCAAACATTTGCATTCATCCCGGCTTCTTTTTAAATGAATTTGGCTAATTTATAAAAAGAAAGTCGACTGTTAGTTACAGTTTCAATGTCAGGTAAAGACAGAGCATGAAATCCATTGGTTTTGCAGTGCGAGCTTCCTCTACAGATTGTCCGAGCTGTGGTGCACTAAAACACTTGGCCATTGATGCCGTTGCACTTCCATACATATTTGTATTTACACTTTTAATGTCTCCTTGCCTCCTAGACTCATTTAGTGCACAAAAACTTGTAGTATTTTGTGTATCTAGTGAAGATATGAGCTTGATTGATATTTTATCACCACCATGTAAATATAAAATGTCTTAACATATATGTATATATATAAAATATATATGCACACACGCATGACTTAGTGCCCTTCTTGCACATTGTGTCATTTTAAAACATGCTTCTCTTTGATACCCAATCACCATTCTGCTGCAAAATGATTGCATTTGTTCATGTCTACTCGTCAATGTACTAGCTGCTTCTCTTTTGTTCGTGGTCCATTCGATATCTGTAAAATAAACTTAATAAAAGTCCAAATAAGTCCTGTCCTGCATCTAATTTATTTGCTTTCTATAAACATACACATATATTGCTCTGCATTTTGGCAATATGCCCTTTCGCTAGAATGCAGAACACACAAGACTGATAAGGTCAGAGCACAGAACACGAAACTAACAACTTCGGAGCTATGTGAACAGTACTTATTAATGCGTGAGCATTTGAAGCCCAATTTCGAAGAAAACCCTGCATTGTCGACGTTATCGGCGTAGTGTTCTGCGCACTAGGGTAAACTATATCTACAAAAAAAAACTTACCAAAAGGTTGTATTTTGCATGACTTCTGTAGGATACATCTTGAGGCTGCATATCCACAGGCTTTCCATAAATCCCACACATGTCCCACGTAGCAACACAGAGTGCTCCCCTAGCATGTGTGGCATCCCTACAGCAACCCGCACAATGTCGTGCTTGTGCTATAAGACCTTGGGCTCTATCCCCACAGGCTGCGGGGTACCTACAGCAACCCACAGAATCTCCTACATGTCCCATAAAAGCCACAGTTCTATCCCGACAAACTGTGTGGGGTACCTAAAGAAGTCCCCACAAGCTGTGTGGGATACCTAAGGAAGCCCCCACAGGCTGTGTGGGTTACCTAAAGGAGCCCACACAGTAACCCACATGTCCCATAGGCCCACAGGCCTGACCCCACAGAGATTTTAGGAACCCATACAACCCCATGGGTGCCCCATAGAGACCTCTAGGACCCCACAAAGATTTTCTGTGGGTGCTCTGTGGGCATTTTGACCAAGGACATCTCTAATCTCGTTTCCCTGGTTCCCAAAGGCCATGCCATGGCTTGTGCCAGGCACGGATCTGTCAGCTCCGCGACCGTCACTATTGTGGCAAGGACGCCACGGCACCTGGGCGCTTGATGTGTTCTTTTAATATTTTGAGCATGGCGTAAAACAGGTGGATGGGTGTCTGGTATGCCCTTTGCTTATTTACGGATTGCTCCGAAAACAGGGGGTAGGCGCTTCTGCGATCTGGGCGCATGCTCGGTATTTTACAATAGTTGAAATTGAACTCTGCAGGAATCTTGAAACATAACAAACAGAATGTGCATACCAAAAGGCATAGCAAATGAAACACCCACTATCTATCTATTTTTGTTTCTTGTCCACAAGAAGCTGTCGTATATGTAGCCTCCCTTGCTTAAGCCACTCCTCCCTAGTGTCCCGGTTGGGTCTCGTCCTGATGAATCATCGGTGGAGGCCTGAGGTGCGGTCAACATCAGATTATATCTTTTTGAGACAGAATCATATTGGTTCTTTCTCAAAGTCAAAGTCAACAAAAATGCGTCCCCGCGGCCAGGAATCGAGCGAGCCGTCCTGACGGGTCCTTGAGTTTCGCAAGCCAGCAGAGCGAGTGGTGGTCCGTGACTACGCGGAACGGGCTCCCGTATAAGTACAGACGAAACTTCGTGATTGCCCAGACGACCGCAAGGCATTGTTTCTCAGTCGTGTAGTAATTTCTCGTAGCCTTGGACAATGTCCGACTTGCGTAGGAGATGACTCGCTCGGTGCCTTCTTGTACTTGAACCAGTACCGCGCCAAGTCCTGCGTTACTTGCGTCCGTGTGAATCTCGGTTTCCGCATCCTGGTCGAAATGTCCAAGAACAGGAGGAGTCTGCAGTCGTCGCTTGAGCTCGTCGAATGCCTGCTGCTGCTCCTTGGCCCATTCAAACTTCTCGGCGTCCTTCGTGAGGTTTGTGAGCGGTGCGGAAATTCTTGCGAAATCTCGAACGAAGCGCCGATAGTAGGCACATAGTCCAAGGAACCTTCGCACGGTTTCTTGTCTCTTGGCGCTGGAAATTCTGCGACGGCGCGAGTCTTCTCTGGGTCTGGGCGAATGCCTTCGTTACTAACCACGTGACCTAGGAACTTCAGTTCGTCATAGGTGAACCGACACTTTGACGGCTTGAGCGTGAGTCCGGCGGTCCGTATGGCTCGGAGAACAGCTCGGAGTCGTCGCAAGTGCTCGTCGAAGTCGCCGGAAAACACTACGACGTCGTCGAGGTAAACGAGACAGCTCTGCCACTTCAGTCCTGCCAATACGGTGTCCATGACACGCTGGAAAGTTGCTGGCGCCATGCATAGTCCGAAGGGCATCACCTTGAACTCGTACAGTCCATCCGGCGTGACGAAGGCTGTCTTCACTCGGTCCCGTTCGTCGACTTCGATCTGCCAGTAGCCGCTCTTCAGGTCCATCGATGAAAAGTATCGAGAGTGGCGCAGCCGGTCTAACGTGTCGTCGATGCGGGGGAGTGGATAGACGTCCTTCTTCATCACTGCGTTCAGCTGCCGGTAATCCACGCAGAACCTAAGCGTCCCGTCCTTCTTCTTAACCAGTACGACTGGAGAGGCCCATGGACTGCTTGAAGGTTGGATTATGTCATGTTCAGCATCTCTTGAACTTGCTCCTGGATAACCTGCCTTTCTTTAACGGAAACTCTGTATGGAGATCGATGCACAGGGCGCGCGTCGTTCTCGGTAACGATGCGGTGCTTCGCAACGGCGGTTTGACGCACCTTCGACGACGTCGAAAAGCAGTCGCGGTATTCGGCGAGGAGGTCAATCAGCTGCCGTCGTTTCGGGCCGGGAAGCTTAGGGTCATTGTCGAGCTGCGCCGGTGACGTACTGTCTTGCTGAGGTGGCGAGGGTTCGTCAGTAATGACGCCGATCTCGGCGGAGTTTCGGAGTCCTTCGACGTGGCCAACGGCTTCACCTTTCGCGAGGTGTTGCGCCTTGTTTCGGAAGTTCGTCACGAGGACCACAGTGCGGCCATCCTGAAGTTCAGCTACTCCTCTTGCGAAGCCTATTCCTCTTTCTAGAAGCAACTGGAGGCTCCCCTCGAGCAGAACTTCGCCACAGAAAGGTTCGGTGATCCCGACGGGCAAGAAAACACTTGACCGCGGCGGCAAGTTCACGTGGCTTGCGAGGACTCGGACCGCGGATGACGTCGCTTTGGGTTCCTCTGGTGGTGGGCCAGGTTTTCGAAGGGTCAACCGGTTTGCTCCGAGGTCGATGACGGCGCCATACTCGCAGAGGAAGTCCATTCCGAGAATAACGTCCCTCGAGCAGTCTTGCAGAATGACGAATTTCACAGGGCACGTCTCACCGTGGATCTCGACGCGGGCAGTGCATCTTCCGACAGGTGTAATGAGGTGTCCTCCGGCGGTTCGTATTTGAGGTTCATTTTACGGCGTCATGACTTTTCGAAGGCGGCGAGAGAGCCTCCCACTCAAGACTGAGTAGTCTGCTCCGGTGTCTACGAGTGCCGATGCGTCGTGGCCGTCGATAACAACGTTTAGATTGTTGGACACCGATGCAGGGGCGTCGTTGTGATGCGTAGCGTCGGGAGAGTGGGAGCGCTCCGGCGTTCTTGGAGGCTGTTTGCTGCCGTCGTTTCCGGCAACGTCACATCCTGGCGTTGCCGCACTTAGTTTCCCGGCGACGCAGGGGAGACAGGCTCTCTCGGCGGGGCGGTTGCTCTGGGGACGCTGAACGTCGTGGCGATGGGGAGCGGGCTTCACGGCGGAGGGACGAGACTGGAGAGGGCGAGCGTCGGAGGTACTCCTCGATGTCGCGAGGGCGTTCGCCGTACCTTGGGCGCGGGTCATTCGAGTGGAACCCGCGCAGCCCCAGTTGTCTGTAGGGGCATCGACGGTAAATGTGGCCGGCTTCACCGCAGTGATACCACAACGGGCGTCGATTGGCCGTCCTCCACACGTCGGTCTTTCGCGGCGCAGCATGTTCTGGGCGAACATGCGCCCGATCTTCTTGGCGTCGGGAATACTGCGGCGCTGGAAGCTCACGTCGGGTTGGCGCCATGTACGGACGCGGGACTGGTGGGGCTCGTCGGACCATTGCGGCGTAGCTTAACGTCGGTTCCTCCGGTGTCGCCGTGTTGATGGGACCTTCATGGTGGACCGCCCGTTGTACTTCCTCGCGCACAGCCTCGGTGATGGGGAGTGTCGCTGGTCGGCTTGCGGCTGGCAGCAACCGGCAGACTTCCTCCCGGAGGACCTTCCGGATGATTTCGCGGATGTCCGTACCAGCACCGTTTTCGCCGCTAAGACAAGCGGTTGCAGTGACGCTTGAATGGCGCTGGTAGTGGGAAGCGCGCGCCTGGAGGGGGCGCTCGATGTTTGTTGCCTCGGTGACGAAGGCGTCGACGGTTGCCGGCGGGTTGCGGACGAGGCCTCCGAAAATGTCGTCTCTCACCCCGCGCATGAGAATTCGTAGCTTCTTCTCTTCGGTAGCCCAAGGGTCGGCGCGGGCACTCAGGCGCAGAACGTCCTCTACGAAGCCGGTGACGCTCTCGTTGGGGCCCTGGGTTCTGGTTCGCAGTAGGTCCTCGGCTCTCTCTCGGCGGTGGTGGTTGATGAATGTAGCCTTCAGATCGGTCTTGAAAATGTCCCACGACGTCAAAGAGGACTCATAGTTCTCATACCAGTGCTTGACGGTCCCCCCAAGCGAAAAATAGACGTTCTGTAGGCGCTGCTCGTCTGTGCAGCCATTGTGGCGGGCAACGCGTTCATACTGGTCAATCCAGTCTTCGTCGTCTTCGTATTGCTCGCCATGGTAGGGAGCAGGTGTCCGCGGAGCGACGGGCAGGACGACGACGGGCGGGGGGTTCATGGTCGGGATCTTGTTCTTCCATCTCTCGGGCAAGAGACAAAGTTCAGGGGACTGTCCTCTGGTACGACGGCTTCTTCGGGCTTCGGCGTCTTCGACGAAGGGTAGCCTTTCGGGAATGAGCACGTCGCTTGGCCCGGATGTCTTCGGTGGGGTACGCTCAACGGGCATAGAATGCACTACCCCGCACATCCACCAAAGTGTCACGAATGACAAGTGATGAGGCGGCAAATGACTGAGTAAACTGAATGTTTAATGGGGCGAACTTGTGCCAAAAATAAAAGGGAAAAGAAAGATAACAAAAGGGCGTCGCGGCCGTCGAAAGCGGCGAAGAAGCAGGATCGAACGCTGAGGCGAAATTGACTCCGGCTCGCCACGCGGAGCTCCTTATGAGCACGCGTGGGGTTCTAGAATATTCGGCGTAGAAGGTTCTGCGTGCAGAACATTCGGACCTCGAACAAGCAACACGGTTCTCGAATTTACCAGGACTTTACGTCAGAGTCAACAAAAATGCGTCCCCTCGTCCAGGAATCGAACCCTAGCGCAGCTGACCAAGCAGGCAGTGCGCCCGTGGCAATATACTTGCTGAGAGGAAGTACGCCCAAACGAATCTCAGGCATGTCCTTTATAGTGCGTTTTAAATTGAGAGGCCTGATGTAAACTGAGACGTCAATACTGACGCACCCCTTTTGCGAACCTAAAATTTTGAA
This sequence comes from Ixodes persulcatus, assembly GCA_013358835.2. NCBI lineage: Eukaryota > Metazoa > Arthropoda > Arachnida > Ixodida > Ixodidae > Ixodes > Ixodes persulcatus. The sequence goes on from JABSTQ010010226.1 coordinate 21,180, forward strand.
GGCCTTGTCCCCCTCGCTAGGGGGACAAGGCACATGAATCCCGGCATGTGTTTGAAATTTTTACCTTAACATCCCGACTCAATGCCCATCCCTAAATATTCGACCACCAAAGTTTTAGAAAAAATATTTATTTTAGAAAACACCGAGTCATCGACCACCCCTACAAAAGCCTGAACCAAGCATACTCGCACCATGACTTGTTTGCTCCGTGCTGCCCCCGAGTTAACTCAGACTGACAATGTTGTTTTTTTTCAAATGGAACCCACGTTTTTAGTTTTGGTTTCACTTATTGAGGCAGGTGGATACTTTTGTAAAGCTTCCTCCCTATGCGCTTCCGAATCAACATTTGTGCAATGGCCAACCCCCGGGATTTCATTTTTCGCTCCTTGACAAATGCTGAACCTCATATAGGCGGGCAATAGCTCGCCTTGAAAATACTTGCTCTTGGTGGCCGAGAACAAACTCGTGTTCCTGATTGGCAGCCACTTGCTGCCAAGAATTGCTGCAGATATCCGAAAGAACCCACTCTTATTCTAATACAGATGCTTTGGCCGGACAGAGACACAAAAGCCCGACACAAGACCACTATTACCCTATTGAAAAAGGCCAATATGAACTCGGCTTATTAGAAATATTGTATTCGAATGAAGATGTTGGAAACCAATAAATACCTATTGTTATCCGATTAACCCAATACGCACGATGGGAATTCATATCGGAGCACAATATCCCGATATAATATGCGGTTATTGGTATACAACAGGATATTGGAGCACAATATCCAAATATAACTTGCGGTTATTGGTATAAACACGATATTGGAGCACAATACGCCAATATAATGCGCGGTTATTGGAATAGAGTACGACATTGCGTGCATATTGGTGACCGACATGGACATACTGTACGGCCACACGATATATAAATATTGGTCGTCGATCACGGGCCCAAATGAGAATACAATATGATATTGCGTGCATATATCTCAGAACGGATACCAAGTTACCAACATAAATTACGTCGGCGTATACCGCGGACTAAGAGGAAACGTAACACGATATTGAGCGTTTTGTGAAGCAACATGTGAATATCGGTATGTCCACATATACGACATCGCGTGAATGATATCATAAAACAGCAGGAGTTACCATACGGCAATACGAGAGAGAACGATATTTGAGGTGGATACACAAAGAACACAAACGTTAAAGCGCAAGTACGTACGGCTGTTGGTACGGCACACACTACACACCGCCTCGCGCGCCTGAAATGCTGGACAACCACCAAACCATTCAGAATAACTAGCTGGAACACCCGCCACTAACCTTTCAATGAGAAAGCCCAATAACGACGTGCTTATGGAGTGATCGTATTCCAAAGAATGTTTATTGCAGTTGTTATAATGCAACAAAAGTTAGGTTACCGGTGTTAGGACCCAAATCGAACGCGATACGTGACAATGTTGGTTCACACGATAAAATAATGAGGGTGAATAGGTTTGACAGGTCACGTGCACGTAGTTGCTTCTTATGCGCAAATTTATCGATATTCACCCACCTTTCAGGGTAATCCTACGTCGTACACAAAATCCACGACAACATGCGAGCACATTTCACCACCACTCTTCGGCGCCTGTTTCGCGAAATTCACACACTGTAAAAAAACGACGTGAAAAAATACGTGCATTTGCGACATCAAACGATACATTACAGCCTCGTTTTATGAGAAGATAAGTTACCATCATCAAGCGGCCAAGTCGCGCGCGCGCCAGCCCGAGCTTCGAAGGCAGTTCGAAGCTTGGTTCGAAGGGAGCGAGCCCAGCGAGCCGAACGGCCGAGCGAGCCTGGCCGAGGCCGAGCGCCGAGCCGCCGAGCATGCGCACTGTGCGCACTACTCCAACTACGCAGCGGGCGTCCTCGTCGTCTGACCCGGCGAGACCTGGTGAGACCGACGGGTGACAGTTCGTCGCGCTCTTTGCTCGTGGGCTCCGAGCAAATCCAACGCACTTTCAATCGCCTCGAAGGGTACGTATACACGACTTTATTACTTGCAGCTTTGAGTGCATTGTTATACACGAATCAAAGTAATCACCGAAGGACAGAGAGGAGACATGACGTTTTGAAATCGCAGCTTATTTGAACGCACGTATCCCCTATTGAAAGCCTCTAGCTGTGCTTTGTTGCAGGCGTTATTTCGACTGCGTGTACTCCAAAGTAACGCCAGTCAGTGTTCACACTCGGCTAGCTTCTCTATCTTGTTATCTGATGTGCGAAATAGACATAGAAACCAGCGCCGCGTCTCTTTCGGATATTCAGCGTCCAGCCCCCTTGCTTCCGGCGTGCTTGCCGCCAGGACCGTTGGACGCATTGGATTCGCGGGCTCGTTCGAAGAGGCGTTGTTTGAAGCTGACGAGTCGCCGAAGTGTTACCGGAGCTTCTCTTTACGAGAGTCGCGATCGACGCTCGGCTCTGAGCTCGTACTTTTTTGCTCCCAGGTAGACCATGAGGGCCGACCACTGATCTGTGGTGCCGACTGGCGCCGAACGAAGTTGAGAAACGCTGGCGAGTGAGTCAGATTTTTGTGACGCCGCCCAACTACCCTGCTATCGGCTGCGCAGAGCAAATTGTGTCAAAAAAAGAAAAAAAAAAGCACGCGTTTTCTTATTTTCCCGTCAGCCATGTATGACCTCAGTCAACGCAAAGGGAATCGCGGCTGTACTATCGCGGACAATATAAGCTGAAACAGCGCTCCGGCCGGCGCACGGTACTACCTGCGCCACCTGTCGCCTTGCTCCGCACACATGGCGCACCGTGAGTCCAAGATAAATTCTCACTTGCGCTCGCTGCGCCACTGCGCTTCCGGCTGTCTCCAAGCGAGACGGCGGGTGCGACAGTGGGCATGTGTAGTCGGGAGGCGGAGGGAACAAAAGGTTACACTTGTCGTCCCTCTTTTGGAACTGATTTACTTTACTCTATCGTGCAGAAACTCGTAGAAAAAACGCTGACTGGTGAAAAAAAAAAAAAATATTGAAGTGTCTTAAATTTCAGCTGCGATTATCATTTTTGAAAGTCACATCAAAAGACGTTGCAGGTTGTTTTTGTTTGATTATAGGTGCATGCACGAAGTAGGACATCGTAAAATATAGGCCAAAATCTGTATGCCGGATTTATTTGTCTTGCTCCAAGGTATTTTTGTAGCGTTAGCTACACTGGTCGAGGTCGAGCAGTTTTGCGTGGCTCGCATAATGAGCCGTGCTCCGTGCTGCGCATGAGTGAGGAGCAGTGCCGTCACATGGCGCACAGATGGCGCGCCGGAGACGCCACCGCCGCACGCTCCGCCGCTACCGCGCGCGCCTTGCCTGTCTGCGCATGCGCGAGGAGCAGTGACGTCACGCGGCGTACAGCTGGAGCAAAAGGTTCAAAAATAATATTTCTTTATTACTGGGCCCACGTGTTTGTTTCAAACAAGCAAGACACCAGTTTTTTGTTAACAAATTTCTAGTCTTCATAAGGTAGGACAAACGGTCATATATTTGTCAGGAGAAAGAGATTGAAACTTAATCGAAAAAATATTTGCAGAGGACAATGTCAGACACAGAAGAATAACAATCGGCGTGGAAATTCAACTGCACTATACAAGAAGATCGGGATGAAGGAGGCACCCCACAACAGTATGCGTCGTTAACGGCGTCAAACAGTGTGTCGCCACCGTAGCATCAAGCTTTGTTCTTCAGGGCGTCCTCAGGCGCACTAAAATTTGCAAAATAATTTAACTCCGCGTCATTCTCCCCTGACCCGCGACCACGGCTCTCATCCTGTCTGATAAGAAATCATAGAGCGCGGCCACGAAGTCTGGCTCAGCCCGAAGCCACTCCCATTCACCTCCGATTGTTTTCCACGATTTGTGGGCAGTGGCGCGGTGGAGAGACGCCGTGCTATGGCTACCTGGATGCGCCTCCAAATGTTTTCGATTATATTTAGATCGGCTCCTTTTAGAGGCCAAGGCAGCTTCGTCAGGCAGTCCTCCTCGAGGAGATAGGAGCGTGACAGCGCATTTTTCACTTCGGCGCTTTCTTGAAATGCGCTGAAAGGCATGCTAGCTGAAAACGTGACCATTGGGCTACACGGCACACGCATCGTGATGGTGGTTCCGTCGGCCAATATTTTCGCTAGCAGACGGCCGGCAGAGCGCAGCGGCGCAGTGAGCGCAAGTGAGAATTTATCTCAGCCTCAGGGTGCGCCGTGTTTAGGGAGCGATGCGACAGCCGGCGCAGGTAGTACCGTGCACAGGCCGGAGCGCCGTTTCAGCTCATATTGTCTGCGATAGTACGTCGGTTGACTCATTATTGTGCCTAGATTTTTGATATTCTCACTACAACTTGAGCCTTTTTAATGTGATCTTATTCTAATATTGTTATATCTTGCTTGCGCACTTCTTTTTCGTTCAGTCAGCGTCCAGTGAATCCGTAGCGCCATCTCTGGATAAGGCAAAGAAACATGGCCGTCGTTCGGTGTCACCCCGACAGCTGCCGCTCCGCCGTTGAAAAAATCAGTTATCATTTTCTTATTTTCTTTGTACTCGGAGTTCCGACTTGAAATTTTAGCACAACAATGTGACCAGTTAAAGACATTTTTGAGGAAAGTTGCTACACGATCCGTCAAGTTTTCGATTTTTGCGAGCCATTTTAGCGTGTAAATTTTCTTTTGTGACACCCTGTATATACTAAAAAAAGGCAAAAAAAAGAAAGTCTCCACGTGGGTTTGAGCTCAGAGATCCACTGCCCTTGATTTCTATTTCCTAAGGCCCGCTTCAGATGGTTCAACTTTTCCAGCAATTTTGAGGTTGCTGGCGGGTTTTCCCCAAGGTTTCCCCAGATCAACACGAATTGCTGAGATCGGGTTCGGCTCGAAATGGACGAGCAACGCGAGAAACTAGGAGAAGTGTGACGCGGCAAAAGCCAATCAGGAATGCGATAGTTTCACGTGACATCCCTGTGGTGGTGATGATGACAGCAAAAGACTTGGTTCTGGTTTGAAATGGATCGTTTTTGAAAATGAAACGTTTCAAAAAGATGAGTTAGTATTCTCAGCATATTTTAAAGATATAAAACATGTTTTTTGGATATAAATGTGCATCTAAATAGTGCAACGAAAATCAAATTTCATGATGATGAAGGCAAGTCGTAGGAATTCGGTTGCTGCTTGTGAACGCGGGCGGCCTGTGTTACTGGTGTTGCGACGTCAAGTTGCTGGGTGAAATTGCCCTGTCTGAATCGGGCCTTATTGGCCCGCTTCAGACGGGGCAATTTCACTTAACAACAAGGCCCGCTTCAGACGGGGCAATTTCACCCAGCAACTTGACGTCGCAACACCAGCAAGACGGGCCGCCCGCGTTAACACACAACAACCTAATTGCTACGACTCGCCATCATCATCATGAAATTTGATTTTTCCTGCACTATTTAGATGCACAGTTATATAAAAAAACATGTTTGTATATCTTTAAATTGTGTTGAGAATACTAACTCATCTTTTTGAAAAAGTTTATTTTCAAAAAACGATCCATTTCAAACCAGAACTAAATTGTCAGTTGTCATCATCACCACCCCAGGGGTGTCACATGAAAGTATCACATTCCCGATTGGCTGCTGCCGCTTCAAACGTATCCGAGTTGTCCGAGTTGCTCGTCCATTTTGAGCCGGACAGGATCTCAGCAATTCGCGTTGATCTAGGGAAAGCTTCGGAACAACCCATCAGCGACCCCGAAATTGCTGGAAAAGTTGCCCTCTCTGAAGCGGGCCTAGGACACCCTATTGTCTGGTACAGAGACCATTTAGGAACGTTCGGGTGTTTAAACGTTGTACCACCCTTTTTGCAAAAAACAACAACAACAACACAAAAAAGATTTCAGAGGGAAAAGTTAAGGAAGGAGAATGTACCATTACGTTCAGTGAAGTTTGGTGACATGACTCGGGACTCGAGCAGGAATGCAGTTATCCTTGGTGTGACCCCATGAGACTGCCTTGCTGCCTTTGCTGGGGCTTATCTAACTGATGTACCTGTACGTAAAGTAGAAGAAGCATACGTGCATAACACTCATTATTTACAAGAAAATTTGTCAACATCTAAAATGACTCATGGAGTCAATTATGCGAGGAATCTTTCGGCCATGTTGGCCGAGTCACCTCTCGTGGCCAATGTTTCATTGCAACTTTAATTGTACTGAACAGTCATAGGGTATATTACAAACAAAGTGCAGTTTGGTTTTGTACGAAACTACAACACACAAAACAGCACTCTAATACAGTATGTTGAGGTATCTCTTAACAAATTCCATGGTTTCATGGTGCCTCCTTCAGATAACTGATGTTGAAAATGAAATATGAGCACCAAGGAGTGAGCAAACAGTGACTTCCAATTAGTCTCGCGACATGTCGACAAGAAGTGCAATGTGTAGAAGGTCGTCTAGAAGTGTGCAGCCAAGATGAAAAGGCAAGATATAACGATATCAGAGTAAGATCACACCAAACGTCTCCGTTGTAGTGAGACAATCTACAATCTAGGCACAGTAATGAGCCAACCGACGTACAGCCGCGATTCACTTTGTGTTGATTGAGGTGAAGCATGGCCAACGAAAAGATAAAAAAACGCTTGTTTTTTGTGTTTTTTTAAACTATTTGCTTTGCGAAGTTGATAGCAGGGCAGTTGGGTGGTGTCACAAAAACCTGACTCACTTGCTAGCGTTTCTCAACTTCGTTCGGCGCCAGTCGGCACCACATATCAGTGGTCGGCACTCATGGTCTACCTGGGAGAAAAAAAGTACGAGCTCAGAGCCGAGCATCGATTGCGACTTTCCTAAAGAGAAGCTCCGGTAACACTTCGGCGACTCGTCAGCTTCAGACAACGCCTCTTCGAACGAGCCCGCGAATTCAATGCGCCGAACGGTTGCGGCAGAAAGCACGCCGGAAGGAAGGGGGCTGGAGGCTGAGTATCCGAAAGAGACGCGGCGCTGGTTTTTACGTTTATTTCGCACATGAGATAACAAGATAGCAAAGCTAGCCGAGTGTGAACACTGACTGACGTTACACTGGAGTACACGCAGTCAAAATGACGCCTGCAACACAGCACCGCTAGAGGCTTTCAACTGGGGACAGATGCGTTCAAAGAAGCGGCGATTTCAAAACTTCACGTCTCCTTTCTGTTTTTCGGTGTTTACTTTGATCCTTGTACACCAATGCATCCAATGCTGCACATAATAAAGTCGTGTATACGTAGCTTTTGAAGCGATTGAAAACTGCGTTGGTTTCGCTTGAAGCTCACGAGCAAAGAGCGCGACGAACTGCGTGCGTCAGTCTTGCCGGGTCGCGCGGTTGGCGCGGTCGTGGTGGCTGCGCAGTGGGCATGCCCGGCGGCTCGGTCAGGCTCGGCTGGGCTCGGCGGCTCGCTCGGCGGCTCGGCCTCTCGGCCTCTCAGGTGGCTCGGCTCTCTCCCTTCGTACCGCTTCAAGCTGCCTCCGAAGCTCGAGCTGGCGCGCGTGCGGGTTGGCGATGGAAACTCATCTTAAAACGAGGCTGTAACGTGTCGTTTGATGACGCAAATGGACGTATTTTTCACGTCGTTTTTTATACAGTGTGTGAATCTCGTAAAGTAGGCGACGAAGAGTTGTGGGTGAAATGTGCTCGCATGTTGTCGTGTATTTTGTGTACGACGTAGGATTACCCAGAAAGGTGGGTCAATATCAATAAATGTGCGCGTAAGAAGCAACTACATGCACGTGACCTGTCAAACCTATTCACCCTCAATATTTTATCGTGCGAACCGACATTGTCACGCATCGCGTTCGATTTGGGTCCCAACACCAATACTTTCTTGTTGTATTGCGATGTTGTGTTGCGACATCGAATTGTATTCCCGTATGTTGGGTTTATCGTTTGGCGATCAACTTTTGCTGCATTACAACAACTGCAATAAACATTTGTTGGAAAACGATCACTCTAATAAGCACGTCGTTATTGGGCTTTCTCATTAAAAGGTAGGTCGCGGCTGTTTCAGCCAGTTATTCTGAATGGTTTGGTGGTTGTCTAGCATTTCAAGCGCGCGAGGCTGTGGTTTCTGTGTGCCGTTCCAACAGCCGTACATACTTGCACTGTCGATCAATGTTAATGTGTTCGCAACGCAGAACGTTTGTGTTCCGTGTGTATTCACACCCAATATCCTTCTCTCGCGTATTGCCGTGTTGTAACTCGTGCTGTTTTACGATATCATTCACGCGATTTCGTATATGTATGCATACCGATGTCCACATGTTTCACGAACGCTCAATATCGTGTTACGTTTGTTGGTAACTTGGTATCCGTTCTGAGCTATATGCTCGCGATATAATATTGTATTCTCCTTTAGGCCCGTGATTGACGATCGATATTTATATATCGTGTGGCCGTACAGTATGTCCATGTCGGTCACCAATATGCACGCGATGTCGTATTCTATTCCAATAACCGCGCATTATATCGGGGTATTGTGCTTCAATATGGTGTTTATACCAATAAGCGCAAGTTCAATCGGAATATTGTGCTCCGATATAAATTATCATCGTGCGTATTGGGTTAATCGGATAACAATAAGTTTTTATTGGTTTCCATCAACTTCATTGGAAAAGCAATATTTCCAATGAGCCGAGTTCATATTGGCCTTTTTCAATTGGGAAGGAACGGTACGGTTGTATGTTGATGGTTTTAGTCACAGGCTCGGGGGCCCCAGGGGTGTTTGGGCTGCAACGTCAACGACACGGGGCTCCATGAGGTCAGAGAATCGGTCCTCTAGACCAGTGGTTCTCAAATGGGGGTCCGCGGACCTTTTGGGGTCCTCGAAGGCATTCTAGGGGTCCGCGAAGCCCTGCCTCATCACTCAAGCTTGGCAATGAAAGTTGTCTTTTCTCAGGTCCAGAAGAAATGTTTCAGTTTTCGGGTGAACAGCTTAAAAGCTGTTCATTTACTGGACGTCCGCTTGCTTTGCTAGAAGGCTTCCAACACTGTCGCGAGCACTCTCTGTTCTCCCCGTTGTGTTCTTTTCCGCGGCATCACCTTCGCTATAATATTTTAAAACAGAATCAGTGAACCGAGCACCCCTTGGCTTCGGCGTGTCCGTGTGGCCCCTTTTGTGAGTCCCGACTAGCAGTTACAGCCGACATTCGAACACATAGCAGCGCTTAGCATGATACACTGCGGAGTGGTGGGTTGAGCGGTCTGCCTCCTTGCCGGACGCCCTCACCCCTTTGAGACATTCACGCAAGCCGCTGTAGTTCTTTGGGAAGATATAGATTTGCACCGAGCTTCAACTTCTCGGCCACCTTGTTACTTCCGAGGCCGACGACAAGCCGATCTCCGATTAGTTTCTTCCGAAGAACTCCGGAGCTTCATGTATCTCTTGGCGCATGCATCGACGGGGCAAACTCTTTTACAGGTTCAACGTTCTGCTGAATCCGATCGTTAAAATCTGCCATTTCGAAAATAACGTTCCGATGGGAAATGAATTTGGTGTCCGAATTGATGACGATTAATGTGAACATCTTCTGTTCTCCGTCGCTGCTCTTAAATAACACCTCTTCTGTTTGGATTCCCATCAGCTAAACCAGTGCATTCACTTGGTTGCTTCTGGTCTCTCGTGCAGTCCCAATGCAGTTTGGTATCCTAAAAACACCTTCTTTCATGTTTGCACTCGTTTGAATTCTCTACCGGGTCCGGCGGCGACATCTGAATTAGCGGCATGGTCTCGGGCTTCGTTCTCGGCCACGTACCTGGACCCAGGCGGCAGCTGGATGTAGCGACGCTGTCAGCCTTCGGCAATTCAGGAGCTCGAGCCGTGTCCGGTGTTCACTGTACGCGCTTACAGCTCACAGGGAGGTTCCTTCACTTCTGAAACCATTTTAAATTGCGTACGGAAGAAAATTAAAACAAAAACATAGAGCGCCATTTACTCAACGAACAAGGTGCTTTTATTTCAACGCCAAAAGCGCGTGCCAATTTTTAGTACCGAATGTCTACTTGACACCCGAGTAAGTGAGCTTTCCCGCGTGCCTCAGTTTGCAGCCCGCGATCGTACGGTCTGATGAGCGCAGACACTCTGTACATATCACACAGCCACCTGCTCATTCATTCAGGAATTTTGGTTGTCGCCACGATGTTTCCCGAACTGATTAATCATTTACCTCTAGAAGCATAGCAGTAACGACAACTATGAAGGATAAATTAAAAAAAATATATAATTCAATAAATAAATGAGAATCTGTACGAATGCAAGGTAGCAAAAAACAAAAAGACCTTTGACAAAAAAACAAAAACGAAAGAATCGGCATTGTAATTTTTTTGAATAGATTTTAACTAGTTCATTTTAGTACGGTTTTTGTTTTGAGTGAGTAAGGTTCTCAGGAAACGTTTCACGCGCATCTTCGGCGACGTTCTGTTTAGGTGGAAAGATTTTTACTTTCGTTGAGAACAATATTATGAACGTTCTCCACCCGGACACACCATCCTCGAACCACGTGACTGCGTTCCAAGAAAAAAAAATGGCTAAAGGAAATGAGGTGACAAACAATTTGCGTGGAGACATTTAAAAAAAAAAAGTAGTATGCCAGGGTCTCTAATGTTTGCCTCGGTTTTGCGACGTGGTTTCAAAAATAGTTACAGCGGGGTCTCTATAAAATTAAACATAACAAATAAGTCACGAATTTTGAAACGCTTTTGTGAAACATTCCGGTTACCTATGAATAAACTTAGATTTTCTACATTTGATCAAGCAGTGATCGTGGCCAATTACATACATTTTTTTTCAGGAGGCTTCCCTTTCACTGGAATGAATATTATGCAACATTCTAGTTGCTGTCGTGTACAAAATATACTTTATTTTTCAATTTCTTAATTTTTTTTATGTAGTGCAAACTTTACAGTTTGAAGATTCGCACACTTTCTTCCCGCAACTTGTGCTTCTGAACTTTTCCTGTCTGAGTCCTCGGGAAGGATTCCACGAACAGAACGAATTCCGGAACTTTAAACTCGTGGAGCTGTAATAAAGAAATATTATATTGGTCACGAGTACACTTTAAAAGAAAACTTTCAAATTGTTTACTTTTTTGTGTTATTGCCTTCTTTCGTTTCTTGTAGCACTGGAATCACAAGGCTATTTTCGTTGCCCCCGAGTGCTAATCAACATTAGCCATTTCCCAGCTTGTAGTGGCGAAAAGCTTGGGTATGCTTCAAGCTTCTTTACCTTGGCGTCTCATTAAATTCTTTAGATTTAAGGCCCGGTGAAACGCAAGTGCACTGATGATGTTGTAGTCTACGGAAACTATTCCCTGAGGTTTAGTGCTACCTGCTCCAGGAACATTACTTCAAAGAAAATTTAAATAAAGTGTTTCCTGTGTTAGAGCCAACGCTGAACCGGTTACATTTAAAGCAGGTGCGATTTGTTCACACTCGTGTTTATGGTAGGTCATGGGGCCAATTTTTCAGTGTTCAGAAATAAAGAGAAATTTGAACAATATTCGCTAGAGGAGTGCGAATCAGGCCTGTAGTCACGTGTGACACAGTCGCTTTCTAAGCATAAGCGAACGGAAATAGAGATTGCTCTTTGTCAGGCGAGGGAAAAGTTGAGAATAGCGTTTTTAATAGAACGACTTCATACAAGAGCCATCTTATCAATTCTGGTTGCGACTACCTGTACGTAATATTGACTTCAAAGTTTTTAAACCATGGCAAAATGCTTGCATTGTGTAAAGGTTTGGACCGGTAGAAAGAAATGCGAGTAAACAGTGAATATGGCTTAACACGTGTAGTTTTGTTTAGACATATTTCCCGTACTCAGTAACGTTGATGCTAAATGTGGCTGATAATTGTAAAACAACTCCATGTTACATGGCCTGCAGATGTTGAAATAGCTTGTAGATATATTTTTGATCCAATGTTGGAGAAGTCAATGATTGAACCTTGTGCCAAAATTCGCTGTACCGTCCTCCACACACTGTGGTCCAGGCATTGCTTAGGTATTGGTGGAATAGTGGCCTTATGTTGGCTTAAGTGTTGGTTACATAGCCATCAAATATAAGCCTGAATAATGGTTCAATTACTTTTTTTTTAATTTTGATTTAAATGTGGTCCAAATCTGAATCGAGTTGCACAACCGCGAAATACAAAGTTATGTCACTATTGGAGTCAATATTTGGCAGTTAGGGGCCGATGTTTTTTTAAGAATAGTGTGCTGCTTAGGATATTAAAAAGCTATCCTGTGTAATTAAAAAAAATCGCCGTCTACGTAACAGTCTCCTAGCAATGCGAAAATATAATCCTCTCATAATTTCCTTATTGTACACTTGTTGTGTTTTCATCCCTCTGTTATAAATATAACTTTGAGAGATTTTGCTAAATTATGTCAAAACGCTCTTAGGTTATATTTTATATTACAATTTCTTAATTTTGTCTACCTTCAATACAATGCTAAATAACAACACAGGTATATCTGGCTGGTTAAAGATGGCCTCCGTCAGTCCCTATCCTTAATGCTTACTTTCAGTTTTTTTTTTTTTTTTTGTTCTGACGTTACTCGAGACTCTGCCTAAATAAATTTTAGCCGCTATGCATCTTGATTTTTTTCACGTACGTCTTTCTCCATGCAAAAGGCTTTTATGTCTTCTTGGGTCAAGGTTTTATCCGATTTCAGTTTGATCCACGCACAAATCTTCTCTACCGTCCTTTTATCTGGTACTCCAAACACCTGCCGAGAAGTAAAAAAAAAAAGACGAAATGTATTTCAGCATATGTTCTGTTACAAATTTACCACAGTAGTTTTCATCTGTGTACATTGAGAACAGCGAATTCATAAATAATTTTGCAACACCTCTACTGATTTCGTACATTCACAAGACACCTGGCACAAACCCTGATTTTAGTTCGTGATTAGGTGCCTGATGGCTCTGAAAAAGGCTGCTTTCAGAGCTATTTTTACTAGAATGTGAAAATTAGACGGTTAAATAACAATCACAAGCAATTAAGAATCACACCAAGACATTTTTCAGAAAACTCAACTGTTTTCACAATTACGGATCAATAAGATTTCTTCTAGTGTCACCGCTGGTGAAGGCGCCCGCCTTTCGAATTCCGTGCTTTTTATTGCTTTCAATTAATATGTGCCATGATTTCGTACTGTTTTCAGTTACCATCACCAGCATTCAGTGTTATTCGTGCCCCATATAAGTTGGTGGTCTAGGCTTTTGCACATAAATGATGTCAGTAAATTGTGGTACTTTATCGAGAACTGTCACATCCATGTGTCCCCGGTAGGCGAGAATGTGCTCTTTACCGTATAGCTTTGTTTAATTACACCCACTATCGATGGTAAGAAAGAAACCACCGGTCTGTACGAACATCAGACTTGAGCAAGGCTATTTTATAAAATTAACTGCTTCAAGATACGGACCCACTTCGCGGAAGAACTGGGGGACATGGAACAAATAATCTGAGCGCCTGCCACAAAACTAATTTTGGCCAGATGTTTAAAAAAAAAAAAAAGCCTAGCATAGAAGAATGCGAAGTAATTTGAAAACGAACTTTAAAGATGTCACAGGTTCTCCTCTAACATTCTGATATATCCGGTGACAAGAAGAGGATCTAACAACTAGACAAAGGTTATCGCAAAAATTATATTTAAATAATTACAATAATAAATATAGCAACGAGATAAGTAAGACAACAAATAATTGAAGTCGGGATCATAACAATATTTATAAAAAGAAATTAATTCTGACTATTGCTGATAGTGGGGTGAGGCCACCGCATCACATCTAGATGGGACGCCTAAAATTGACCTTCTGGAAAAAAAAAACTACCGCTTAAAAAAAATACTAGCGTCTCTTTTCCGTCAGAAAGCAAAATGTAGAGAACCGCTTTTTGAGCCTGCATCGCACTAGGATGCTGCGCAAGCAAGAACTGCGTCGTGGATCGCCCTGTTTATTAGAATGCCAGATCACCGCGTCGTCAAAGACTGCTAGAAATACAGAAGAAAGAGCGTTTTTGTTTTTAATACGGTTAACAAGTGTGTCCTGCCAAAAAGGAAGCTTACATTGCTGCCGTGAATAGAGAGAAGTCTCACGGCTCACCGTGGGTATACACTCATGTATACTCTGTGCCTGTCAGACGGAGTAAAATACGACGTGGGCCGCCGTTCCAGATGTTGCGCTCCGCCGCCGCTGCTTCAGGATGGGGGCGCCACCTTCACTGGGGCAGCTCAGAGCCGTATATAGAGAGAGTTTGGTAAATGGAAGGAGCGGGCAGATTCGGGGCGTGCCCTAGGCGCAGATAGAGGTGGCCAACCTTGGCCAACCAGAAGCCGAAAAACCGAGAAAAAAAATCGTCGAGCAGTGGTAGCGAGAAACAGTTTAAATAAGAGCATAAGGGTGAAACGTAGCAACTCTCCATGGTTTAAAATATGATGCACGTGATGTTTTGATTATTATCATGCAAAAAGATGTAAGAGACGAATGTTCCGCTCGGACTGTGTTTTGCTCGGACAGAGTGTGACTTCTCAAACGGCAGATTCCCGGCCCTTCGCGCCTGGCGTACGGATTATGTCGATCACTCCACTAGTCGCGCTCGTCTACCAATATTTTAGACGAACGTGATTAAAACATCACGTGCTCTAGAGTTTCAGTCATCGAAAGCTACTCAAAGGCACTTAATAATTTCGTATCTCGCGACCACCGCCAGGTTATTATTTGCGGCTTCTGGTTGGCTATATTCATAGTTGTGAAGACACCCCGGAAAACACTCAGCCCGCTTTTGGCCAATGGCGCCTCCTCGTTTTCCACCTATACTTCCTAATGAATGGCCAAACTCTTTTTATACATGGCTCATGGACAGCATAAAGAGCCTAAATTTAAGAGCTTCATCTGAAACAAAAGGGAGTGTTTGCACTATAACGGCGCACACCGGCGGGGATCGGTCCCAAATGCGCAAACAGTGTGTTTTTTCGTAGCTGGGAGGAAAGACGGAGAAGATTGCAGACGATCAACGCTTTCATCACTTCCTCTTAACTTGTATTTCAAATTCGCCCTACAAACCATGTGTCCCCGAACGAGCATTTTAAGACTCTCTGTAGTACTGGCTCGCCAGAGAATTAATCAGACGACGCGTCGCGCGCAAAGCCCCGGTGTTATTCTCCCGAGAGCCTCTACTACGAAGAGCTTGCAGCTCATCGGTCGTGGTCACGTGGTTTATGGGTCCCGTTTGCAATGCGAGGTGCCAAAATGTGCTGAACGCGTTGACTGTCCGTAGACGTGTCCGCGTTTCCGGCTGCGTCCCTCCTCGACACGCAAAAACGCTGCAAATGTGCACTTGCGAACAATCCCCGCAGGAGGCGACGGCCATTAAATTGCAAACGCTCCACGGGCTTTGAGATGGCCCCTCCTTTCAGTATAACGTCTGTAGGGGATCCGGACATTTCGGTGTAGGGCGTTTCGGTGCGGTCTTTTCGGTGCACGGACTTTTCGGTGCACGGACTTTTCGGTGCACGGACATTTCGGTGCACGGACTTTTCGGTGTGGGACTTTTCGGTGTGCGGACATTTCGGTGCACGGACTTTTCGGTGCACGGACATTTTGGTGCACGGAAAGTCAAAATCACGCGTTTTTTTTTTCTAGCTTCGTCTAAACGTAATAAGCACTATTCTAGCTAGAAATTTATTTTTTTGCACTTTATAAATTTGTAGACTCGGTCGTCCATCTACGGTCACTTGCTCATATACGACCTAAGTGACTTTGTTAGGCGCAGCACCATCCTGCGGGAGGACTGGAGACGTTGGACGTTAAGTTTAATTTGACGGTGTCTTTTTTCCAACGTACGCACTGAACGCATCGCATCGTGTTTGCCCGTTGGGTCAATACAGGCGTTCTCTGCGCCTTCTGTAAAGGGGTGTGCTTTATCATTGGTAATCTGTGAAGGAAAGGCCCCAACAGCAAGAAGCTTGAGATTGTTGAAAATTACCCTAGACATGTGATGCGACTAGTGCGTACGTTGGAAAAGAGGCACCAACAAACGAACCATTACCTCCAACGTCTCCAATCATCACGCAGGATGGTACTGCACCTAACAAAGTCACTTAGGTCGTATATGAGTAAGTGACCGTAAATGGATGACCGAGTCTACAAATTTATAAAGCGCGAAAAAATAAATTTCTAGCTGGAATAGTGCTTATTACGTTTAGACAAAACTAAAATAAAAAAAAATCGTGATTTTGATTTCCCGTGCACCCAAATGTCCGTGCACCGAAAAGTCCGTGCACCGAAAAGACCGCACCGAAACTCCCTACATGGAAAAGTCCTAGACCCCGTCTGTAGCCTCCTAAAGTAGGCAGCGCCGAATTGCTGCGCACAAGGGCGTTAGAAGGCGAGGAGGAATGATTGGGAGAGGGTAAATACGACTGCCTCGGGGAGCGCTTCCGAGAGGCAAGAGATTATATGGGAGGCTACCTAGACCAGCAACGCACATTTTATCACTTGTACGCGGATTTAATGAGGTTCTGGGAAGCTTGCTTTTCACTGTAGATTCTCTTGATTCGTTGTACCCCTTGACTCGTTCAACGTGAGTCTAGAGACCTAATGTAGGTCCAGAGGATTAACCAGTCAAGATGTACAAAGTGTCAAGATATCTACGACCAGTCAAGAAGTCCAACAAGTTGAGAGATACACGACGAGTCAAGAGGTCCAACGAGTCAAGGGTTCAACGGCGAGCCAAGGAGTCCAACGAATTTAGATATACACTACTAGTCAAGAGATCAACGGCGAGTCAAGGAGTCCCACCAGTCGAGATATACACTGCCAATCAAGATGTCCAATAAGTCATGAGGTCCACGGCGAGTCCAAAAGTCCTACGAGTCAAGCAGTCCAAAGAAATTAAACGTCCAATATTGTATTGTTGAGTTGTTGGTCCTGCGATTGTATGTGTTCGGTTAAAATAACTAAAATAACAAAGCAGCGTTCAATGCTTGGTTAACTGTTACAGCTCTTATGTTTTCTCACGTCGTTTCGGGCGTGTTTAGCATGTAAATAATGCGTTCCGTATATGTAGGCAGGCGATTCAGGGTGTTCCTTGGCCACTTTCTCTCCACTGGTAATTAAATCTTAAAGCAGTTGCAGATTTTCAGTGTTTTTCTTTCCAAGCTCTTTGTGAGATAGTTAATCGGGAGACATCGTTTAGTACTGTCGCGCCCCGCTGCTTTATATTTTGTGCTCCCTGGTTTCTTGACACTCTTGCTTCTGCCGCCAGATTATCTCGTACGAACGTCTTCCAAGTAAAAACGCCGGCTCTGTTTTTAGAGAGAAACGTGGCTTTTTCATGTCCACTTCACCTACGCTGCAAGAGTTTTAGCTGACACAGAGTAGTACAGATTCCCTCGGCGTAAGGAATATCGCGTGGCACTCAATGGCTGTTGATCCGGGTGATCTTTCACAACGCGGCGATGATTGCGACCGCTCATCAACAGTCCACATCAGGGTCGTCTGCAGCCACGTCATCTTCATATCTTCATTGCTTTTTATTTTATTCAATTTCTCCGAAAAGACACGCGCTTGATTAGATGAGCCTGGACGTTCGGTGAAACCGTAGGGACAGCGTCCAGGATAAAAGTAGGCGTCACTCATTGAATCCGAAATTACTGACCGTTGATTCGGTGTGTATAGACCAAACTTGTGCCTATCTCAAATGCTCTACTCAAGATACTGTATCTTAAATACTTTTTGGAGTATCTTGGTATCTTGCGAATACATTTGATGGAGAGTATTTAATATTCTATTTTAATTACAATTCCGAGTATCTTGTACTCATTATCTTAAATACATTTTTGACATTCTGCCATTTTCCGAGTTTTTTGGTATGAAGTGGCGTGGGCGTGGCACGAGCACACGTGAACATTCTTTCGAGCAACCGAATCCTGTTGCTAGCTCCGATTAGCTACGGTGACTTTAACTGAGCTCGTGAAAATATCGCTTTTTTGCCGACTGTGACTCATATTTCAGCCTAAAGTTCGTACAATGAAGTTTCTCCCATCGCCTTCCCAAAGGCGCCTTTTGTTTCTATAGAGTTTCCCCCAAAACAATCCTCAAACAAAAGGTGTGGTTTTACGGAAGTAAATATGCCACCCTGAGGCGCAAGCAGACCGGGAAACGACCTACGAGAACAATGCAGACTTGAGTGTCAAGAAAATAACAAATAGAAGAAAATGAGAGGCGGACACACACAAAAAAGTAGACATTTTTGTTTTGCTTTTTGTATATTTGACCCCGCTAAGGCAAAACGTCGAGGTTTGTTTTTTTTTCTTCCTCTTTTCTTTGTGTTGTCAGTTCGGCACTTATTTCTCTCACGAGCACTGTCTGTAAGCGAGCATTGATAAGCAGAGAACAATACAGGAAACTAACTAGGAGCTGGATGACCTCTCAAAATGCGAACAAAGTGTCCCCCAACGTTGAGTGCTTTTCTGAATGCAACCTACTTGAAGAAGGTGCGACCAATGCCGTGGCTATTATGTGGGTTCTCCATTGCTATCCATTCACTCATATCCGTGTCCCAAGTTCGTTTATAGTGAACTCCTCGTATAGGGAATATGGATTGTAGTTAAACGATGCGTCTAAGGTGCGCCGCAGGATGTGATATTCAGCGATGTCACTATTGGCGAAGCGCTCTGACCCGTCTGTCACACCCACACCTCCGTGTTTACCCAACACAAGGCCTGTGCACATGCCCACAGTCCTTGTGGGCATGTTCGTGTCATGTTTGTTTAATAGAGCGCGGGCATAGTGTAATGGAAAAATGTCAACAATTACGGAAGTGACGTTAGGTGCCGGGTCTCCCCCTAAAGCAGTCGTCAAAGGATGCGAACTTGACCCACTTGGGTGTTTGTGCTGAGCTGGGCACTGTGCATGCTGCATTGCTCATGCAGGCCGGAGTGGTAACAAAAGAGGGGAACCGGACAAAAGCTCACCGGGCAAAAGCTCACCGGACAGAAGCTCACCGGACAAGGGTTCATCGGACAAAAGCTCACCCGTTTTTTCACAAACCCGGAAAAAAGCACACCTCAATTTTTTTTTTGCTAGCCCGGGCAAAACATGGGCTGGGATAAAGTGTGGACGCGATGTACATTGCACCTATTTTAGAACTGGTACCCCATCTCATGTAAAGGTGTCGACAGCTAAGCCATAACAGGCAAAGAAGCAACGATTTGATACCAAAATTTAGGTCACCGAAATTGAGTGGAGCTGATAAGATCAAGCTTGCTTGACTCAAGGTATACCCGAGCACCCGAGTGCCACACCCAAGAAACTTCGTGAGCCGAATTTGTTTAACCCGAAGAGTGTTTGAAGAAGCGAAGTCACCCTACGATGACCTCGCTTTTTCATTGTGCTTATGTCACGCTAAACGCGCACATAAAGATTAGGCACAATGTCTCTTCATTTAATGAATGAGTTTTCTTGGGGTTCAGGGTAATATTTGAAGTGAATGGCAAGCAAAATTAAATTCTTTCCGTCATAGTGCGTCGTAAATGTATTTGAAATAAAAAACCATCTCAGGGTGATGTGAAAGGGAAAATGAAGCAAAACTGTAATATACACACCTTTGAGTTGCGAAGTTTTAAAAATATGTTCAAGGAACGGGAGTTTGACCTTCTGGACAGATGACCAATCTAGAAAGCTGTGCGGGAGTTTGGATAGGCTGGCGCTCTTTCCACCACAACTTGTGCCTGAAGGACTAACCTACATCAGGGAAAAGTTTACCGGTGACATCGGTGACCTGCTGGGCTGCTTTGATTGCACGTATGTCATTGGCCTCGTCCGTTATGCTTCTGCTCCTTCTGCGGTGGTACCCAGACCGAATTCTTTCCTTTCCCAAAGCTGTGCGCCGACGACGACCGGAGTTTTCCCCGGAACGGTAGAGTATGTACGACGACACTCTTCAAGATAAAGACCGTACAAACAACACCTGCGAAGGATGGAAAACCGGGTTCCAGAAGCTTGTCAGACACGCCCATTCAAGCGTCAGGAGACTGATTGAATGCCGACAGAAAGATCAGGCGCTCGTTGCCACGGAATTGACACAAGCCCGGAGAGGCGAACCCTCAGAGAAGCGGGTGCGAAAACCCACTCTGCGCCTGCAGAATCGTCTGAAAGATATTTTTGAAGGGATCCAGGTACACCGAGATCTACCAAGACTGCTGGAGGTAGTAAATAGGAACTGCACTTGCTTCTAACCAATTCATAAATAAACTTGTTTTTACTCTAATCAACAAACCATGCGCCTGTCAGATTTAATATAATGTTGCATTTTAATGTCGCACGCATGCACCTAAGTTGTCCGCACTCGCGTTAAGACCAGCATGAAATTTTATCCTGGTGAGCTTTTCTTCGGGTCTGTGAAAAAATGGGTGAGCTTCTGTCCGGTGAGCTTTTGTCCAGTGATCTTTTGTCTGGGATTCACAAAAGAGCCCCTACTCCGCCTCGCCGGAGAACACGAACTCCAGCCGAACGCTGACTCGGCGTTCGGTTAAGTCAGCCGAGCGCTGAGCCATTGTATTTGTTGTTCCCATCCATCTAGTTCTAAAGTTAACCGCTTGGGGCGCCACGGTCTGATCTCCTCTCCAATAGGTAAAGCGACCTCTTTCTTGTTGTCCCAGAAATGTTTTGTAACATCTATCTTTGATATTGCCACGCGCGTTGCCCAGCGAGCGCGTGGCCGAACGGTTACCGCGCTTGGCTCTCGCGCAGAGGCTCTCGCGCGGAGGCTCCGAGTTCGATACCAGAAAGCGGACTTCTCTTTAATTTATTCCTTCAACTTGACATTCTGGTAAGTTCACAGTCTGATCAAGTTACGAATGTTCTACGCGCCGAACTTTCCACGCCGAATGTTCCAGAAACCCACGCGGGTACAAAAGGTGCTCCGTGTGGCGGTCCGGAGTCAGTCTCGCCCCAGCGGTCGATCCTGCTGTTTCGCCGACATCGACGCCTGCGACGCTTGCCTTTCTCGATTTTGTTTTGGGAACAAGTTCGCCCCATTAAACGTTTAGTTTCTTCAGTTATTCGCCGCCTCATCATTTATGATTCGTGACAATATTTTGCTCCTTATAGTCGGACTGCATAAAATAGCCCTACGATACTTTTTTTTTTTCCGTTTTGTGCTGTTGCCTGCTAATGAACCATTCTGGTAACCCAGATTTGCGTAGCTGCGTAATTGGCGTTGTCAATGACGTCGATACCAATTAAGCAATGCGGAAGTATCTTCAAAAGTAACTGAAATACATTTCTAAGTATTTGTACTCTACTCAAGATACTTTACAGTGAAAGTTACTTGAGTAGTATTTTAAATACTTTATGAAGCAGGTATTTAGTAACTTAACTAAAATACTTTTATCGAGTATTTTGTCCAAACCTGGTATAGACTGGGCTGACGGGGATGCCAGAAGTCCCGTGGCCGGTACAAGCAAACATAACATTGTCGGTCATGCGCAATACGTATCGTTTCTGTCCTTAACCGGCTTAAGTTCACCACAATTTAACACCCACGCTTACATATTTTCGTCAGTGCCACACGTTGTGATTTTTTCTGCTCCTAGTCTGAACAAAATTAGTACGATTGTGGCGCTAATATTGGCGTGTGTCATGAATGATCGGCACATTGCTTTCGTAGTTTGAACGTAGCAGTCAAACACGGCGACGAAACTAAAACTCTTCCTTGTCTTACGTCTTTCCAAGGAAGAGGACATTCTTCGATGGGCAGGGTGCAGAAAGGGACGGTATTTTACTACACTCTCAGGAAACAGATATTCCTTTCCATAAATGGAAGCAATCACTTGTAAGCAAAGTTTTCATGGGAAAGGAAAAGAAAACGTCCTTAATAATATTTATTTTTTTCTGGAGAATCGAAATCGCAGTAATTTTGTAATATTTGGAGGTGGGCTAGTCGGTGGTGCATAGTAAACATATAAATAAAACAGCGCAAACGAGCACAAGGACAAGTAGAAGAAGGGACACAGACATAGCACTGACTCACGACTTACATTCTTTTTCGTCTTCTGATGTGTTTTGAGAAGACGAAAGAGAGAGTAAGTCGTGAGCCAGCGCTGTGTCTTTGTTCCTTCTTCTCCCTGTGTTCGTTTGCGCTGTTTAGAAAGGGAAACACTGGGACAAAGGTGAAACACACATGCCCAAACACAGCTAGGTGGCTGCTGCGCGACCGAAAAAGTCATCTTGGACTAGGTATCCAACCAGGGACGCCTCTACTTCCAGTGGAGTTTTGATGATAATCTGATCAATGCCAAGGTAAAGCAAGCTGGACCAGAATAACGAAACTAATCCCTGGAGTAGAGAAACAATAACTTTTCAGCCACACAAAAGTCCCCTCGCTGTGTTTGGAGATTCACGCTTGTCTTTTGTTACCCTTGTTCTTCTTCTACAAGGATTATCCTCGTTACTCTTGTGCAGCCGGCTCCACCCCTGCATTAATTGCATTAACATCACTACTATCATCTCTGACATCAGGGGAGCCAAGATACTTCCTCGCATGCCTCTTATTCTGGCGCCTTGGAATCGAACGAATCGAGCTCAATTAGGCTTAACCGCGACGCTACGTTTGTTATTGGTCTCAACACGAATCGATACCGCGACTAACCTGCAAATTGTATTCACACATTTTGGACATGCAAATACCTCGCCCTACTGGCGTCACCGCAGTGCCTGCAAACAGCTATGGCCAAGAAAGTCGGCCGCTTCACAAACATTCAATCAAAACGACACTGCTTCCGGAGTGAGATGAGCATCAAACAGAAACATAACACGAGCTTTTCAGTTTATGATAAGGAAAGAGGGACATTGAAGACAAACAGACAAGACAAGTCTGTCTTGTCTGTCTTCAATGTCCCTCTTTCCTTATCGTAAATTAGAAACAAACACGCTCAACTATCTACAGCTTTTCAAGCATCTTATGTATTTGCGATTGTCCCTGCGTGTTTGGAAACTTCTTTCACGTCTTCGTCGTCAGACCGCCAGGTGCTGTGAATATTTCATTTGCTCTAGAAGCCTGGCGAGCAAACATGCCACCATAGCTTTCTCTCCTAGCCACCAGGTGCTGTCGATTTTGCCGGAGTTGCCAATTGCCGAAGCCGGTTTCCCGCGCAATTAAGCGAACTTGCGTTTTCTCAGTTTTCTCGTTTTCAAAACTGAGATGCTAAACCGGGAGAACTGATTATGGACGACTTTGCGTATTTTACGTCTTACCTTTGCTATTTCTGTAGTCAAAATCGCGAAAATCAAAAGCCGCTCTAAAAATAGCTAATTTAAAGCAGCCTATTTTGCTCACTACACGATATGTAGAAAGCGAAGCATGAACAAATTTAATCTCTCGCTACCAGATAGCAGGTTCAAGCAAAGCAATTGCAAATAAATAGGATAAGTAGCACTAGGTACCCAAATTGCACAAAACCCCTCTATACGAAAAAGGTAATGATATAATTTTAAGAATGCCGCCCGCTTTATTAGAGAGATCCAGACAGCGTTAGTGCCGACGAGCCTGTACAAAAGAGCCACGAATCAAGACAAAACATTTTTCTCCGGGAAGGAGAAAGAAGTAGAATGTCAATGCAGCCAGGACGCAGTGGACGCTAGGAGCATTTGTCGCCTAACGGGTAATGCCGAAATAACCACGACTGTGTACCTTTACTATCTGTGTGCGTTTCCGTTTGTGAGTTTGCGTGAGATGAGCATCTAGATAGCATGCACATACATAGCACATATTAAGCCTCAACATAAACTGACACCATCACTAACTACACTCCGCCTTTTATACTCGTCATTTCGATGGTGAGATTGTTCTCGATCCTTTAAACAATAAATATTTTTGAAGTGTGTTGATTGGTTCTCAGTAATTCTATTTCTCGTATGATATATGGAACGGCCAGAGGAATGAATCTCCTGGTAAAAAGTAAACGTTCATGCTCCCATTATTTGCGATACCCAAGCAAACAACCAGTTTCGCAACGCTAAATAGCAGCGATGCATTCGTTTTCCAGGAATTCAAGTCGTAAATTAGTGCGAGGAACGACAGTTGTTTACCGTGGTATTTTTTCTGGCCTCGCTCACCCAGGAAGCGATGCTTCACGGGTAGAGAAATCAATTTTTGAACCTAAATGAATGCCGTCAAAGCAGCGATGTGTGGCTAGTGTTGTGTACGGTTAGCTACGACGCTCTGGGCTAAAAGAAACAAGCACATAGTTTCAAGAACTTCTGAAGTAAGGAACTTTATTTTACCCGATTATAAGTGGTGGGCGGAAGAGAGCAATAAATATATTGACTGGTTGTTGTTGCAAGTAACTTTGGTGATATCATCAAGGGACATGAATGGGCGCCGTGCACCTGGTGTTCCGAAGTCGTTAGTTTCTGTCCGACAGACAGGTCATTACTTTTACGGTTTGTCGTGTACGTTAAGATTATATGAATTGGGCATCGAGGAGAGGACGTGTTACAAACTAGACGACCAGCTATTTTATTATTATTCCCAGGTCACCAGTGTTTTCTTTTTTGCTCGGCCGGAAGCCGACTATCGACTAAAAATTCCGGCTATGACATAAAGTCAATGTATCTAGTATCTCTTCGGTTGTTTTGCTTGTTGTCATTTACTTATAAGTTCTTATCTGTAAATATGCCTATATGTCAACGCTTTGAGAGTACAGACATGCTTCGTTTTTGACGTATATCAAGACGTTCATCATTTTGACAAGAGCGCAATTGCCCTCGGGGACGAGAAAACATTGCAGACGGCGAGATTGCTTAACCACTGTAAGATAGGAGCTACTGTTCATGCAAGCACTCTACCATGACCATACGGAGGTGGACCGATCGCACTGTAATCGCTGAAGCAGTCATTTTAGGCTGTTTAGTGCAAAGCAGAATCACAACATGCGATCTTACTTTATCCCATCTTGAGGTTACACCACTGGCGCGGGGGACACATGGTCGCATCGGCGACAATCCAGCCTCTTTACAACGCACAACACTGCCATGGCACAGATGGTGACACGCGAAAGTACAAAACCACGTTGAACGTCGGTATGCAGGCAATAACAGGAAACATAACCGAACGTAGCTGAAAAATGTACACAGGCAACCTGCAGCAAAAACCTAGTTGTCTTGGACGCAAAGTAGCCATAACGTTTTTGCGGGCACGGCCATCTTTGCCCACAGTACCTAGAACTGCTGGCACTGCTTCGGAACTTCGCTCTTACTGACGGGTTTGTTTGATTGTTTCACGAAATTTGTGGTAGAAACGTTGATGAAACCTAGGTGTTCTTTGAGTTAGGTCTGGGAGACGGTTTCCGACGCCACTGACGCTCAGAAAACTCAGAAGCGTTTAATAAATAACACGTATGACGTTTCCAAAATACGAAACCGAAAAAAAAAGATGACGTGGGAGGGAGAAGTTTCCTTCCGCCTGACTGGAAAAAAAAAAAAAGAAAGCTTGCTCCTTTCTTATTTTTGTGCCTGCTTGGGGGCGCGTCAGAACAAGAAAAGAAAAAGCGCCGTTGATAATTTTGGTCTCCTTTTTACCTTACAGTGTACGCCAGAAATCAACCGGAACGCGAAGACGAAGGTAACCGACGCCAGGCGTAACCTTCAACTCAATAATTCGATCGAGAAAAATACATTATAATCTAGCCCATTTTCTTGGACAGGTTGACTACGTATGTTCAGCAAGTGCGAGTTTTTTAATTAAGTGACCTGTTTAATTAAAGGCGAGGGAGTCGCGTTGGAAGGAGGATCGTGCCGGGCGATATCTACGAGTCCCCTCCGCCTACACACACTATCCGTATATAAACTAAGATGTTAGTGAAACATTTAACAGCAGCCAATACTGGATATCGTTCTGAAACATGTCTGCCACCGCGTACATCTTTCTCAACTGGGTATCTTTGACGAAGTTAGCTGAGCCTGTCGGTGCATGCATTAGAATGACGCCCAGCGAGATAAAAAAATAATAAAAAAAAGATGTTTGGTCACTGGTTCTACATGAACGCGAAGACGTTACGGGCTTTTTTCGAATGAACGACAGAAGTCCAGGACCCACTGCAGGTAAGGGATCTACAAATACACGGCTGGCATCATCTCCGGTACTTCAGAAAGCATACCTGCGCCTCCTCCACGTGTGGGTGCTCGTTGAGGATGTTCTCAACCTCCAGCGGCGGCACTTTATATCCCATGTAGTTAATCATCTCCTTGATGCGTCCCACAAATGTGATACGACCATCCTCGCTCATTGTTGCCTCGTCCCTGCGAACGAGATGTCAGACAGAAACTTCAAAGGCTCCAATCAAATAATATTTATATTTAAAATTTCCTCAAGTCTCGAAGACATTTCCGTGGAACTGGTTTGTTAGACAAGATTCATCATCGCACGCGTAACAAAAATAATAAATACAAATTGCAATATTACTCTTTAACATATATTAAAGAAGCGGAAACTCTAGGACGCATTTTTTGAAAGAAAGGGGATAAGACAATTATATTACAAAAACAAATATTATCTCCCCCGCCGAAAAAAAAGTTGCGGAAATATTTATATTTGCTGGCGCATTTTAAACTAGTCGCGTTTCCAAATATTATCACATGCCGGCGCCAAAATGGAGACATTTATCAAAATCACTGAAATTAGCCTCGCAAAGTATTGCGCTGAAAGTGCTTTTATTGTATTTTTATAGGGCGTCATCTCCAGGTACCTAAAACCTGATTTTTGGTAGTTTCAATGTTTAAAAACATTAATAAAGATGTCTGGAGCGTCAGGCCGGTGTTGAGACTATGTTTGAAGAAAGCGGAGTCTGGTTCGATAGAGCTATGGGGGCTGGAAAGAAGGCATAAAAAGAAGTGCTGCAATTGGTTATCCCCAGGTTTAGCCGCCCTTGCATATGGGTTTATGCAAATGTATCACCATATCTTGCAAAAAAACCTACTTCCATCGAAATAAAAAAAAAATAAACAAACTGCTGTAAGTAGCAGACAGTAGTGTAAAATAAAAACAAAGTAGACTGCAGAACCAAGGATGCTGCCGGAATTGGACAGGAACAACTGGGCAAAGATGACGGGCCTAGAAAAATTAAAAAGGACATTTTGAAGAATGGAAAATGTAGACGTGAACACATACTAGTGCGATTTGTTATTACTTTATAATTCCAAGAATATCATTATTCGGTGAGGGAGACAATTCTAATTTAATTTTGGATTCAGGCGTGGAAGGTGATTATAAAAGAACACTGGATCTGGTTATTAAGAATTCAAGGAACTTATATGTGACACATATTATAAAAGAGATGTTACAAAGTGTTTTGAAAACTTGGCGTTTTTGTGTTGTATTGAAAACGATGTAGGCATATACCAAGAATAGTTAAGCGTATTTTTCATCTCCATGAAAGTGCACCCTTAAATAAGCGCGCCGCGTTTCACGAAGGCGGGTTGTTCCGACGTTTGCGCGTTTGAGCAATCGAAAATATACTTACGATAGCCGTACTCGATACCTGTTAACTTAGGATATATTGATGCACAAATATACATAGCATCGTTAAAATAAATTCTTTTGGGCAGAGAAAATCTTTAATTAACTTAATCTTCACCAAGTCATCTAGATGTTTCGGCTGAGCCTTTTGTATTCCATCCTGGAACGCTTTAATTTTTTTTTGTCTGAAAAATGCTAACCCTCTTTGTCTCAAAAAAGAAAAGTATCTTTTCGGTAATAAATAAGCTTTGAATATATGTCATGTCTTACTTATAGTTAAATTTGCAACTAAACCCTAAGTTTGTTTCTTAGACTGTTAATTTAAACTCTTAATTCTTTTTTGCTTCACTTAATGTTTTAGCAACCGAACAAAATGTTGCTTGAGCAAAACGTTCTGGAGTTTCAGAACACCCGTCAGTGCGCTGATGAACCTTCCCTATTGAAAAGACCATCTTAAGCTGCACCCAGCTTCAAGCTGGGTTATTGCCCCAGCATGGCCAGCTTGGCATGCTGGTGATGGTGATTAATCTGGTAATACTGGTCATGCTGGTTGATGTGGTTATACTGGTCATGGTGGTTGATCTGGTCCCAGCTTCAAGCTAGGTTATTGCCCCAGCATGCCCTGTTTGGCAGGCTGGTCATGGTGGTTGATCTGGTCCTAGCTCCAAGCTGGGTTATTGCTCCAGCATGCCCAGTTTGACATGGTGGTCAAACCGGTTAAACTGGTCATGCTGGTGAACTTCCCAACCATTATAACCTGTTTAAATTTATACACAGAATAAACAAGCCAAGCTCTTCAGAAAAGCCAACTCGGCATCCAATTTAATATTTTCGTATTTGCAGCCGG
This sequence comes from Ixodes persulcatus, assembly GCA_013358835.2. Classification (NCBI taxonomy): domain Eukaryota; kingdom Metazoa; phylum Arthropoda; class Arachnida; order Ixodida; family Ixodidae; genus Ixodes; species Ixodes persulcatus. The sequence goes on from JABSTQ010010226.1 coordinate 49,589, forward strand.
CTCACATGAGCTCGGATGCTACATATTCTCGGCGCTAACACAGTACTAACCGACGCACAGACAGTGGTTCTCGGTGCAAAGCAAACAATGTTAATAAAACCAGATTGCTTATCTCTCAACACAAAAAATACTAGACACACGCCAAAAACAGGCAATAGCAAAAAAAAAAAAAAATACTGCACGGTTGAGAGAAGCGAACCTGGGTCCCGCCAGTGATGGGGGCGAAACGGCCTCTTGCGTGGTCGGCAGAGGCGAGGAAACCCGTGTGGCTTGGATGGCATTGGCGATACTCCTCGGCACTACCGTCATTCACAAGCACACACACGTTCGAATACAAAAAAAAGCGACGCCTCAGTCGGGACGTCAGACCTCTTCCCGCACTGAACGGACTGCAACTAGCTGTCTCCTCAAAACCTCCTTCGCTTGCACCGTCGTTCAAGTAGTCTCCAAACAACGCGCACACAGCCGTCCCTTCGAAAATCTGCTCAAGCTAGCCAAACGCGTCTCAAATGCTCCGTTCCTACCACTCTCTCTCTCTCTCTCTTTTCTCGCACACAAAGGTAGCTTGCAGCGCGCCTGACGCGCCCGGTCGTCTACCGAAAAGGAGAGGACAAAGAGCGGGACGTGGCCTCGTTCCAGCCTAAGCCGACCTTGGCGCGCGCGCTCCCAGCAATGCCAGTTCGACCATCTCTAGCCGACCTTGACGTGCGCGCTTCCAGCAAGACCAGCTTGACTACCACGATTATGAGTTCGACCAGATTCACCAGCTTGTCTCCCAGCTTGACCACATTGGCTCCATTGAAAATCAGTTTGACCAGGACCAGACTGGCTCCCAGCTACACCAGATTGAATCTAAAACCAGATTCTAGATAGACCATGGCGGTTTTTACTTAAACCAGACTGACCAGCTTAAATTCTAGCTTGCCCAGCTTAAACCAGCTTGATTGCCAGTTAAATCAGTTTGACTACAACATTGACCAGTTTGACCAGCTTACTCACCAGCTTGGCCAGTTTGATTTTCATGCTGATTTTTTCAATAGGGTTGTTTAATACGGAATATACGTTGTTTTTTTTTTTATTTACTATACGTTTCTAACTTTTTCTTCTCGGAAATTTTTAGCAGTTATTCTGAAAGACACACCTATTTGACTATCTGTATATTCTCTATCGCAGCGAGGAAGCATTCATTATAGCCGTGGGCACTGCAACCGACGTGACTGCCTCCCTTACCCTGTATGGTACCAGTTGTCTCGGATTGCGTCCTTCGTCTTGGCCTCATTGTTGAGGTAGCCTTTGAAGACATGCGGACCTCGGGTGCACAGCTCACCCCTCGTGTTCACAGGAACAATCCTGCCTTCCGCGTCCACAACCTTCACCTGCAGCAATGAAGGACGTCATCAGTTTTATGACTGTCTAGCTTAAAAAAAATTAAAAGTCATAATAGTAAGTAGTTTAACTATTGGACTGATGATACTGCAGCTTCATATAATATGGTGAATTTCAAAAGCATTTTTACTACGGTAGGCAGAAATTACTATAAAATTGTTTTCAAGCCATTCAAACTTGAATTGAAACAGAGTTCTGAAATCTGGTGTTGTATTTTCTCATTAACAAACATTTGCACCCCGAAACAAATAAATACGGTGTGGGAAAATAAGTTGCTATTTGAGAAGATGGAGACGACGGCAAGTCCAGAAGATCCAGGAAGCGAGCTGTGCTTTGAGTGCCTTTGTATTCGTCTTTGTCTGTGCCTTGCTGCCATTGGGCAGCCTTGACCTCAACGTCAGCTGACACTGTACACAAACGTGAAGGTTCACTCCAAGTGCTTTTTTAAGTCGTGCTGACCAACTGGGAAAGTAGCTTTACGACTCCACAACTACGAACAGCAGAGATGGAAGGAGTCCCAGAATACCACCTGCTGTTCGTGTGCTGGCGAAAGGCGCATCGGACCATTTTAGAGCGCAGCTCTTAGTCGTTCGTTTCCCGCTTGAGCGGCGTCGGCGACGGCGTAACCGTGAGGTCATGTGACCCCCGTGAGGTCATGTGACCCCCGTGAGGTCACGTGGCCTCGGTGACATCACGAGGCCCCGGTGATGTCACGTGACCCCCGTGAAGTCACGGGACCCCCGTGAAGTCACGTAACCACAGTGACGTCACGTGACCCCCGTGAGGTCACGAGGGTCGCGTGAAATCACGGTTACGCCGACGGCGACGCCGACGACGCTTGGAGGGAGGAGTAGCAGGCAGGATGTGGAGGTGAGGAGGAGGGAGGAGGGGTTTACGCTCCCCTCAGTACCCTTCCCCTCCTTCTCATGAGCTACGCTCTAATTCGGCATTACAGGGAGTTGTAAGCGACTTTCATTTTTATGTTTCCTTGTATTTTTTGTGTGTACGTTTTTTATACCGTCATGCTCATGTTTATGTAGTTACAATATGCATTTTTTTATTTAGAGTCTTTGTACGTATTTGCACCTGTGCTCTTCAAGCGCGAGACACCTGCGCGAGAAAGTTCAAGCGACACCCAAATATTCCTGTGCCTTGCCGGACTCGGCCATTCCTCTGACCCGTTGTACGACAGGCCGGACGTTTTGTGGTTTATGGGTTTCCTCCCTCAAGCAGGCAACAGCGCGACAAGTTGTGGAGACGTTCAAAGCCCAGGTAAAGAACTCATTGGAAGGCACCAGCAATTCCTGGCTTGCCGAACGTGCCCAGCGACCTGGTGGTAACCGACCTCCACGTGATCCACCGGCTTCCCAACCGTTCGAATCCAGCGATTTGTTTCTTCATCGGGATTCGTAAGGGTGATGACCGGACTTGTCTCGCTGCCGCCGTATACAATCTGAAATATCACACCATTGAGTGGCATCAGTTGGGAGACCAAGGAATCTGGGAAATGTTCCGTAGTGAAGAGATTGCTTAAGAATAGTCCACGTACGTATAAATGTCGGGCGTTCAACCTTGTCATTGTCTTTTCAATGGTGGAAGGATGACATATGGACCCGCCCATGATTGCTGCGAAAGACATGGAAACCAGCGAAATGCAATCAGGAGAGAAATAAATTGAGGTAATTGCAGGAAAGAAATAAGTAAATTGTAAAGAAGACACAGTTAAACAATGCGAATAAGGACGTAGACACTCCAACAAAGCCGTCACCAGTAAAAAAAAATGATTTAATCATGGAGCACAGCAGAGTAGCGCTAGGTTATGCTTCACGCTTCTGTTAAAGTATAAATGACGAGCACAGATTGCTATAGCATCTACCAAGGAAGATCGCTTGAGAAAAACAAAAGGCCAGCCGCCTTCGCATTGCATTTAGAATCTAATACATCCGTAATGTATAAGCGCGTTCAGCAAAAAGAGTCTTGTAACCAGATCGAACTGTTTTGAGTGATGATCTTTTGACGGTATGGGGGTAATAACTAGCACGATCTCATCAACAGAGGTAATGTTTCCCTTGTGCGCCGTTGAGCGTTAATTTTTTATGATATTATCCTGATAAATGCTTTTAAAAACCAATCGAGGCAAGCTCACTTGACGTTCATTACTCTAAAATGAATACCCAATAATGCATCGCCGAACTGTCCCTCTTCAATAAATCTTACATGGTGACGTAAACGTGAGATGCCAACGCTGATTACTTTTTGATGCTTCGACTTAACTTCTAAAAGAGTCCACATACCCTTCTTTACAGATTTGACATTCACGCAGTAAAGGCGTGGCGTTTCCTTGCAACACTTAACTTTGATGGCGTATCTGTTGTTTCTGGAATAGCATTGCTTACTCCGGCGGAAGGGCATTGGAGCTCTCAGGCACAAGACCCTAACTTTGAGCAAGCAAAGCGGAGCCAGACTCCACTAAAATGGGAAATGGTTTCAAACCCGGCACTAGGGTGTTGTGCTCTGTGTAAACTCCTTGCCTATAAGAATACAATTTTGGCATCTCTTGCGTAAACTGGCACACATGCACTCCCACCTGGATATCGCAAAAAGACGAATAAAAAAGGAAACAAAAATGGGTTAGCAACTTAGAGCTATTTTTATATTGCTCGTATTTTCGAAGGCTTTGGAAACGTTAATCTATCATCGTTCAGTACACTTCTCGAATAAATAGTAACCTCATAACTTCCTCGCAATTCGGTTCCAGGACAAACTGTTCAAACGAGACAGCTCTATATACTCAATCAAAAATAATTTATTTTAGAAAAAAAATTTAAATTAAAAAATTAGTTCTAGGGGTGTTCCTAGAATTTACAAAAGCCTTTGACTGCCTTAATTGCGAGGGATTATTCTGAAATCTTGAAATTTATGGCATTCGCGGAAATGCCCTACTTCTTTTACAGTCATACCTACTACATCGCCAGCGATATGTTAAAATAAACGGTCATTTTTCCACTGTAAGATCTATTACGTCAGGTGTTCCACAAGGAATCGTATTGGGAACATTTCGTTTTAATTCGTACATTAATGATATGATCAACGTAAATGCTCAGGCGACATTTGTAAGTTATGCAGATGATGCTTCAATTTTTTTTTTTTTTTTTTTTTGCCGAAGCCTGTGACGAAATAATTTATATGGCGAACTTCACTTTATTAAATATAAAAGGCTGGGGGTATAGGAGATCACTGAAATTTAATATTAATACCACAAAAGCAGTCACTTTTCGGCAAAAAAAAAGTATCTGGTTATATGGAAGGTTCTCCGCTTTGACTTCGTCTGCCATCGAAAGCGTTTGTTGTTTCAAAACTTTTGGAGTGTTTGTTAGCGAGACAATGAGCTGGGATAATCATATCAACTATATTGTTCCAAAGCTTGCTCGGGTACTGGGAATCGAAAATTGTTACCGATCTGTTTTACCAACGAGGTTAAATTGTTGCTCTATAAATCATTATTCTATTCCCATTTACCGTATTGTCTTCTAGTATGGGGAACATCCCCAATGACTAATGTACAGAAACTGTTTTCGTTGCAGGAAAAGAGCCAGGAGGAATATGTAATGTGCCATATGACTTTCATTCTGCCGATTTATTTAAGAACTGTGAAATAATTAACATTTATATATTATGTTAGTACAGGCTCGGTAGGAGTTTTGAAAATGAAAAAAAATGGGCTTTTGTTTTCTGGAAAGACTTTGCATCGTTATGGAAAATACCCCCACATTATTCTACCCGCAACGCAGAGAAATGTGCGGATGGTCACGCAACGAACAAACTATGGCTATTTCATGTTAAATTTCACACTCTCACAATTGCTAAATAATCTTAGCATTGACAATATTGATTTGGATAGTCTAACTTTCAAAGACCTGTGCTTATATTTTTAAACGTGATTTTTATTGTAATTCCACGCGTGAACCTTGGCCTGCACAAATGTCAACCGTAGCTGTGCAACGGTTTCACGGCATACTTTGCCTCTTCTGTATTTTTCCGCATGGATGCTGCTGACCAGTGTAAAGGACCCGAGGACCAGTCAAGCTGACTCCTGCAGCTTTTTTCCCTTGGGCCATCATCATTAGATGAAAATAAAATTATTATTATTATTATTATTATTATTATTATTATTATTATTATTATTATTATTATTATTATTACTATTAACTGGAGAGGGTTGGAGAACACGACGTTTTCCTTTGTATTTTCAAAATTTCTCTCCTTTAACAAGCATGCGTCAAGTTATCTCCGCCGTAGTCTTAAAAAACTTTAATTTTGGAGCCCTGACGTGCCATCACAACAGTAAAGTAAGGGATAATGAAGATAAGCGTGGTGAGAGTGAGATTTAAAAAAAATGCAAACCTGAATAAAGTATTGGTGCCCGATCACCGGAGCACAGCTCATTTTGATGCGAGGCATGTGTGCACACATGCGTAAACACTACGCAAACGCAACAGAATAAACATCTTTTTTACGGTCAAGCACCTCGGGTGTCACCGGACAATCAGCACCAGAATGCGTCCCAATCAAAGCTGCGCAGATTAAATCTAGTTTTGTAGCGTGAGCTACACTGGCCGAGGTTGGGCAGTTTCGCGTGGCTCGCATAATGAGCCGTGCTCCGTGCTGCTCAAGCGCGAGGAGCAGTGACGTCACACGGCGCACAGCTGGCACGCCGGAGCCGCCGCCGCCGCGGGCTCCGACGCCACCGCGCGCGCCTCGCCGGTCTGCGCAAACGCGAGCAGCAGTAACGTCACATGGCGCACAGCTGGCGCGCCGGAGCCGCCGCTGCCGCGGGCTCCGCCGCCACCGCGCGCGCCTCGCCGGTCTGCGCATTCAAGAGGAGTGACGTCATAGCCGTGGCAGACGCACTGGTGCCGCCGCGTACCCAGCTGTGCGCCTCCGTTGCGCAGTAGCCAAGTCTGACGCTGCACCGGAGCCGCTTCATAGCGCCTCTCATTTTGTGCGCATAAGCTCACGCTACGTATATCCTGGCATAACCGAGCTAAGCCACCGCAATTTTTATTTTTCCCCATGTCGTGTAGCCTGCTCAAGCGGCGCCACAAGCGCTCATCAGGAGGCCACGTGACGTCTTGCAGCAAACTCTATAAGTGTTACCATTTTTTTAATACAAAACAATGTAGAAGGATTGTCGGGCTCGGGTTGTGATAGCCGCAACAAGAGCAACACAGCAGCTTGAAGTGACGAGCATCCTGCTTGAACATAACAACGACACGACGAACGAGATCTACAACTCTTATCTAGAGTGCCGCCGGCTGAAGGACGACGAGAAGGAAACCGTACAGCCTCTCCTGGAAATGATTGTGCAGCATGGTTCTGCAGAAGGTGCGTGACAAGTCATGTAGTTTTGTTTCTTATTTTTCCTTATAATGCTCTTTCTATTAGGGGTCTCCTACACATGGCCCGCTGGCCGCATGCGGCTCGTGACTCTATGGGACGCGGCCCGACAATTTCCAGTGGCTGCGAGCTCCTGTTCCTATGCCTCGAGTGCTGTTTGCGCCATAAACAATGACCTTTTGTCGCCCATTCATTTCCACTGAAAACGTGGCCCTGCTCTTAAAACATTTCAACATATTTAGCAATAATATGTTTTCTTTCAGATCGAAGCTTGTTTCGTCTTACGTACTCTTAGGACACAGGTATTTGTTTTGTTTTTTTGTAATTCTGTGAAAAACTCGCGAGGAAAGTAAGATCTACTATACGAAAAATATATTTCGAGACATATTGAACTATGATACTTTCCGAAGCAAGTTATCGATATGGTAACAATTGTGTGCGTGGTTTCTAGTTGTAGTGAAACATTCCAGCGCGTTCACTAGATGATGGTGTTTTAGTCCTTGAAAACAAACTAGGAACAAACACGAAGTATTTATATGAATAAATCAAAACTATGGACGTGCCTGCCATAGTTTCAGTTTATTCATACAAATACAAAACGACTATTCTATAAAAAGCAAAAAGCACAAAATTCATTCTTTAGAGAATCTCTCGGTGTCACTGAAAGACTCGGCTGCTTTGCAACGTGGAACACCAACACAGTTCTTTTTTTTGTCCTAATATGGCCACCCGCACAGCTGACTAAGTGGCAGCGCGCTCGTGGCCTAACGGTTATCGCCCTTGACTTCCACGCAAAAAGCCAAGGTTTGATGCCTGGCCAACGGTACATATTTTTGTTGACTCTGTAATGTAGTGTTGTGGTAAATTTAAGAACCGTGCTGCCGATTGGAGGATAGAATGTTCTACGCGCCGAACCTTCTACGCCACTTGTTCGAGAAGCCCACGCGTGTACAAAAGGGGCTTTGCGTGGCAAGCTACAGAAGTCTCGCCCCAGCGCTCGATCCTGCTGTCACGCCGACTTCGACGTCCGCGACGCTCTGTTGTTATCTGCTATTCTCTTTTTGTTTTGGACACAAGTTCACCCCATTAAACGTTTATTTATTCCTGTTAATGTATTGTTCTTTTCGTCACCAGCCGTGACATTATATATTAACCCCCCCCCCCCCCTTTTGTAGGCCTCAACATTTTGGTGATGTGCTGTCTGGCCCCCACATTCAAATGAGTTTGAGACCCCTGCTTTAGTTAGTCACCACTAGCCAAATAAGTCAGTATATAATTTTTATTTGCTACCCTGTTTTTTGTAACAAACTAGTTGTTTCCTGCATTACTTGCTTCTCTACCGAATTGTTTTTTGTCTCTTCTGGGTTTGCTCCTTACCTTGCCGGCAAAACGATTGTCGTAAAGGACCTTCAGAACCTGATGGCCAGGAACAGCCGTAAGGATGAGGCAGCTCAATTTGTCGAACCAATCAAAAAATGTCGCTCACGAGAGCCTACCAGAATAACTCCGACGGTTTTTAAAACCATGAGCTGCATGTCCTCTTCATCCAAGCACCCTATGTGCTCCAAGTGATTGCATCAATTCCCGAGATGCTATGTATGGACGCAATTTACAAGATTAACAAACTGCTACTGCCTTTGTTCGTGTTTCTTGTGGAAGATGGCTCCGGCCTTAGCCATGTTTTCGCATCCACCTTCGTTGAATCTGATTAACAGCATTTCAAAACACACTTGCTGGAAACGTTAGGAAGAAGAATGAGAACGCAAGCAAGACAAATGTAGGCCAATGAGGCCCAAGACTTCACCGAGATTGAAGCCATACGGGAAGCATTTTCTTCGACACCTGTAGTGCAATTATGCCAATTCCACGTCATGAAGTGGTTCAGGACGGCCGCTGGACTGGTGTTTTATTCAGTGGAAGAACGAGAGAGGCACATGAGCAGCATAAAAGGCTGCTAATGCAGCGCACTGAATAAGCAGCTTGCAGCATACTGCATGCTCAGACAACAGGCATGTTTGAGGAAGAACGTGTTGAATTCGTGTGGTGTAAACGATGCCTGCAAGCACTTTAAGAAGCACTGGGCACCGATTCTTGAAATGTGGGCGCGACAACGCTGCTATCAGGTATTCACTTCAGGGAACAACACTACGGAGCGCGTGAATTTGCATAACGGAAACTCATGGACATCATGCCCTCAACTGTAAAACTAAACGTAACTCTTCGTGCCCTTCTGAATATTAAAGTTCAATGTTCCAAGAGGCGAGGCACTAAGCAACAATGCGACAAACCTCCACCTTTTACTTTTACAACACACCCGTGGAGACTGAGAGCCTGTGCTTATATATACGAAATCGCACTCCGTACGCATGTTCTCTTATTAGCAAGAAAGAGAAAATTAAGAAGAAAACATTCCTGAAGTCCGTCAGCTGGCACCAGAGATGACGTCAGCTTGTGGTGACATGTGTCGTGAAGTCTCCTTAGTAGAGCAAACCTGCAGCTGCACCATGCTTTTGAAGATGGAACTGTTATGCTTCCACTATCTGACTGTTTGCGAGAAAATCAACAAGATGATATACATAAAGAAGACAGTGAAGAAACGCAGGTTTAATTCGTACAAGCTGGGTTTCACGGGAAATAGCGCTGAAGCAAGTCAAGAGCTCAGGGAAGACACCAACGTTACTCAAGTCCTGATGGTTCCAGGACTGTTGTACCACAGGGTGAATAGGAACCAGCGCTTTAAATATTTCATGCCAAATTTTAAGATAATTGCTGACTACTTGGTCGACTGTTCAAGCACTGTTTTCACTGAAAGGCTTGTGTTTCTGGAATATCTTCATAAGGCTTCGCTGAAAGGAGAGGATATTGTGGCAGGCGCCGATAGCAGCAAGGGGCTAACAAACTCGCAGCATCAGGAAGTGTGTGCTATTGTTGCAGTGCGAGCCCAACAATATCACCACGCAGCAGGAGCACAGCAACTAAGAGTTGTCATGTAGATACAATGACCGCAACAAGGACCCAGAAATACCATTTCAACAGGTTTCTTGCGCTATCTAAGCTGCACATGGAACTTACGACTCTTCTACGCATCACGAGAATGTCCTCTCGCCTGAAGCCGCTGCGGACCATTCAAAGACCCCGGCTCAAGCGTTCTTCCGGTTGAAGCTCCCTGTGGTAAAGAGAGGAGGTCGTCCAAAGAAGGAGCCTACCCAACGGCAGAACAAGATAACAAGGTACTCCGCCAGCATTCGACCAATGCCCTTTGTGCAACTTCCATAAATTGACTACACACAAATGAAATTATTCGAACAAATTTCATTCAGGAATGATAATTTATTTTTTAGGTCCTTAGATGGTGTTTACCTTCCAGTGATTCTGAATAGTATTGTTGGAAAAGCTGACAGTTACCATGTCTTCAACCAGGGGCAAGTTGTAGAATAATCAGACATGGAAGTGCGGCGAGTAGTCCTGCCTGGCGGGATCTTATATTAGAAAGTAAAGTTGTGAAAGCTAAGGAGGTATTTGAAACAAGATGTCTGGGCCCTTCTGACTTCATCATTTTTGTGATATTTTATTTCTGGAAGCTCCTGGAAGAGTAGTGTACGAACCATGTCTGTTCAGCCTGATGCCGACCGGTATAAAGCTTGAAATATAATAAGCGAGCATTATAATGCTACGCATGTTTGCCTCTATAAATCTAATGGCGAATTCAAGTGGTCAGTCGCCGGCGAGCCGTCTCCGACGGCACCGGCAACCAAAAACACGCCAGTGGCGGACCACATGACTATCTGCTCCGGAACACGAAGCGCCGGCAACTGGCGTTTTTGTTTGCCTGGGTCGCACGAACGTTTAACTTCTTCCTCTAATAATGTAGGGCACAATGAGCACGCTTTATACGTCAACAACATACATTCCGACTCTCTGAGATGTGTGCAAACAGAAGCGGCTTCACAATAGTTTTCGAAATATTAACATTACTACCGTCGTCACAACTTCAAGGATCCTAAAACTATAAAATTAATGGAAGGGCATATTAATAAATCTCTGTGTTACTGCCGTACACGCGTCCAATTTCAATATATCTTGTTTCGATTTCCGAGGAAGTAGAGCTAATTTGCGAGGGACGACAGGAGGCTCGGCAGCGTCATTTTTCATGTTGCTATTTTATTGCTATTACGTTTTTTTTAATCATCAGTCATTTCATTGCACCCACCCCCCTCGAGAATGTAATGCGCGTTGTAGTGTCAAGCTGCATCACCAGCTATACACCGTGTATTAACGTGTTATTTACCCGCTGAAAAAAAAAAAGAAGAAAAAAATGCATGGATAGTGACGGCCGATTGGTGCCCAGAGCAAGCTGACCCTGTGAAAACTAGACAAATTATTTTAAAAATATTGGCATCGTTCAATACATTAATTCCCTTTATCTTCGTTTTTTTTTTTTTATATATCTTGTCTCAGAGCACGAAAAGATGTGTGTCTGGATGTCTTCGTATTGTGACTTGGACCAAGCTATTTGTGGCGGTCGGAGAGCATTGTTTCGTTAGGTTCCTTTTCCAGGTTCGCATGTGACGATACCGGATACAGTCTGGGATACTTATAATATTAACAATAAATTTATTAAATGTATTTGTGACGATATTTTTTTTTGTTCTTGTCCTGAGCAAGATTTGTGCTGGAGACAGGAAAGCAGATGTCAATCAGCTGTGGTTCTGCATGCTGTGCAAAAAGGATTTAGTGTGTATAGACGCCAGTTGTGCAAGCTCTGACCTCTTAAAGGGAAACTACGCTCAATTCCGAAAAAATTAGGTTTACATGTGATTCCAATTCACAAAGCACTACTAAACAGCTCTACGTCTTCGGATTCGCGAAATGTGGAATATTATTTGTGTAATCTTAATTTAAACATCAGCCGATACCGAAACCGAAACTTCGGTTGCGTCAGGCAACATTGGTCTCGTCTCGTCAGAGTCATGGCCACGTCACGTCGAACCACGTGGTCTTCTGACGTTCGTGGGGGCGAGGGACAGGACACGCGACGGGGGCAGGTCGCTTCGCATGGCGTGGACTCTGGGCGTGGACGGTGATGGCCCGGAGGAGAGGGGGAAGGGGAGAAGACGAAAGCTGACAGGGGGAGCGGAGGAACAGTTTGCGCAGGGCAGCGCAAACTAGCGCATCCGCGTTACGGTGACCACGTGGACGCCGTTGAGCCAACACCGGGAGGAGAAACTCATGACGTCATCGTTCAATTTCGCTCTGAGAAGTAAAAACAAACAAAACGTGAGAATGACGTAGTCATGCCTCTGACGTAGTGGGTCAACGTTGGCCGTTCCAACTCCGCCGCATTGACTGCGCTGACGATTGCGCCTCACGTCGCACGCTAGAGTTGGCAGATTTCGGCGACTTGGCTCATTTGAAAGTTTGCTGGCCAGTTTAGTAAATATATAGACGGAATTAGATCCTAACATTTGACACGGGGTCTTGATATATGATACTGAAGAGGGCTGCATAGTTTTCTAAATATCAAAAATGAAGCGGAGTTGCCCTTTAAATGATGCAATAAAGATGTCTCCGTTTCTTTGTACTTGACTGCTGTTTTGCCCCTTTCATGTGCACGCGCGACCGACCTACCAGCTACTTTCGGACGCAGTAGACGATTGTTTCACCAAGGGAATTTGAAAACACCGCATTACTCAAGATGATCGCTTGTGGGGCGTCGCTGGCCTGTCCTAAGGCGGAGCCTTATCGAGGGTAGCGGCCTATGGAGACGGAGCAGCGTGCGAGTGGCCGGCTGGCGCGTTTTTATGCTGGGTGAGTCCGCCGCGCTAGCTAAGCCTTGCTTGCCGAAACCTTTGCAGTTTTGACCTGGCGCACGCGTGAGCCCGATCTTATATTAGAACGGAGCGATGCGCAGCGAGGGGTGCAAGACTAGCTTGTCGGCACGACCCACGACCGCCGCACAGGCGTCGGCATCTCCTCAGCGGGTCGAAGCACGGCATCGTGCGAAGCCAGCGTAGAAGCGCAAGGGCACCACGCGCCCGCGAGATAAAACTCGTCGCGGCTAGGCACTAGTCTTATCTAGCGTGATGAGTTCTGCTGCTCAAAAACAGCACCGGGCCAGTCGTACTCTACGAACCTCACCAAGACAGCCCACTACCATAAATTCGACAGGTGCCCGTGGCGAAACATTAGAGGTAGCACTTTTCCCCATATTTTTGAAACACCAACCAGTTTTGGAACAAATTTCATTTCATGTCCGGGAGTCGAAAGGAAAAAGACCCCGCATTTTGGGGGGATAAATACGCGAGAGGCGCCTCGTGTCCGTGGTTGGTCTGGTTAGACCAGTGTCCGCGAGATGGCGCCATACCCTAGTGCACATAGCAACGTCCGGTCGAGCCGCACCACGTAGTGCATATAGCATTGCTAATTTACAGTGTGGAAACCGTAAGCAAGCTTTTAACGATGCCTTCTTTGCAGTTTGCTTGTAGTAAATAAGCTCTTTTTTGTTGAATAACGGAAATATATTTTCAGATGCGTTGAACTTGACCTGAATATTTGATTGTTTTGCCGCGCGTTATTCAGCTTTTACCTGTGGAATAATTACATCGAAGGTCCCGTGTGCGAGTGTGTAACTTTTACTCTTGTTTACTCTCCACGAGCTGCACGAGTGCTAAAGAATCCAAGAGTATGGCGTTTAGAGTTTTCACAGCAATCAGTGCTAAGGTAAACCGATATTTCGGCGTTATAAAACAAATAACGCTATATTCGCTGCCAGAAAGAGGGAGTGTCATTCGAATGCCCGGCTTCCAGCACGCACTCCGTGCCTTCCACCGTGCTTTAGTCACACGCATGCGCAGGATATGCGCGAGACGCTGAAGTGTTTTCGAAGGTAGCAAGCTCGCGCCGTTCTCGCTTTGACAGTGACTAAGATAACTTTTTTAAAGCATACTTTCATACCTTTTTGAACGGAAGACAGGTCGTGTACTCCTTCTTCAAGGTCCCTCACCATAGCGAAGAATACGGTCGTTGAACCGTAAATCATCGTGCATCTGGAATGTAAAAGTAGTTTTTCAAGCTTGCCCAGTGGATCTTCAACAATCAAAACTAATTTTGGGGGCTCATAACTATCGTTAGTGTGCTCTCGTCAATAAATATAACGATTCGCAGTACTGCATCGGAACTAACACTGAACAGGCGATCCTCCTCTTGAGGAGGAATGTCGCAATTAGACGAGTGGCCACGCTCTTTGTGAGGTCTAGTCTAAGACTACCTCACGCTAGTGTCCACGCAATGCCGAAGTGGATCTTTGAACAGGGGAGGAGAACATCGGGAAAAATTCAAGAAACGTTTCAGAGCAACTATACTTCGTTTCGTCTTAAGGGAGCGTTTACACATGCAAGCTAGTGACGATCGCAAAAGCGACCGGTTCGGGGCAGTCACTTTATTCGTATTTTTTAGTTCGGTCGCAAAGTAGCCGTGAACCTAGGAAGTTACGTGTGACGCGTGGCGGTTCTTTACATCCCGCATTTAGGCGGGTGATGCAAGTCCGCCTCAAAGCCAAGTTTGCGGTAGCAGACATAAATACATAGTCATTGACCATTCCACAGCGGTTCTGATCAACACCGTTATAGAATACCCATGGCTTTATAATAAGCAGCGCCCTGATTTCAGCGAGCGCCCGAAAACGAACTCGGCCTGGCAGAAAATCTTTCGCCTTCTTGACTTGACCGGTACAGTCGTGGACGACATGGAAAAGCCCTGGCGAATGCGTGGCTCCAAACATCTTGAGTGCTACAACGGAAGAAAGTTGCGTTATCATCGAAGCTATCAGTGAACAAGCAGATTTTTTCCAGCTCCAATTCTGTCATTACTTCCCGCTTGCTCGGATAAGGATTGCTAAGACATCAGTGATAGCAGTGCTAGGTTAAACAAAATTTAAAAAAAAGAATCCGAGGACACGTAAGCACTTCTTATGAGTTGCCAATATAAAAGCATCCCTGGCTCACTGGTGACTACTGCGCCACTGGGTGAGGCAGCGGCGGAAATGCGAAGCTTGGCGTGTTCCCGGGAGTGCGAAGCTCGACGCGGCGAGTGCTGAAATCACATGTCCTCTCATTATCATCATCGCCCTAACTGCAGGAACCGGCTGACGACATCAGATCTCAAAGCGTAACGTTAGGCCTAACGTCAGGCCAGCGCATACCCGCGTCCCCGCCCTCCCGCTGCGTCACCAGCAGCTCGGCTGGCTCCTTAGAACGATGACGCCGTAGCTATGCAGCCACATGACTCGACGCAGCCAATGGTTGTTTAGGTGCCGTTTCTGGCTGCTACAAACGAAATTCAGGTGCCGTTTTGCTCAGCCAATGGGAATTTAGGCGCCGCTTATCGCTGCTAGGAACAACGATGAGGCCAGCTTCGCTCAGATAACGCCGGCTCGCTCCATGGGACAGTTAATGCCTTTAGATGAAAACCACTTACCGTCATTTATCACGCGAACTTATCATCAAGCGACCGAAACCTAACCATGTTGAGTTAACCTGAGACTAGGGTACAAGACGTACATAAAAACGCAAAAGGAACAGAAAATAAATAGGACGACGTGTCAAACTCAACTAACTCGTTTATTTCGTCCGTCTCTTTATATAGTCTCAAATTGAACGTCATCACCACCAACCTAGGAAGACGAAGTCTATACATCCAAGCGCCACAGTCCCCACCACACAATGTAAGAACGGGGACAACTTTACAGGACTCCACGCTAAGGCAACACCCATCCTCCTTCTAACTTGAGCAAAAGGACCGTTATCCCCTCCTATTCTAAACACATCCGATATCTTACAAAAAAGACGCCCTCTCCACTTAGTACCCTTAATAAAACCCGAAACGGCCTAAAGGCCAATACAAAATGGGATAACAAAAAGCATGCAAAAAAGGGGGTGTTACAATATTGATCCAGACAATCACAATCACTACGTAGGTTTCCTGTTTAATCTTGGGAACATACATAAAAAAATTGACATTACATTTTCACAAATCGTTTTTAATAGCTCCCGAACGCAGCGATAGTTCACTTGTACAATTCCCTAGAGATTTTATTCACATAGTCTCTCTCTTTGCGTATGACTTCCGTCTCCGACAGGAGCGCCGTGCAGTTGTTATATTCATAGATATGTTCGATTTCCAAGTACTGTCCATTGTCCTTCACGTTTCTTTTATATTTTTTTAATCTGTCACTGATGCAGCGTGACATCTGTCTTGCGTACTTAAACCCACTCTAATGGTTTCTCATACACGACACCATTCTAGCAACATACCGATTTTTCCCGGTAAGAACAATCGGTATGATAATTGAGACTTGGGTTCTACCACAGTATCAGGTTATTTAAACATGGTTAATGTTCACCAGCTCACCTGCACAATTACTCTATCTTCTGGGACCCAAATCTGATCGCTCAATCTGCAGATTGGGTAGATTCAGCCACGCTTGACCTCAGCGACTCAGTGACAGCGCAGAATGACCACGAATTCTTATCTAAACAGCCGCTGAACCGTCTATAATGATTCAGCATCCGTCTGACTAATAGGCATCTTTCGTTGTTCAGGCGGCTCTGCAAAAAGAGACTCATTTTGTGTAGTACAAAAGTAGGCGTCTCAAACTGTCGCACGTCTAGAAGCGTGTCCATAGAGTAATATAGTAAACGTAAAGAGAGGACACAGAAGCCAATTCGCGGCCCAGATAGTGCGTTTAA
Organism: Ixodes persulcatus; assembly: GCA_013358835.2. NCBI lineage: Eukaryota > Metazoa > Arthropoda > Arachnida > Ixodida > Ixodidae > Ixodes > Ixodes persulcatus. The sequence goes on from JABSTQ010010226.1 coordinate 66,118, forward strand.
TGCCCTCCGCTTCGTGGCGCTTTTCTGTAATTGGGTACATTTAGTTAGAACTCTTTCTGTGAGAAGTATTTATTTCTTAAATTGCTATGCTTTAGAATTAGGTAAAGTACTTAAAACGACTAAATAGTTTTAATCTAATACATCACAAAAACCACGTGATGAATGGCGCCTGCCATGGCCTGCCTCACTGTGGCCTGCCGTGGGCCCGCCCGCCTGCTTGCCTGCACGCCGTCGCCTCAGCATCATTCTGCATGGCCTCTGCTCGTCCGTGCGTCGTTCGTCTGTGCCGTGCGTCATTCGTGCCGTGCGTGCCGTCCGTCTGTGCTTTCTGCTGCAGCGTGTTCGGTCGGCTTTGCATCAAAGAAAGTGACGCATGACCGCCCGCGTGCTTGCATGCTCGGTGTGAGTTTGTGGAGCCGAGCGGCTTGAGCTTCTCGCTCTGTTGTTTGCGTCGGGCTGTTGGGCTGGAATCGTGTGTGCACCTCGATTTTCGATGAGATTTTTTTTGTAAAAGAACTTGACTTATGACTATGCACACGCCATTGTCTATGGATTTACAGATGACGGTGTTGAACGGTGTTGCAGGTAGAGCCTTGGTTGATTGTGCTCTGTGGAATTTCCAGGAGGTGGCTTCAGCCCCTTGCATACACTGTTGTGCACACTTCAACACCGTCTTCATTCCTCTCGTCGCGGGAGCTTAAAGGGGCCATGAAACGAATTTTGGGCTATAATGAATGATTTTAAATTGGAACTTTAATAATCGCATATCGTTTAGGTGGCCAAAAGAAAGAGGGTAGAAAATCAAAAGCCAGCTTTTCGGTACGAACATTTTAAAATATAGCGGACTATTTTGTACCTTCTTTCCTTCGAAAGCTCTCCGCCTTTTCACTATGATACATCCGTGGTTCCCAAAGCGCGTCAGCGGTGCCAACCTGACGTCAGCCGAGCCCAGCTCTCGCATTGGACACGAGAACTGCGTCACTCGGACGTATGCGCTCGTCAACAATCAATCCGTCGACGAATATTTGGATTCGCGTTCGTGGCCAATGAGCGCCCTGACGGAACTTATCGTCACTGGGGAATGGCAAGTTCTATGGTGCGCATAAAAAGCACGGTGGAAGCTAGGAGTCATCGCACCGGTGCCGAAGAATGTCACGACGACGTGATTTCACAACATTTCACAATTTGCATTTGAGTTGAGGATTAAAGCTAAGGAGGAAGAAGTAGGAAAATTGTTCCATGACCCCTTTAAGACTGTTGGCTTCACAGTAAAGTATTTGGTCTGTGATCAGGGGGCTTCAAACGTAAGCTTGGCCAACCAGCTTGGTGTGTCTGTTGATAAGCAATTTTTGAAGTTCACAACAAGCATGTTTGCTTGAACTTTGATGCTCCGCACCTTATAAAAACAACCAGGAACACTCTCCAAGCACACAAATTTTGCATTGAAAATGAGGTCATTGCGTAGTCCCATATTGTTGAACTTTATCGTTCTACCCACGAAATGAGGTTGTGATTGGCTCCGAAACTTACTGAGAGACACATCTTTCAAAACCCTTAGAGTAACATAAAAGTAAAGCGTGCCGCACAGGTTGCCTCAGTCTGTCTCGCAGTCTTATTTCTTGTTTATGCCAAGGAGCTTCCTGAGGCAGCCATGGCTACAGCTTATTTCTGCGATAGGATCGACAGACTTTTTGATTGTCTAAATATCTCACAATTCAAGAAGACAGGACAGAAGTGGCATCATGCCATTCTGAAAGGAGAATCTGAGATTCTCGATTTTCATCACCAGCAAGTCGGATGGACTTTCAGCATGGAAGTTCCAAAGTAGGAGGTGGCCACAATCTATCATGGGGTGGTAAGTTACTATAAAAAGTGTTTTCAAGCTCTGGGAGGAGATTTCAAACCGCTATGACTAAGTTCTTAGTTACACGACGCCTGCAGCAAGACCCACTTGAAAACATCTTTGGAGCTATTTGACAAATGCTGGGTTGCAATACAAACCTTAATGTGTATCAGTTCACCTCAGGACTAAAACACATACTGATAAAGAAACTGTTCAAACTGTCGAACAATGGAAACGTAGAGGATGACAAGACTGACTTCTCAAGGAGTTGTCAATATTTTTGCACCATGAAAGTTCAATTGCAGACAATGTGGAATGTCTTCCAATTGATAACGCCACTAGAGGATATTTCTGACCTGACATCAGACATCAGGTCTAACATAATTGATGACTCGTTTACTTATTACGTTGGGGGTATTTGATCGAGCATTTCCTTGAACAGAAAAGCCACAGTTGTGGCTGTTCTCAGCTGCTGAGGGATGAGTCTGACAACTTGACCAGGCCTCACCACCGCACTTTCTTGTGCTGAAAGCATACCATGTGCCTGGAAAACTCTTCGGGAACCTAGTAGTACTATCACAGGTTGCCTTTAATTTCATTCAGCAACTAGAAAATCACTTTATTGCCATAACAGAGAGTGTGGCGCATGTTCGAGGAGTGTGTGCTGCCTGTTCGAGGAGTGTGTGCTGCCTTGTATCAAACACTTTGAGGACTGAGTAGTTTAACTTTGCTCAGAGTGCCACAAATGCTTTTTTTTATATGTGTTGCAGAATACGCTTGTATTGGCATGTTCGATTTCTTAACCGGAACTTGGACAAATTCTGGTTGCACTCTTCAGTTGCTGGTAAGCCACTAGACAAGTTTAAGGGTTAATAATGTATTAACGGAGGCGGTTGCCAAATCAAAAACAGAAAGGGCTTACTAATGGAGCGGTGCACCTTGCACTCCAAACATTTATTTCCATTATTTCCAGCAAATGTGTATCACGGCCCCCTTGCAAAAGTATTTATTCACTTTCTACAGAATATCTATAAAAAAAAATGTATAGAGGCTATAGATTCGAAAGAAAATGCATCCACTTGTGTATCCTTTATCTATAGAACTTTTTTAGCCGCTGTTTTTTGCGCCATACTTCCTTTCTGATCAAATGTATTTCGGGGAATGTTTAGGGACGTTGAAATTTGTCAGATTCTGAATATAGTTCTCATTGTTTGGTAATGGCTCTGCCACAGTGTGTTTCAGGCTATGCCAATTCGTTGTGTTTTATATTAGCCCGAAATTGAGAATTTGTACTCTTATTATACTCTTATCACTGGTAATGATAGCGATGTCTTCTTTATTTCTGCACTTAATTCCTGTGCCCGAGTCGTCATGAAAGCGAAGGGATCACTCAGCATTTTCCCTGTGGAAAGTTTTTGTTAACTTGGTTCCGCTAAAAATTTTATTACAAAGTGTACGATATGCCGACCTCCTCCATATTCATTTATTTTTGTGAATATATTTTTTTATAAAACATACAGAGCACCTGAAGTATATCCTGTATATACGAATGTGGTCCAATAAAATGTTTTCAAATAACTTTCTGTTGTTGACCCCAAAATGCTCCACCGGTCAGGAGTCAATGTGGAGGTAGTGTAGCTTCAATGCTTAACAGTACATTTTGCACGGATTCTATCGTAAAATTAAAATAAAACTGCGTCAACATTAAAAAAGAAAAAGAAGCGGCTCCGGTAGCCGAGTAGCTCCCGAGAGCCTAGCGAAGAGGGAGGCGAGGAGGAAAGAGAGGGAAAAAAGAGAAGGAGAAGGGTACCGGAGAGCCGGAGCAGAAATGCCCAAACCGAAACCGAAACTAACTTGACCGGAGCCGGAACCAGCTTCTGCTTAATGCAGCCTGGTAGGAGCGCTAGCTGTCACTGGTCTATCTGGGCCGCTGGGGCCTTTGGCGGTGTCCGCTCTTTACCTTGTGTATATTACTCTATGGCGTGTCTGCTTTGAAGCAAAACGCAATCACAAGGAAACTGCAAACAGCAAATGCTCGAACGACGTCGGATCACAGGTGACAGATAATACGCCATCAGCGTGAGCCACGATGGCATAAATCAAAAGACGCCATTTCACGCGTCCAAAGGAGAGAACAGAAACAAAAATGAGACGTTTACAATTCTCTGGAATGCCGAATTAGAGCGCAGCTCTTGAAAAGAACGAGGGGAGCGTACGGAGGGGAGGGTATGCCCCTCCTGCCCCTCCGTACCATTCACTCCTCCTTTTCTGCTACCCTCCCATGTAGTAGAAAATTTTCACTAGATTTCCCGCTAAGTTTAGCGGGTCATTTACTAACATTTTCTATATAAATTAAGCGGGAAATGTAGCGAAACATTTCCGCTAAATTAAGCGTGAAATTTAGCGGGCAAACTGAATTGGTGTTCAGGTCACGTGTTACGCCATCATGAAAATTTTCCATAATGCAACGCGCGGTTGCGCCGACGGCGACGGCGACGCCGCTCAACCCGTAAACGGACGCCTAAGAGCTGCGCTCTGAAAAGAAACGTCTGGACGCAAAATATCCTGGCGTCGCCACGCAGAGATAGAAAACCCGTACTCTGGCGCTGGTGGGGAACCTCTCGGACTTTCAATTGTTCTATGGCGTTGCACCTATCCGATTTAAGATGTCGAAAGGTGTTTCCCGTTCCTCAGCACTGGAAACAAAATGAAAAAAACAACCTCGGGAAGGGCGTCACAAGTAGAGCGAGGCGCAATCAGGTGAGTTTGTAGTACCCAAAGAGACGACGCCACAAGTTGTACTAATTTTCAGTGCAGGAAGCCTATATGAATGCAGGCTTTGTAAGCCACTCTCTCGCCTGGGCTTTTTATCATCGTCCGTGACTGCACGTCCAGAATCACGGGAGTTCGATTGAGTTCCCACCGATGTAGCGATTCTGCTTTCATTTTACGGTTCTGACGGGTCCAGGCCAATATAACGAGTCTTTCTCATATGGCAACAACATCGCATGTGTAGCTGCGCGACATTGAAAATGGAAAGGGGGCGAAGCGCCAACCCTAGAAGTGGTGGGAAGGACGGAATCGATGGTAGCTTACGGAAGCTTCTAAACAAGCGGCTCGCCCGTTAGCCGAACGCCGATCGACCGCAGTGTGGACGTCCGCATAGGCGGACAGTTTTCAATTGTCCGAAGGAAGGGAGGGGGGGGGGGTGGGCGGCGAGGGATTTTATGCCACCTTCTATATCCACACTGACGACATTCTCCACCTTTGTCCCTCTAATTTTACCTCCTTCTCTCCCTTTCCCATCCCGTGCGGAGATGCTGCTTCCTAGCAGTTTCACAAGCGCGCAATCGCTCTGACATCATCAGTTACTTTTCATTTCTTCCCATGAAAATTCGCAAACACGTCATCATTGCTGTCAACTCACATTGAGCTGAGTTACGGGCTTGCGTTGTGCTAGTCGGTGCCTAACTAGGAGTGAGCAATCTTGAACTTGGGAGATTGTTTACATGTTTTTTGTTTTTTTTTTGTTTCCCGAATTTAAGCTGGCCCTGTCCTAGTTTTGTGAAGCAACGTGCCTTACAAATATACTAAGCAAAGGCGCACCAAGACAGCTTTTTGTGTTAAATATGCCTGTGTGGTGTAACTTAAATCAAGTCAAAAATTAAAATGACAAATAGAGCAGTGAGGTTGTAGCTGCAAACCACGGAAACCAATGGGGCGCGTCCACTTGGTGCAAGCAACATTGGGCATCGCAGCGGCAGAAAACGCGGATGTGAAATTAAAAATATCGGACTGTGTCGCCTTACCGCTTGCGGCAGCGATTTCGGCCGTGGAATCGCAGCTTGTGAAACTCGCTCTATTCGCAACCTCCAGCTAGGATCCCGCCGCCCTAGCGGCTAACCTCGCATTCGAAATGAGGGGGATTGGTTTTTTTCGTGGAGGGTTACTCGCTGGCCGTGGGCACCGCAGCTGAGTGAATTGACGCGTTTTGCGACACAAAATACAGCGCGATCGATTTCACAATTTGATATACTTACGATCTCATTGAGGTTAAGATGAGTGAACAGCTAATCAAATATATATAAAAAAATACTCGTAGCTGGAGGTATCGCGGTTCAAAAAGAAAGCGAAAACTGGCACTGGTGTTACTCGAAAAAGAAAAGTGGAGACGCCCGACAACAGCATACACAGTTTTATATACACTGGCATACGCCTCAATGAAACGCACGGCATTTCTAGAAGAAAGATGGAAGTGTGGCTCATACGTACCTCCTTCTTTGGGGAGCCGGTTAAGACCACTACGACCCCACGGTCACAGACAGCTATCACTGGTGAGATTGCAGTATAAAGTTACGAAGGAAGGTGAACCGAGGAATTAAGCACTACTCGCTATGCTAAAAACGGCCTCACACTGATGCGAGCTCACACAGGTGATCTCTGTTCTGATGCCTTCGGTCTTAACGGAGGACCTGGAACTGATTTCACCGGAGTTCCGGCCGATAAAAGGAGAATAATTAATTCTTATTGCAACCGGGGACGGACAGTGAAGCCTTGAGAAAGCGACCAACAGAAAGCCGAAACTCATAGGTTAAATCTATAACCAAAAAACACCATTCAGTATAAATACGCAAATAAAATAAATTTTGAACTTTCGGAACAAACCAACATCACCGGGAGGACGGCGAATGCCCAGATCATCTATTTGTTTCATTTAAAAAAAAAATGAACTGAGCACCTTAATTGTAAAAGTCACCCCTACGATATTTCAAGAAAGTGAAATTGAAGGTTCTCCTGGACTGTGCGTTCTGTCCTTTGGAGGAGAATGTTCGCGTTTTCCTTTGCCCACTCTGCTGCTCATATTGGCATATAGCGGCCAGATTAACAACTACGCCATGGTGTACAGACTGTGGACAGGACCACAGGAACCAGGAGTGTAATACAAAATAGATGCACATATTTGGTTATGCAGGAAGCCCAACATTCGCAAAACAGAACAACGCACACTTGAGAGTGTGACCCGATGCTTGATCTTCCTGTCTCAGCTGAAGAAGCAGAAGAGGAAGATAGACTACCTCTAAACATTCAAACTAAGTAGGTAGCTGCAATCAAACATAGTGAAAAAAACAAAGTAACATCACTCAAAATTCTCCAAATAAATACAAATTCCTCCTTCACCGCAAGTTAACAATTTATGACTAGCTTAGAACAAATCAAGTCCCAGGTGATCTCAGTTGAGAAAATTTGCAGCCCTTGATTGCCCGCGCATTGTACACGAGTCAGCATTAAATCGATACTTGAGCACGCGGAATGTTCCAATTCAATATTTTGCTCGACATATTTGTTTATTAATTTATTTATTTAAATGGCCTTGCAGCAGCCTTGAGGGCATTATAGTGGGGGGGGGGGGAGGGGCAAAAACAAAATGAACTTGACGACAAAAAACACTTAATAGCTTTGACAATCATAACTAAAAAACGGGCCTTACCGGCAGCAATTGACATGCAAATAGAAACAAAAAAATAACCAAGAACCCAAACCAGCGTAAAGTTATACACACTCGTAAACATGTACAGGCAAAATGGAAGTTCTTAGAAAGAATACGTATTATGAATTTGACAACGCATGAAAAAATTGAAAGTTCATATTTGGTGAGACTATATTTTGAAGTAGCTGATTCCAGTGGAGTATAAAGCAACGTATAAGTTAGAATGTGTAAATGTATATTTTGCTTGTGAAAGGCTTAATTTTTAACTATGATCCAGTCGCAGAGAGGTGAAGCGAGGGGGAAGTGAAGGAGCGTGCATTTACTCAGTACTCGAGTATGCGGATTATTTCAAAACGTGTACCCCGCTTTAAAACAACGCAAAGAAAAAGAAAATCAGATGGTTGTAATTTAGAGCCCTTGACCATGCTCTCCTTCTGAGAATGGCTGTTGATTTTAGATGTGAGATATGACGTGTTCATTATTTATACGGTTGCGGTCCTGCCACTTCTATGCATCCTCTTGATGCAAAAATCCAGTCAATACTGTTTTGACATCAGAACGCCCTGTTTGTGTTTACAAGTGTATATAGCTTTGAGCTTGCTTGGGTTCTTGATTTTTTTTTTTCTATTTGCATGTAATTTTCTGCGTGCAAGGCTCTTTTTTTCGTTAAGATTGTCAAAGCCAATAAATGTTGTTTGTCGTCAATGTATTTAGTTTTTTTTTACAATCCCGTCTACACATCGCGATGAGTGCGGGAATTGTTTATTGAAGAGCCAAAACTTCCTTTATATACAACTTCATGTACCAATACATAAGGACGTAAAAATGACAAACAGAACTGTTCCAAGTCTCTACTTCTAGTGACAACACAAAATCCGTCCCCTCTCGCCTGAACACGGGCTTTTCAGGGAGCGCAACACCTTGCAATCGGGCCGGGGTTCGCCAACTGTTTCGCGTCTTGTCAAAGACGTCTGAGCTCTTCAAATAATACATCTGGCTCGCCCTCAAGGTTGAAACCCAATTGGCCACGAAGGGCGCGCAGGGACCCAGCTATCGCCGAAACCAAAGTAAGAAACAAATTGTGGCACCTCAGTAGGCAGGAAAGACCCTCGTGACGCCCGGCATAAGACATAAAAAAAAACCTCCCCCACAAAACTACGCCAGGACTACTTGGACTGGCCTGCTGTTTGTTTTCATACAAAATGAACAAAATAAAAAGGAACTTCTGGAACCTTAGTTATAGACGGAAAAAATGTGGACTTTCGGAAGACACGCAATGAGCACAGGTATTGAAACTTAAAACCGACACTACACTACCGCAAACATTCGGAAATTATTCTTTATGTCATCCATCGAAGTCGATATTCGAAAATATACTGGACACGTCTGGGCAAACTCTTTACCGTCTTGACATCTGCCTGATGTGATAGTGCAAATGTTTGAATTTTGTATATTTTGTAACATATTTCTTTCATTTTCTCGAAGTGATTTTTTACGAGAGTGTTTTAGTAGAGTTTTATAGACCTCTTCATCCACCCTCACTCGGCATTGCCGTCTTGGTATTGCGTCACGTGAGAGCCATTAGGTAGCTTCAGCTTTTCGTTCCACTCACCCCTACGCGCCTCGACGAATGCGTTGTGTCGGGGGTTTTCAAAGCGGTTCAACGCATTTGAAGCCTTACTCTGTAAACTGTTGCCCAATGCTCCTTTTGAATAATATTTATGGCATATTTTTGGCATTCAATAGCAACCAGCTTTTTACTGACACCCGTTTCGTAGATAAATGACAGAAAACCCTTTGCTATACAGAGTGCAAGGTATTTATTTCCATGCATTCGGGATCTCGCATAATCTTGTGTAAATTGCGGGAAAATAGCCAGCATGATACTTCTCTACGTGATTTTGTGCTATTTTAGTTTTTAGTCCTTTAGGTAAATATTTTATGAAGCTCAGTAAGCATTTCATCTTTTGTAAAAGGTATCAGTCTGAACTTGGGATGGCATCAACCTTTTTAGAACGACATGTTGTTCTGTAGAGCAAATCAAAGGAATTTTTCTTTGCTAAAACTGGATGAAATTCATACATAGTGTTTCACTACGTGTGGTCGCACATATACATTTTGTTTGCATAGTTAGGTGCTGCTATCTTCGGAATAGGCAAAGACGGCCTTTGGAAGCAATTGTTAAATGCAAAGCCTTGCGATTGCTGCATAGTCCGTAGAAATGTGTGATACCGGCGGGAAGTCAATCTCCCCAACCTGCGAACCAAAAGTTTGAAAGTTGCCGATTCTGTGTCTGCTGCCTTTTGACTCAACAGGAGTTTCTTCAGCGCTGATGCTGTGAGACTGCATAAACGATGCATGCCACACAGTGGTTTTGTGCATGGTGCTACTTGCTTGCGTACTCCCTTTCACACTTTCAGAGTGACGAAACCCTTTAAAGGCAGGAAGAAACTACTAAATGATAGCTTTAAAAACCTCCAGATGGACGTGTGAGAGTATTCCTTTGGGTCTAAATGCGAACTCCCAAATGAATGTGAAATTATGCTCCCATGGATCCACATAAAGAGGCTTCGGTGGATGTAAAAGAATATTCCCATCGGTCCACGGAAATACTACCAGAATAATGTGTAATATTACTACCGTTGGTTTACGTACAAACTTCAGTACTGAAAAAAGCTTCTGTTTACTTCCTTGCACTCCCGAAAACCTCTGGCATGCATTGGAGGAAACTGAACTACCTTCCGCGGCAGAATATATAAAACTCCCACATAGGATTGCTCTAGCGGACACGCGGTTTATTCTAATTTAAACCACGCATAGAGTAGTTCTGGACGCTTTTCTCCTTCCGTGATCGATCATCTCAGTTACGCCATGGAGCTTCGACACTCTTTATGGTTCATTCCTCCTACTCCGTCAAGACAAAACTATCGCCATTATACGTACGTGCGCAACGATAGCGTAAGGGAGTAATGCATTTATTTTGTTTTCGTCGACGTGGGGTTAAGACGCCACTCTAACAGCCGTAACATGGGCCTTTCATTGGCAGTCTAAGCGACAGAATAAAGGCTCTTCGTATCAAAGCCCGACATCACCCTAGAGAGTCCTATTCTCCTGTAGCACCTTAGCGCCAGAAGTAGTGCGAAGAAGTAAAGACAATTCATTCAAATATTACACACTAGCGTACAGCGTGAGCAACGTGGAATTAATGGAGCCATGGGGTTGGACAGCACAACACGCGACCGGCGAAAGCCAGGAATGCAGTAGGACTCCGTCATAAAAATATTTTCTTTTATTTCAATATTATTGTAACGATAAAGATTTATTTCACTTTCGGCCTCTAAACATACTCGTGTCGCCATGCTCCTGCACCGGCTAATGTGTTTTTACTAGCGTTGAATCGGAATTGTTCAATGCATTTCGCTGAACCTGCTCTCGTGTTGTATAAATTTTCAAAAGGTCTTTCCTTATTTTTTTTTTTTTGCTTGGCTTGATGCATTGCCTATAGGTTATATAAACAATTCGCCAACATTCGAAAGTTTGCATCATCGTTTAATGTGTTTAAATAATTCAGTTTTCCATTGAACAGTAGATGATTGGAACCTTCTCCCAAGTGAGGTAGTGGAATGCGCTACTGCTAAACAATTCGCCGAAGCCTCGTTTTTACTTTTATAGAAGTGATACCCTCGCAGACATTTTTACGTGTCATCGCTTATAACCTATTGTAAAAGTCTTTAATATTTTAGTGGCGTCGTAGCGAGTTTGCCCTTCGCCTTTTTTTCTTTTTCTCAAATCTGAGAGATAAATGCGTTGGCATTTTCTTCTCAACGTTCTAGAAAGTGTGCCACACCATTGCACGAGCCCGGCCCTGGCCCGGAAACAATCCGTGCTATCCGGAATGGCGCAGGAAACTATGTGCGCTACCCATCCGGGGCCCGGCAAGGGGGCCGGGCCGGGTTCGAGGTTTCGAGCTGGCCCGTCTCCTGTGAAGAGCCCTAGGTCAGCCTAATGAGAGCAAACTTTACCTGAACAAAAAGGTTCACTTGTATTTCGAACTGAAAGTACATTCTTTAATACAGAACTAGTGGATGTTCTTGAGTTGTATCAAGACCGTTCTATGGACGCACTGAATTTAAATTATTGAAGAATAGTTATATTATACTTTACTAAGTATTATATAAATTATTATGAAGTGCACGTTAAGTTAACTTTAAGAGAACTATAGTTTATTGAAAGTGTACGAAATATGTGCTAATCACTGTATATACTTTTAATGTAAGCTATTTGACAGCTGTCGAGGGTAGGTTCCCCGTCGATGACAGGTTAATTTTGCTTCAGTCTTGAGCGTTTCGTTGTTCAACGGAAAAAGGGAATTGCCGGGAGAGGTGTTTGACTTCGCTAGATATTTAAACTCATTAATTTTCTAATTTATTTTAATTCTTTTGTAAAACTACAGCAAGTCGCTGCGTATATCAGTCGTTTACCGCACACGCCTTTTATTCAAATACTATGACGAGGCAAGTTTAATAAACGTTTGAGGGGGTTTTTCCCAGCAGTAACGCAGTACTCTTTGTACCAACCGGTCGCAAAGCCGAGTTAATCGAGCACATATTACTTGCTGCCCAATCAATCAGGTCTTTGTAAACTACCCAATCGAACAAAACTGAGATGGCATCTACCAGTGTTCCAGGGCTTATAAACATTTGATATATCTGCGACCTGCTTTCTTGTATTGGCGATATGAGGGCCGGCTTTATTCAAGCCGGGGAAAACAAGACACGAGGAAATAAGTCTATCAAGGAATAACCTATTATTACTAGTCTTCTGGCTCACCGCTTGTCCGAAGAAAGGGGCCAAGTCTCGATGTAGACGGTTTAATTGTCGAGCCTGTGTTCGGCCCTTAAGGGCGGTCCAAACCAAGCCGCAAAATGGGCCCGCAAAAATGAAAAAGGCGGAACCCTTTTTTTTTTTTTTTTTTTACAACTTCCGCCTGCCGTTTCAGTCAAGAAGCGAGCGGGAGTGTATAGGCGAGAACTTGGAAGAAAATTCGCGCTGGAACGCCGGCGACAAAAATGTTAAGAGGAAAATAGAAAAACGCACACGACGGGCAGGAGAGGAAGAAAAAGCGCCCTTTGAGAGATATCTGAGTAGATTCCGGGAGGAGAATACAACAAAAGCAGCTGCTCCTTAAGCAACCCTCGCCCTTTTGTTGAGTTCCCGAGAAGCGATTAGCGCAACCCCCCCCTCACCAACCCCAACCCACTGTACACCACTTCAACCCACCCCGCCGCACCCGACCCCTCCCTACCTCTCCACGGGCTTTCCGCTCATACAAAAATATCCTATAGTCGGCTATAGAAAAATTTTTTTTTATGGTCGTCTTTAGCTATGTGGCCCAACTAGCTATAGAAGTTTCTATGACTGTTTTAGCATTTTTTATGGTCGCCTTTATATGCTTCTTTAGCTTTGTCTATGGCTCTATCACTGTCCTGTCATAGCGCTCATTAGCTTTTCTAGTGGCTGGCTCTCTATAGCCAGCATGCTATTACTGCCTCTGGCTTTTCCTTTGGTGTCTTTAGCCTTTTCATGGTCTGCTAAAAAAGTCTGTATGGGTTTTCCTATGGCTCTCTTTAGCCAGCACACACAAAAAAAAATGTTTTTCTTGTTCCCCCTACTCTTCAACTCTATATAATAGACAGAAATACATCACTGCACAAAGAATACACAGAACATAAGCAGAACACCATTCCTACTCAAGAGCCACAACGCAGCGAAACCGGACCCCCACCCCTCTCAAGTACGCTAAGTTCGCACTATTTCTATATATGGCAGTCTTATTTGTGAATCCGAATTGGCCGGTCGCTGCCGCCATTTGTCGCGTAAACACGGAGATGCGGAGCAAATATTACTCGTACTTAATACATTATTTTAATTGTCTCTAGAAATAGCCCTCATCTCTTAATACAACACTCTGAACAAAGCGAATGCAGATCATTCGGCTAATTAACTATAAGTTTAATATTTATATTTTAATAAGTTTGATGAATCATGTTGACAGCTAGTGCAGTGTTTAAATGCAGTACACTGGTGCTGAACATTAAAATCAAACTATTGCTTGATTACTGTGTTAAGTGCAAATGCAATCTATGTTCAGTTTTGGGTGATAATAATTAATTTTAATTGTTGCACAAGTTTTTCAATGGGCTTTCAAACAAACAATATTACTGGTTTTCAAGACTCGTTGCAACAGCAGAGAACATATTTTGTCAGTTCTGTCACCGGTATTAAAGAAGTTTAGTATTGCGTTAATTTTCTAACTTGGAGCGTTTTTCCTGCAAAACGTAAGTGCCGGGAGTGATAAGAACCCACAAACCATGATTTCGATATCGCAGCAGACGACTAAAATGAGACTGTCTTCGGTGATTGAATGCAACCACTTATCGCCACTTATCGCAGCTGCAAGGTTTCATCCACAATGAACAAGCGCGATATCGAAGCCGGCACATACGGCGTGATTCTCGCGAGACACACGCCGCGCTATAACTTTCTATAGCCAGCCGGCAACAGCCTGGCGGCGCCAGCAGAGTGAGAGCCCACAGTCATACCCTGTCTCGTAACTTGGCAAAGGGTGAACGATAAGCCCCATATTGCGTGCCGAAGGCTTCGAAATGCGCGACGTGCACGAGCGCAACCCACACAATTGGAGCATGACGCAGCGAAAAGCCTGATACTTCTTCGGAGTAGAGGCACGCTCCGGTGATACGCAGTCACGTTCCCATTGGCCCGCCAGGGCCGTAGCTTCCACTGTACTGGCATGTTACGCGATCACGGCTTTCTGGGATACCCAGTATTTCTGGCTTCAGACACTAGGCTAAGCGGCGCCACCAGAGTAAAAGTTCACGTTTGAACAATGCAGCCGCCTCTCCCAGGGGTACCCAATATTTCTAGCTTCAGTTGCTAGATGGCGCCAAACCAAACAGCATTGCAGGTTGCATATAGGCGAGTAAAGAAAATTTATTGATTCCTGGTCCTGAGATTCGGGGCCATAAAATTTTCTATAGACGAGTAAAGACCATTTATTTGTTCATAGTTTTTAGATTAGGTGCCATAAAATATTATATAGGCGGGTAATGAACATTTATTGGTTGCCAGTCTTTAGAAACGGGGCCATATAATTTTCTATAGGCGGCTAAAGAAATTTGATTGATTCACAGTCTTTAGACTCAGGGCCAAAAAATTTCTATAGGTGGTAAAGACAATTCATTTGTTCCCTCTCTTTAGACTTGTGGCCATAGAAGTTTCTATAGGCGGGTAAAGGAAATGTGTTGGTTCCCAGTCTTTAGACACAGGGATATAGATGTTTCAATAGCTGGCTGTAGCTGTATTTATGGAACTCTATGGTCGACCATAGAGGCCATAGGGGGTGATAGCCTGCCATATAATGTTCCATAAAGGACCATAGACTATTTTTGTATGGGCGGCGTTTGCGGCTCTCTCCGGGGCAGAAAAAAAGTTTAATATTTTCAACTTGGGACCCGCCAAGCGGGATCCGCAAAACGTAATGTTCACGTGATCGTCACTCCCCTCCCGTCGGATTTCTCCAAGACCCGTTTTCTCCTGTTTTGCGAGTTGGTTTGGACCACGCTTTACGCCTCCATGGCTGAACTGCCCTGCTTCTCGCCACGCTCTTCTGCTCCGTGGCCTTAGCCCCTCGCTTGCCCGTCGCGCGTTCGCCGCATCGTCGCCAAAGTTCTGTGTCCGAAATCCCCACATCTCCCCCCTCCCCCATTCTAGTCTGTTAATGTTCCAGGAAATAAACAGGTACTCTTCATTACTGCTGACGCTTGCATTAACTCTGCCTCAAAGCGAAACTTGCGCTCAGAAACAAAGAGCAACAACCTTAAATTAGTTATATTGGAAATCACCACCAACTCTTCTTTGCAGGGCAGAAAACTTAACGAAAATAAGTAACCTTGAGTATCCAATACCTGGGTCCTCATCTTAAAGTTAAGAAAGAGTTTGAATACCAAAATATTTGTCTGATTTCCCACCGCGCTCGCTCCCCAACCGAGCATCATCAATAGCGCCGCTTAACTTTGTAAAGTCTTGCAGCTCATGACACAACTAGCTTGGGCAGAGAAAGAGAGCGCGAGTCAAAGCAGGCGAACTCGTTTTCAAATAAACACTTATATAAAATTAAAAAAAAACTGGCAATAGCCAAATATTTGCCTGTATTTTGACCGGTCTCCCTCCCCAAACGAGCATCATCAATGACGCCTCTAACTTTTATAGTCTTTCAGCTTGCGTCATTCCAAAGTTTATAGTCCAGTGGCTGTGCTGAAGAAAGTATTCTGTTATCCCCTTGTCGTGCACCGAAGAGTCAATTATGCCGTTGGAGATCCATCAGTTTATTCGTGAGAATACACACTTTGCACGAGTTTTTCGATGAGATGACGAGCGCGCTTCGGGTCGCTTCCGCCGCTTCCGTGTATAAGACCTACAGTTTAAGAAGGATTCTAAAGGCGTGTCTGTTAAGTTTTTATTCACCAGTTTTATCACTCGCCCCGAATAAATAAAACGAAGATATCTGTTTTAGGGGGATAGTTGGCCGAGTGGGTTAGCGCACACAAGCTAGCAGCATGTTGAGCGAAAGCTCAAGCTGCAGAACTCAAAGATCCTGGGCTCAATTTCACCGCAACCCGTTGCGATCTGGATGAGCATCGTACAGGCGTGGAGTCGCCTATCATTACTGCGTGATGCATGTTGAAGACCCTAGACTTGCGGCTCTGCTGCACTGGCTGAATGGCTCACCTACATCTGCGACCTAAGTAGCTCGTTGCGGCAGACTAACTTCAGGCGGTATTAACTTCCACACAAAACAGAATAGATGACATCAGATTTTATTTTCAACTTTACGTAGCAGTTCATTGTTGGTACTTGCATCGTATATGTAAAACACTTGTCCTGTTCGACTTTAGTATCATTGTTCTGACCGATTCTGCTTTTCGCTCTTTATGGGCAAACTTACATGGCGCTTCGGATGTTTTGACATGATCAAAGGGCTTGAAACTGAAGCTTGGAAGGTCAATGGCGAAATACCGGGATGTATTCGACAGAGCTGTATTATCAAGCCGGTGTCACACTGCTTATACATAAAACAGACGACAGTCTGCCTACAGATTCAAAGGCAAGTCACCGCGAGATTCTTGCTTCAAGTGCCGCATTGCAATGCGTCCAAGGAGAAAACTTGGCACGCGGCATTCGGTCCACAGATATTGCGGTGACTCGTGTGTGCAGGGCGTCTTTTGTATGATGTAGGAGTGTGACCACGGCTTTAGAGATTTCTTTGCTACGTTTTTCGTCATCAGTCGTAATTTCATACTGACTCTCGCCTTAACCTGAACTAACCGAAAACAATGCATACGCAAACTCATAGCGTGCTAGCACGAGCTTTAATATAACTTTCGGTCCCAATTATTTATCTTCTAGAAGCTTGTTGAAATAATGGCATATATTCGTAATCGTGCGCCATTTGAAGTTAGACTTATGGGTGCTGCGGCATTTTCAATGTGAAACGCGCGCGTGCATTGCCTTGGGTTGTGCTTAGGGCGCAGTGATCTATACCCCTTTCACACTTGGTGTACAATGCTCTCAAGGATACTGGCCAAAGCGCGTGCAGCTAAAACGCTAAAGAGAGACACAGGCACGTGACAGCGATTTTCTGAGCGTTGCTCACAAAACAGAAACGACGTAATGTACATGGGCGCCCGTTGCTTTCATTGCTTAACGACCTAAAGTTGTCCTCGAGCATACCAAAGCAATACACAATCGTTTACACCTTTACAGATGTCCCAAAAAGTAAAGAGCATTCTGTAGGTGCTATGCGTAAGTTACTCGCATATGGCGCGCGCTTTTTACACTTCCCAAAATGACGAATGCAAGCGTGCTAAGGTGTGAAGTAGGTAAATTGGGCTTTCGGTTTGCGAGCATTTTAGAGTGGTTGGAAAGACAATACGGTACCCGACTCAACACTCTCAGAAATAAAGGGTGTATTCGTACACCCCTTGTCTCATATACGACACCCCAAAACTTAAGATCGACGTACAGCGTGCTGACTTCACACCGACGGTACCAACTTTCACGAGCGCCTTGATAGCCGGGTGGTACAACTTATTAAAGAAACTAATGTAAATGTTAATGATTTTTAAAAAAAATTGCGGTGGCTTAGCTCGGCTATGCCAGGATATACGTAGCGTCAGCTTATGCGCACAAAATGAGAGCCGCTATGAAGCAGCTCCGGTGCAGCGTCAGACTTCGCTACTGCGCAACGGAGGCACACAGCTGGGCACGCGGCTGCGCCAGTGCGTCTGCCGCGGCTATGACGTCACTCCTCTGGAATGCGAAGACCGGCGAGGCGCGCGCCGTGGCGGCGGAGCCCGCGGCGGCGGCGGCTCCGGCACGCCAGCTGTGCGCCATGTGACGTCACTGCTCCTCGCGCTTGCGCAGACCGGCGAGGCGCGCGCGGTGGCGGCGGAGCCCGCGTCGACGGCGGCTCCGCCCCGCCAGCTGTGCGCCGTGTGACGTCACTGCTCCTCTCGCTTCCGCAGCACGGAGCACGGCTCATTATGCGAGCCACGCGAAACTGCTCAACCTCGGCCAGTGTAGGTCACGCTACAAAAAAGTAATCGGGGGTTTCTTGGCCCTACTGTAAAACCTGTCTTTTTTGTAGTATTTGGTACATTTTTTTGTTGTTCAATGAAGCATATATAATCGTTCTCAAGCCCCTGGTGAAAGTTGGGCCGTATGTTCGACGTCAGTGCGCTGTACGTCGAACTGAAATTTTGGGGTATAGTATATGGGACAAGGGGTGTAAGCATATAGCTTTTTTTTTTTCTGAGAGTGAAGAGTGAGGTGAACAAGTTTTTGCTCTTTTTCATGTCTCGCTCTCAAGGGGGTCGCTGCTAGCCTTAATCACGTGATACATGAATATGCATGAGAAGAGTTCGTTTCTTTTTTCCCGCAGACCTAAGAGATTTGGTGCTCGCAGCTGTCAACGGGCAGAACATAAAGTGCGCTTTTGGAGTACTTCAAGCACACTTTGATTATACTTTATTGTATACTTTAAGCTTACTAATGTGTGATTTTAGTATAATTCGCACTCTAGATGGGCACTTTTTGCGAAGTAAAAAAGTGACCTTTAGGTGTACTTCTAGTGTACTATCTGTATACTTATACAGTTATGGTTATGGACCGGGTTTTTATGAATGCCCCGCAATATGGATGCTATTCTCGAGGACAAAAAAAACGTGCATGCCTTTCGGTGTCGTTATTATGAACAACCAACACTATAAATACTTTCTGGGGGGACGGAGGTGTTGATATTAAAGAGATATCAGTGTAGTATACTTTTATGTTTCATGAAAGTGCGAAAAAACTTTTAGGCTATTCCATATGTGGAAAGTATGCAATAAGCAATTTCAGCGTACTGCTTTTCACTTAGGACGCCCTTGAACAATAAAATGCACATTCTCAAATTTAAACATCCATGGCTGCCGACACGCAAGGCTATAACTATATAGGTTGACTGAAAGGGAAGATTTATGAGATGGGCTTGTCTGTTCCATGGCGTTCAGAACATGACATAATGTGATATTCTGCGTAAAAAGGAGATCTACCTGAGTTTAAAGCGAGTCTATACATTTGACTTATATATAGCATTTGGTAGAGGAGAAAGTGAGTGGCTAGTTCTGAAAATAAAGAATAGGGTCGAATATCTAGAGAGTGGCTTTATATCTTGGCCAATGCCCAAATGCCGCAATGTGACCGTTTGTTCCTAATACAAAACAAACTACACTAAGGAATAGTAAAACCTCCATTCAAAGTTTGTGTCACCTGTGCTTTGCGATGACTTCTAGGGCAACTTTCGGATTGAAGACAGGTCCTGCCATCACTATTGTGGAGCCGAACATCGAGGCAGCCAACACACCCATTGTCCTGCCTGCTCCGTAGATCAAATCCGCGTTCACGCAGATGGATTCACGCTACAAACAGAACCAGTAGCAAGTTTCCGTGAGCGTAATTAAGAAAAAAAAAGCATCTGCACGTTTGTACAGCTTCCCATTTACCTGAGTATCGTAGATAAAACAAAATGGCCCAATTTGCAAGGTCAAACGTTTATAGTCAAACAAAGGCCCAATTTGCCCAATTTTCAAGGTCAAACGTTTATAATCAAACGAAAATGAAAGTGGTGAGAACGTCATCAACATTTTCGTATGGCATGACGGATCAAAACGCATCCTGTGAACAGCCTAAGTTTGCCATTGATGAATGCCAAGAGGAATGTAGTGTTCTTACTTCTAGGAAATTCTATAAGGAGTTTAGATGAAGAGCAACAAATTTCTGATTATAATGTAATATATCCGAGAATATTTGAAAGAAATTATTTTGTGATTCTTACGCAATTATTCCTATTTTCCTACTTTTATTTTTCCTACCTGTCTGGGATAGCATGTTTGACCGCTCTCTATTTTGTCACGTGTAAACCTATTTCACCAAAACCCTTTTGTGTCACCCTCGAAATATATTTCGATATATTGATGAAAAACATATTTTTTAATTTGAGAACTCTTAAAAATAGAACTCTATCCATTTGAAGATTTTCGACAAAAATTGGCGAGTTCTGACGTGTAAACAATTTCATATATTTTGAAATATTTGATATGACCCCAGCCCAAATTCGGCTATTTTATTGGACTATTAGTACAAGTACATGCGTGGAAGACAAATGATTTACATACAGTTGAACAGACGCAAAAGTGTTTAAAAATGTATCTAATTCGGGGTTGACTTTTTCAACAACACAATTCTAACTTTTATTTTTATTTGTGCAAATGTATAATTATGGTTCTTAGAAGAAACAAAGAAATCTAGTATATCTTTAGCCATGCTTGCCCACGGCATCCGCAAGATATTACTTTAATGTTTTAATTGTCATTATATATTGGTTTCAGATGTTGGTTAACCACACTGCCTAATATTTGTTCGAAATTGCTCATTTCTTGAGATTATTTTGTTTAATCTCAGTGTAAAAATGATATTTCGTTTATGATCTTTAAAACGGAAGACTGGAGAGCAAAAAAAATAGGAAACTCTGAAGTCGAATAAAATGGCGCAGGAGAAGACGTATCAAACGCAGCTATATCGCTTATTTTCACTCGCGCCTTATATACCCTCGATGAACAAAAATTCCTCTTCCGGGCATACACTTCGCTGACAATGCCCTGATTGGACTCTTAGATACATATGAATCAGTCATCGAATGGCCTCTTAAAGATGTCCATAAAGTCATTCTTGATAAAATCATTACCAGCTTCCGTCCTAGTTTAGGATGTTCAAAAAGCTGTGATTGACATTTTATACACAAAGCGTTAAGACCCTTTGTTTAATTTGTACGGAAAGAACTGTTATGGACATCCAATCCATTCACCTTCAAAATGCCCTTCCGGTCACACTTTCTGTTCACAATCAACGTGAAAACTTGAAACTGAAGGAACAAATGTATATACTAACGAAAACTTTCAACTTACTGAAAACTTGCATCAAAACCCGAGAAATACAATTCCTTATTATTTCGATTCTATTGCTCCTTTTAAGATCGTCTTGATATAATTAGGCTCTTTGCAGAAAACTGCCGCATGTAACCAACCTGCCGCGTATTGTTACATTCCAAAATATGTTTCTATATTTGTGACTTTGATGCGTGCATTTTTACGTTTATTTCAAATTTTTGTAATTTGTCGTTTACACATCGATAAGTTTGTCAAAGGCACGCAAAATCACAAGCTAGTGGTATATATCGCACCACCCTTACTTTGCACGGGACTGACCTTCCCAAAGCTCCTTCCGACAGACTTTTTGACCAGACTGAAAAGGAGTCAGACAAAACTTTATAATCTGACTTAAAGACAACATTGATTCCGGACTTTTTGGTGCAGGCTTTTAAGTTGTGAAAGATTTGATAAAAAAACGAAATCACTGCTACTGCTTTATTTTTTATTTATGCATTTTACGTTCACTTGGGAAAGTGATTTCTAGTTGTCTTTTTATAACATGTTCTTCATGCCCAGAGCTCTCTAGTCTCTTTCATTAACTATTTTCACAGTGATTTTTCCAATGGGTGAATGGATTCCGCATGGCTTTCGTCAATAAAAACTTGAAAACTCTAGTTTTAACATAACTTGCGTTACAAGTTTTCTCATTTAAAAGAAATTTAGCATTTTTATTCCCATATTCCCAACAAAGTCCCCCTTCGATGTTTACACAAAATCTAGAAACTGTAGAATCCCATCCATTGATTGTTCTACGGTGAACCATATTTCTGAAGCAGCTGTTCACACCAATTTTTCCAAGGCCCGGTTTCCACCTCTCCAAAGAAAACAAATAAAATATTTTCTACATACCGGCGTATTCAGATATTATCGGAAGCACTTTCGTCTAGGCTGTCATTTAATATATTGTCTAAAGCGTTATGATTAATTTCTGGCAGTATTGGAGCCACGGACGATCCTATACATACTCCATGTTCCTGTATGTATTTCCGGCTGCTGCATTTCACTACTGTAGGTTGGAGGTATAGGTCTAAGATTCAACGGAAAGTTTCCACTGCTCATAATAGAACTTGTTGTTGGGCTAGTTGGTGTTGACTGTATTGAACCATGGTTAAAAGCGCTAAAAAGACGTACACAAGATAGAAGACAAACACGGGCGAAAAGCGCCCGTGTTTGTCTTCTATCTTGTGTACGTCTTTTTAGCGCTTTTAACCATGGTTCAATACGTTCCACTGCTCAGCCCGTCTTTGATCGAAAGGTAACCAAATTTAACTCCAATGCGTGTCTAAACCTTTGCGTTAAGCGAACCTTCTCCAACAAGTAGTACATATACTTTATGCCCATTGACACAACCGAACACTTTTCTCCGTTAAACACTCCCAGCCTCGACCAGCTGTTAAAAATTTCTGAGCATTCAACTTTTTTCGAGGTGCACTTTATTCAATCCACGTTTTAGAACCTTGGACATAATTTACTGCAATGCTGCGTTTTAGTTAATTACTGTGCGGAGAAGCACTTCGGGCTTGTCATCTTCCAGAAACAATTTAGAAATTAACGGCGAACTATAGGGTGGTTTAAGTCACCGGGCTCGATCTAAAATGAACCGTAAAAATCGACGCCTGCTCATAGCCATCAAACCTTTTCGTCAAAGGCGTATATCACAGGTCGCTTTTTCTTTTGAAATTACAAAGCCTAGTTCTATTTTAGTGAAACATAGGGCCAAGAAACTTGAAAGGGTCTACGGCAGGCGGAGACACAGACGACCAAGTCCAGTAGCGGGGTGTGCTTGGCGTTCGTATTGATAGATGGCGTCGGGAGCAGCGGCTGAAGGTGCAGCCGACCAGCGAAAGATAGCAGACGACACGCAGACGAAATCGGTTGGCAGAAAAAGCGCCGCCGTTATGCAGACGCGTTTTTTTACTTTACGTTTTGCTTATATTGTTTGCATTTATTTTTTAACCGAAGGTACATTTCGAAAAGATTATATTCACTTTAATAAACCACGGTGGTCGCGAGCCGTCGCGATAAGGAGGTAGCGCCTTCTATCAATACAAACGCCAAACACACCCCGCTACTGGACCCCTGTCGCCTGCGTTGCTGCCCGCGGTAGACCCTGACAAGTTTTTTGGCCTTATTTTTTACAGAAAGCGAGCTACGCTATTTAGTTTACAAGAAAAAACCGACCTGTGAAATACACCTTTGACGAAAAGTTTAGATTGCTACGTGCAGTCGTCGATTCTTACGGTCCATTTTAGATCGAGCCTGGTGACTTGGACCACCCTATATTTCGGCTCGCCATTTGCTTTGAATTGTAAAAAATACCTCTTATTATTTTAGTAATGATAGCCTCCTATTTAAAAAAATAAACAAGAATTATAGACCTTCTACCGTTTTTCTATCAAAAATCAATTCCGGAAGGATCGCAAACTTCCCGAATTCGTCGACTTGCCATAGTTTCTGCGTATGCTGTTTGAATTTTTTCTAGAACGTATTTTCTTCACTAATACCTATTCGTTCTGCTGTATTTGTACTAACCACTAATATATCCATTTGTCTACCGCAATGTACACAAAGTCAAAGCTTCCATCAAAACCTACTACTTGGCAAATTGCTTGAATTTACGAAAAAACATATATCTGCGTCATAGTAATTCAAGTACTAGTCGTATAAACAGAACGATACCTGTTGATGGTAACCAACGAAGCGGCCAACAATGTTGGCGTTGTTGATAACATTGAAGTGAGACAGTCGTGCTGGCTTGGGCTGCCCCGTTGTGCCCTGCATTGATAAAAAAAGTCATATAGTTTACGGTGGACATCTTCCCTAAAGATAGAGAATATGGGCTGTTTGTTTACAATATATATATATATATATATACCGGGTGTTCATTTTTAATTCGAACAGATTTATTACAAAAAATCCGTAAAAGATGCACTAGCACGGTTTGTTCAAGTGAGTTCTACGGCTAGGGGGACATTATGTGGGTGGCTAATCCTTGCGAGAAGTTGGCTAATTAATTAAAAATCGTTAATTAACTTTTATAATTAAAGAAAATATACGCAAAAATAGTCCAAAAGCCGGGAGATGTCATGATTAAAATAAGAACACCGACTTCACATAACAAGAAAAACAACTTCATTAAACGTTTCGCCTCCCATGCGGGAGGCATCATCAGTACATACACAGGAATGAGAGAGCTTCGGTCAACGCAGTCCTATTTATCGGGAAGGTCCATATAAGCTTCCGGGAGGGGGCCACGGTTCTTGTTGCACGCCGTCTTATCTCCGCGGATGAACCATGACTCAAGTAGTTTGCGTGGGCCCCACCTATCCTCCTTCGCGAAGGTCGTCGCGGCTGTGAAGTCGAATTGGTGTCCTGTGGTCCACGCGTGGTCGACCAGCTCTGTCTTGAGACGGGTGGCGTTCGTGGAATACTTGACGTCACGTTGATGTTCTTTCTTTCTGGTTATCTTCTTGCGTCCGGTCTCCCCAATGTACGAAGAGCCGCAGTCCTGGCAGGGGATCTTGTACATAATGCCTTTCTCCGTATCCGCAGGGGTGGGGTCCTTTGGCTTGGACACAATGCTTGCTATAGTTCGGTACGGTTTATACACAGTTCGAATACCTACAGGTTTTAGGGCGCGGCTTAGCGACTCAGACACTCCCTTAACGTACGGAATGCACAAGACATTACGTTCTTTGTCGGCTGGATTAGAGTGCGTTTTTCGTTTCGTCTGGTTGATTACCACATCTACAAAGCGCCCGGGGTAGTTTCGCTTTTGCAGAGACTCTTGTACACGTGCAAGCTCATTAGCGCAATAGGTCGCGTTAGAGGGCACAGTGTTTGACCTGTGAACAAAAGTTCGTACAACAGACTTCTTATGCTGTACAGGGTGGTGCGAAAGAAAATCTAGAAAATTACCACTGTCACATGGTTTACGATACACCTTGGTTTCCATCCTGTTGTTCGGCTCGTCAGTTCTGGTCACACACACATCTAAGAAGGACAACATGTTATTTTGTTCAGGCTCGTAGGTAAACTTAATCGCGGGGTGGACGCTGTTTAAGCATTGGTGAAAATCATCAACAAAATTCTTGTCTAGGATAACGTCAAGTATTCCACGAACGCCACCCGTCTCAAGACGGAGCTGGTCGACCACGCGTGGACCACAGGACACACCTTTGACTTCACATCCGCGACGACCTTGGCGAAGGAGGATAGGTGGGGCCCACGCAAACTACTTGAGTCATGGTTCATCCGCGGAGATAAGACGGCGTGCAACAAGAACCGTGGCCCCCTCCCGGAAGCTTATATGGACCTTCCCGATAAATAGGACTGCGTTGACCGAAGCTCTCTCATTCCTGTGTATGTACTGATGATGCCTCCCGCATGGGAGGCGAAACGTTTAATGAAGTTGTTTTTCTTGTTATGTGAAGTCGGTGTTCTTATTTTAATCATGAAAATATACATATGGTTCCAATCAGAAACTTGCTCAGCGTCATCGAAAACCCCTAATTCAGTCATTTTCAGAAAGACTTTGAGTGCGTGAGAAGCGTAGTAGTGCACTAAAGTTTCCACTCGTGGAGCAGGTACAAGGCTGGGGTTAAATAAGAGACGGAAAAATCGCACGGGCGCCTTATCGCAACCTGTAGCTTTGTACCTGCTCCACGAGCGGTAACTTCAGTTCACTACTACGCTTCTCACGCGCTCAAAGTCTTTCTGAAAATGACTGATTTAGGGGTTTTCGACGACGCTGAGCAAATTTCTATTTGGAACCATATGTCTATTTTCATTAACTAAAAAGTTAATTAACGAATTTTAAGTAATTAGCCAACTTCTCGCAAGGATTAGCCACCCACATAATGTCCCCCTAGCCGTATAACTCACTTGAACAAATCGTACTAGTGCATCTTTTACGGATTTTTTGTAATAAATCCGTTCGAATTAAAAATGAACACCCGGTATATATAGTACATGAAGCCTTTAATTAAATAGCACCGAAAGTATGATTCGGAGCGGCCAGCTTCGGTATTGTAGCACCCCACGGCAAAATGCGATGAGCGGTGCAAATATGTTTGAGTTTTCAAGTTCACTAAAAAACGGATTTTCGATCGAATTTTGAATTTCGACGAGAAACATACATGTGTTTAGGTAGCAATATTAAAATAAGATACCCCGCAAACTGCAAGCTTGTCAGATTTTAAGATGGTGAATATTGGCCAATAAAGTGACGGAGGCGAAACCTGACTTTTCTCTCGCCTATCGGTGACAGCATGTTCGACCGCACGCAATT
This sequence comes from Ixodes persulcatus, assembly GCA_013358835.2. NCBI lineage: Eukaryota > Metazoa > Arthropoda > Arachnida > Ixodida > Ixodidae > Ixodes > Ixodes persulcatus. The sequence goes on from JABSTQ010010226.1 coordinate 92,346, forward strand.
TTCTCACTTCTCAAACAGCTGCGCTACGGGACACTATTAAAGTTAATATATTTGTGCTTAAAGAGAGATGTAAATTTCTATATTTGTACATGAAAAGGTATGTGGCGTATAAATAAACTCCTTTCGGAAAACTGTTAAAAATTGAGATCAAATTTCTCAAGAATCTTTAGTTTTTTTTTTCTTTTGTAGTGTATGTATTTTAGAAAGGTATAGCGCTTTATAAAAAAATAGAGGTAATAAATAAATATGTTGTAAGACCGCAAATAAGTGCGATTAAAGCTTGAATCTTGTCAGATGTGTTTTGTAAATGGGTTCTGGCACGGGTGCTTTAATTGTACATATCCTGAAGTGGATATGGTAAATTATGGAATATAGAAACTTAAGCACATATCCAATCATAAATATGACTGCAATATAACGTATGACAAAAAATACAAAAATACTTCCTCGAACCGATCCGAACCGCGCGTCCGCGCGTTGTAACCGCTGTGATCGTTATTGTGGCGGACCCCCGAGGACCATTCTGGGCGTCTTGTTCTCGCGGTAGACGCCTCGAGGCGAGTTAAAAATGCCGTCACACTTACGCGCCCCAGCTTTTGCTTTGCATCGTTTTTTTTTTTTTTTTTAACTACGTCAGATGACAGGAGAAGAAGTTGTATTCCGTCTTCTAGCGGTTTGGCCTTCTCCTCCCTCTCGGCCAATGTACCCACCCCTATTTTTGTGACGTGTCTGACCCCTGCCTCTTTCTTGCCGTCTTTCACGTCTATAACTTGAAGAAGGGCGTCCGCCCGAAACGTCGTGTCCGCGTATTTTTTCGAGAAGCAGAACCTTATTACTTGCGATTACGTGTTTTGGCTCACTGTGCTTGGCAGCGCCCCATTCCCTTGTAGACCACACATGATTCTCAATGCACAGAATACACGGTGCTGCACTAGTGTTTTGCAAAACGGCGAAGGCCTGCTCGAACTCTTCTTCAGTTGTGACTGTGGTAATGGTCTTAGAAGAGCAGTATTTGGATCTTACGACACACATAAAAAACTGCAGACGCTCAAAAGAGAAGCGGTTGGGAGACCGTGTTTGCTTTGAAAGGTGTACGCGAGTCTTTATAGAGGAGGTACGTGTAGCGCGCGTTACCTTGTGCATTAAAACAATCTTCATTAAAATACTGAACTGTAGACGATATGCCCACAATTTTTTTTTTATATATCGAGGTTAAGGTAAGTGTTAATGTTAGATCATTAACCTATCAACCCCAAATATTGGTCAGGATAGTAGCCATGCGAGGACTAACTCACAACACAAAGCTGACAAGATTCATACTTTAATTGCAGTCCCGCAAACAAAGCGATATATTTTATACTTGTTTCTTACAATAAACCACTATCCCACCTTGCTAATAAATATAAAGCAATTGAAATTGAGGTTTATTTATAAAAATATGATTACATTGGGAAGATTTTCAAAACATTTCTTCATAGAAAAGTTTTGTAACAAATGTATTTTGAAGTTTAATATTAAATTTGTATCAAGAAACGCAACTTAGCTTGACATTTCCGCTTATATCAAGATCTTTAAACTTTCAATAAATCACACATAAGAGCTTGCATTTGGTTTAAAAATATATAAAAAAAGGTCCACACTTTTTTTAAGCCTAAAAATAATATGACATTAGGTTTAATGAAAAGTATTTTAAAAATGTGAGAAAAGTTCACGAGCAGTAGTTTGAGAAATTACGAAATCGCGAGCGGCCAAGCATGCGATCCGCAAGAGGTGTAACATCAGTTTTGCCGACTGCTTCAATAGTCATTAATATAAAAACAAACGAGAAATTAGCATAGCTTGCTGTTTGCGCTGTCTTTTATTTAAAGATTCCTCACAAACATAATACTTTACGTTAAAATAAGAAAAATTCAGCCCAAAACCGTGCCTGAGTTAATATGAAAACACTCATGTTTTTTTTTTGTTCATTTATACATTTCTTTATTATAAACAAAATAATGTCTTAAAATTTCGCATAAGTGTCATCACAAGGTTATTTGTGGCTGTATTTCCCGACCAGTCATATAACATGTAGACTCAGAAATGGTGGGCACTTTGGTGGCTACCATCATGGCTGGTCAGGCCCCCCAACGCCCAGGCTAGCCAGTCATATTTGTACCTGGAGGTGACTCAGAGCGGCTGGCCGCGCGCACTTCTCGCGCGCAGCCTCGATTGGGCATTGCTGCGGCGGCCGAGGGACAAGGCAGAAGCTGACTTTCTTCCTTTTCCTGCTTTCGTGTAGTGATCTGTAGATAGTTATTTTTAAAACCGAATTCTACTTGCCATTCTTCCGTGTTGGGTGTGTGGTAAGGCAAGCCAAACGCACAATTGAGGCAATAATAATTACAGTGACCTTCTAGGTCACACACACTAACCACCCTACGCCATTAGAATTTGAACAGCGATCGCGCTATGCCTAGGATCACGGAAGTGGAATGCACGATGGTTAGGCTCAAACCTTCATTTATGGTTAGGCTCAAACCAGTTAGAGCTGGATACGGCAAAGACTAAGTACATTATTTTTAGAGCAAAACATAAGCCCATAACTAGCGAAATTAGTATATCTTTTCAAAACTCGAGTATTGAACGCGTGGAATCCTTTAAATTTCTTGGTGATTGTTTTCACGAAAATCTATACTGGACTTGTCAAGTGAACGAACTCCGAAGGAATATTTCTAGATCAATTGGTTTAATTTGTAAGGTAAAATACCTTCTTCCAGCCTGGTTAAAAAAACAACTGTATATATCTCTGATTCACACGAGGCTGCATTACTGTTTATTGGTCTGGGGGACGACTACAGCAAGTAATATTAAGCAATTATTTACATTGCAAAAACGCGCAGTTAGGTCAATTGATAATTTACCTTGGACTGAATCGACTTCCCCTAGCTTTATTAAACATCAAATATTAACGTTAGACAATCTTTTTTGCCTAAAGGTCGCAATTTCAGTTCATACTCAAATAAACACGAATCCCGCAATATTTTACGAAACATATTTATCCAAGCAAACAAATTACAACTTGAGACACCACCAGTTTTCAAAACCTAAAATAAGAACTAATTACAGTACACCAAAATATCCTATCAGATAAGCGATCTTCTTAACAGAAATTGTGTATTCGAATTAGCCCAAACAATAGCGTCCATGTTTCTTTTCCTAGTATGGTTCACATCAAAATAGATTGTACATTTTTTTGTGTCTCATATTTGTATCCTCTCAGATATTGTTTTATTTTTGATTTCTACTGTTTTTGATTCATTTCCTGTGCCCTGCTGCTGAGTGCTGTAACGGGGGTTGGGACCTAGTGAGGTGATTCATTTTCGCCTTTTGTCCCAACCTCCCTGACAATTGTGTCAAAAATAAATAAACAATCAAACAAACAAACAAACAAGAAGAGAGGCTGCTCAAGTTTACTGTCACAAAGATGGTTACTTGGCATCGATAGATACTAATGCTCAATTTTTGATTCGATAAAAAGGAGCATGAAACAAACGGTTTTAAACCTAGCGTTTACGAAGTATTTTTATAAATTATGCCTCCTCATTGACTTCTAGCGACTATTTTGAAATTACGTGCCATCCTTATGTGTCTTTTCGACGCATTAGGCAATCAGATGTTTCGCGCAAAACAAAGTTATCTGCAAAGAGAGAACAAAAATATGTTGGTTAAATTTTTCTTTCTAATTTCCGAGTAAAAAGGCATTAAGGACATGAGCATTACAAAATGCAGTATGCATCGGATCTTTTTCTAGTTTCGTTTTTATGTTTGAGTTCTGCTTTTAAAATTACCAGAATAAATTCACCTCACTTCGGGATTATGCGGAGCGTTGGAATGGAACCCAGCCCAGGTCCGAACCGCCCCACAATTCACTGCGCTGCGTAGAGCAGTGTGGTGCTTTACATTCAGAATATTGCTCTAGGTGATACGTCAGTGTTTTAAAGTTAAAAAAATGAGATTTTAGGCACTTACTGATGAATATTGGATGAAAGCGTCTTGATCGAACTGTACTTTGGCAGACACAGAGTTCATGGTGGCGTAGTCCTCAGCCGTCGCTGAATACTTCAGATCACCGAAAGTCATACTGCCGCTGCGGGAGATTATCGTTCAAAATAACCGCCATTTGCAAGGTGAGAGGAACTGCCTAAACGGGCCGCACGTTCAATGCTATTATGCCGTCTCAGCACCAGCGAGGACAATTTCGTGCAAGCGGTGAGAGCATGTATTAGCTAAAACACTTCATGGGAACAGCATCAGACGGCGCCGTAAAGGCACATGATAGTGTAGATTACCCTGAAAGTGTTTATTTTAGTCTATTTTAAATAAACCTTATTAAAAATACTCTCATTTGTTTAACATAAAAGGGGGGGGGGGGCATCTTTGAGAAGTATTGAGCCTTCCTCTGAAGGAATTGTCCAGGCAAATTGCAATTTAGGACATCTCAAAGTAGTCCCCATGACAATCATGTACTTCTGCCGTTGCAGCCAACCAGTGGACGGGAAGGTACTGATAACGATTCTCAATCCACTCCCACACAGCGTCTATGACGGCGTCGTCGATACGGAAGTCCTCCCCTATCAGATGGCGCCTGAAAGTCAGGCGGCGCCAGATTCGTTGCATACGTTGTTTAAGGTAAATACTGGGCTTCCGCTATGTATCGAGTAATCCTGGAATATTTTGGACATGTGCATAACTAGACTGAATGTTTTTACATTGGCGCGATTAAATCTACACAGTTTGTTTAAGAACGCGTCGCCTATAGCATAGTCAGAATATTTAAAAGCGCATGGTGAACGAATGGTGCCTAAACAATTATAAAATCATATATGAAGGTTTGAATCGCTGCCGTGCTACACTCTTAGAAAAAGGGGTACTGTAGTACCCTCCTAAAGGGGTAACGGACATGCGCACAGGGCAAACCCTTTTCGAGGTAGCGTTACCCCCTGCAACGAGGGTGCAAACTTACTCCATGGGTTAGGGTGCGACATTGCCTCCTTTTGGAGGGAGCCTTAGTTCTTTTTGAGGTTAAAAGTTTATCCTTTCAAGGTCAGCTTTTACCTCCTTTAGGGGGAAACTTCGACCCCCTTTAGAGCTAAGACGACATATTTGAGGGGGCTGCTTTTACCCCCTTTTGGAAGCAACAGCACGTGCTGCTATAGGGGGCTGGTTTTAGCTCCATATAGAGGGAACAGTTGCCGCATTTGGGGGGCAATAGTACACGCCCCTAGTTTCAACCTTTACCCCCTTATGGACGGAACTATAATCCGATTTAGGGTTAAATGTACGCGATGACGAAATCAACTCACAAAATGCGGGCTACGAAGAACAAACATGACAGGCCAGTGCTGTCCTGTCGTGTTTGTTCTTCGTAGTCCGCGCTTTCTGAGCTGTTTTCCCCATTATGTATAACATCAACCAACTGACCCAGTTCACCACCTTATTACAGGTTAAGTGTACACTTGATGGGATCACTTTTACCCCCTAAAGGAAGGAACTATGGCCCTTTGTGGGTGTGATAGTACATGCTTCAAGTGTTGGCCTTATAATAAATGAAGACGGCGCTATTTTTTAAATAAAATGACAATGTTTTATCGTGGCTGTTACAAACAAAATGGCATAAAAACCAATGGCATGACTAGGCGTCTTATAAAAGTTCTCAGAAGAAACCACTAAGCGCAATAAAGGCACTTGTAACAACACTTTCGGGGCTCTAGTTCGCGACAGTCAATAAAATTATCACAAAAGAGTACATAAACAATCAGTGTCTACCAGGCAAATAACACTGAATGCTTGGAACACTCCTTGGAATACCGAAGCTTCATCGGGGTGAACTCAAATGACTGAGTCTTGTACAAACCAGAATCAAAATAAACGCACTGTGATATATCATATATTCAGTATCACACATATTGCAAAAAGTAATACAAACGAATACATGACAGGAAATGACTAGTGCGTTGCAACTCAAGGACAGTAGTACACTATGACCGTCCTATCCCCAGTAGTGGAATGAATGCTAGAGTGGAGGAAAGTAGACTCTGGGATTTGCTCTTCTAATGTGGAAAGAGGAAAGGGCTCGTATCTCCTGCTGCTAATGAGCCGCGACAAACTACCGCGAGTGACAAAAAGATCAAACCAACTTCAAATGAATTGCGAAAATCAGTTTTGACCATCTTGTATTTAAACCCTGCAAGCCATAAAAAACCATCGTGTATTTAAACCTTGCAAGCGCCAATCACTGTGAACATGGAACCACACCTTAAAATTCTTCCAGGCACCGAGCATGAATTAGACTGAAATAAATTAGGCATGCCAATGCTAGACAAAGCAAAAAGCAGGTATTTTGGAAGTTACAAAAATTTGATTATAAAGCAATATCATTGCCCTTCTGTAACTCTTAGAATCAACTATCCTTCCTTATGTCAGACAAAAAAAAACATTAAAAAGACGACATAAAACAATTCGAAGCACCGTGCACTAAGAGTTGTAATTTTTTTATTGTATTTCTTTTGTACGTTTAATGTTATAAAAAAAACTGCAATAGTCATGCGCAACAAATTATACAACTAACACCGCCAATGTGAAATTGATTAGCGAATATTTTAACATTGAACTGGCTAGAACACGTAGAACATAAACCCCGTGCTAAAGAACTTAGTATTTTGACCCCTTTCTTGTTGGGATAAGAGTCGTAAATCTAGCTTGTGGTCATGCATTAGTTGATCGTACATACAAAAACACACAAAAAATAAGTAATTGGTTGCCAGATGACAGCCAATTGCGCTAGACACTTGCTTATTTTTCTTGCATCTTAAGAGTAGACCATCCTCTCATTCTTTCAACATCCAGGCGTTTAATATGCTTTCATATATCAAAAAAGGGAACCAATATTTGTATTTAATTACGTTTGTATATGAAATACTGCTTTTTTATGGATATATTCTGGATATGTTCTTAAATACAAACTACAAGAAACTCAGTTTTTTGTTTGTATTTAGAATTTTCCCAGCTATCACGCCAGGGAAAGGCCTAACTTGGCGCAAGTTTGGCAGTTTGAGGGACCTGACTTTGGTCTAATACGGTATTTGCCCCAATGCGTTTTTTGCTACTAGAGTACTTCTCTTTTTGCATTTCTATGACTTCTTTCTGGCTCACCATATAATTGCCAAAGTGCCAAACTTAGCATGATTGAACCGTGGCAAGCTATAAACCGAAGAACCATCAGTGAAGCCTACATCTGGTGTGCTTGGTTGGCAATTAGAGCCCTAAACTTCCCGCATAAAGTCCCAACAAACCAGAAGTGAAGCATAACTCTGCCAGCCATTTTACGATTTTGAGCCAACATATATAATCTCTAGAATAAGAAGGTCAAGTTTGACTCTATCCCCATCTTCGGTTATTTTTTTTTTTCAACTCCTTAAATTGAAAAAAAAATCCTAATTTTGCCTAAAGAATCGTTCTACCTGGGTTGTATTTGGTATAGAGTCCATCCCTGCGGGAGCCCATAATGCTTTTGGAGTTACTGCTGCAGGAGGACTTCTGCACCAGGGACGCGTGTTCTATAGGCAACTCGAGCATAAAGCAAAACGACAACGACATTTAAAAAAATAGTGATTAATCAAAGCACCACCATGCGTAATTTAATGTGCTCATACCTAAGTCTAGTTGACACTCGAAGTGCATATATCGAGCCAAGCGCACACCAGGCGAAAATATGGTTTCACCTTTAATAACGCAGTACCCTATCCTGGTGACAAAACTTCATTTACGGCGCTCGGGACTCAACGTATTACCGCATAAAAAAAAAATCTATCTCGCAAATGTATTGTGCGTGCGCTTGACAAGCGCACTTTGATATGAAGGTCAATGTCATAGGGCTTTTCAAAAGTCGAAGTTCCGGCGTCTTTGTGCGGTATATAAACCACATAAGTTTTATGCCTGAGGTTATACTAATTTCATTTCAGCCATAAAGGTATAGTTTTTAAGATAAGTCTAGTTTAGTCATATTAAAAAAAAAGAGATATATTTCAGCGGATGTATGTGTCAAGATGTGAATGTTTAACCGCTATTGGGACTTCAACTAGACTTAAACGCAATTAAGTCTTGATTTCTTGAATGCAAAATTATGTACGCTTTTCTTGCAAGATCCAGTCAAAATTCATATGTGTTAACAAATCATTTCATATATGACCATATGCTCTGGTTTTCCCTCCGCTGGCGGTTGACGCTCTTAAAATTATGTACGTGGTCACTTCACACACTGTGTGTTTCTACGAAGTAACGTAAGCATTTTACATCCCGATTATGTTTATCTTGCATTGCATAAATGTCCATCAAACGTTCAATAACACGTCTGTAGTTTAAACGTAATCCGCTATAGACGATGTTTGAAACTTGACTAGGCGGAGATTAAGTTCTATTTAATTACTGCGCAACGCTTGTAGTATGTTAAATAATATGTATTTCGCCGAAAATCACTCAGATGTCTTGAGTACAAACAAATGTTGCGCATTTGGTGTTATTCAAATTTTCTGATACGGTATACGTGATCGTCGTTACTTTCTGACATACATTTTCGCAAAATGTGCCACATGATCAATCCCGCGTGCTAATTACGCACAGAAATTGCCATTAATGTTAGGTATTAAATCTTATATTATGCCCTTAAAGACTATAGAGATAAAGGAAACGAATATAAGAAAGAATTTGTATGGTGGGACGCTTTTCGTGTTTTTATTAGGAATCAACTACTAAGCTGCGGAGGATTTGCCATAGAGCTAAGAACGCTTCTTTATTTATCGCTCTTTGGACAAATCCTCCACAGATGTGTAACTGTACTTTTATCAATAAAAAAAAAGAAAAACAAACTTCAAAACGTTTCACTCTGGAAAACAGTCATAACACTGACACTCACAATCGTGACTTTAGGTTACTTACGGCATCCAATTGTCGCCTATGGTGATAACGTGTTTCAAGAACGGTAACCTGGAGAGAGGTAGCGATAATTACGGCACTCAAATACAGCCATTTGTGAGGTTCCACTGAAATATTGAACGACTATCAAATTATCAAATTGTCACCTTTTGCTCTTCAACTCTCCCGGTGCCGAATTCTCCAGTTCCGGTGCAATTTCAAGCAACATCTTGTAGTAATCTTTCTCAGTAAATATTTCCGAAACGATCAGAGCCGCACACTCTGCCTGAAATGAATGGGACATTTTTTTTTAGATAAGGTTGAGCCCAAGCGCAGAAGACTAGAATTGTGAATGGCGTCCTGAAGGGGTGTTGCTCTAACTCCGTTGCCTCTTCTGCGACTCATTCCGAGCCACTAAGGAGGCAGGAGAGTTAGCACAAATCTTTTCGGGGAGCCGACCATGGTTAAAGTTTTTTTCCCCGGCGTGATGACGGTTTGCGCATGCTCAAATTCTGTACGATTCAGGTCGATGAGAATGAGTGGGTTTGTTGCTTGCTGCTATGACCAAGTTACTGTAAAACAAATGCCGTCACAGCGAGAGCTTGCCAAGAAAAAAGACGAAACCAAAGTAACTGCATTTTATATATATGTACCCTCGGCAATCATTTTTAAAATACAAAGATGGGTAAGTCAATTGCGTTCGAACAAATCACTTCACCTCATTTATTAATTTCAAACTGAAGTTCTCATTGCTTTGAAAAGCGCGCAGTCGTAGCATAGCTACTACGTTTTCATAAAGCACATGATGCACTTGCACTCTTAGAAAAAAGGGTCAGTATAGTCCTCCCTAAAGGGAGGAACGCTCTTGATACATATGTTCCTTCGAAAAGGGAGAAACGTTCGTCCCTAAAGCAGGTGGCAAAAGTTCCTCCGTCGCCTGCATTTCATTATGGCGGCCACGAATCGAGCAAATCGAGCTCAATAAGGCTTAACGAGAACACTAAGTCTATTGTACGGGGCGAGGGGAGCAGAAAATAAAAACGTAACACGAGCTTTCCGCGAACTGTATTTATTTCCGAAGCCGGCTTCCCCCTGCAGGTAAAGAAACTTACGTTTCGAAAGCATGCAGTCACTCAGTCTTCTCATCGTCAGCACTGCGATGTTAAACGGAGACAACCGGCACCCAGTTCGCGCACTTTACGTCTTACCTTTGCTATTCCTCGAGCCACAATTCCTTCGTCAATCGTTGCGTCAACCGCACATCACGGAGGAGTGATAAACCATTCGCCCGCGAAACTAAACTCCGCTCTTAAAAAAAGCAAATCCGAAGCAGCCTCTTGGCTCATTTCAGCACGGTAATACGAAATTATGGCGTAGCTAAAAGGAGGTCAAATCACTTGCCACCAGATGGCAGGGTCAAGCAGAGTAGTTGCAAGTAGCTAGGCTAGGAGGCGCTAGGTACCGCCCAATTCATGTTCTACAAAAAAATATTTTATTTTTTCACGCCAGCCTAGCGCTTCGGGATCTTTGGGAGCCTCTGTTATACACACATGTAGACACATTATGCATACACAAGCATCAGCTGAACATACATAGAACGCATACACATGCATCGCACATACAAACATCAATACAACAGTACACTAACCCGAACACTACTCCCAAGCTCTGCGTTTCAGTCTTTTATACTGGTCGTTTTCAACGTACGGAAGTTTTCGGTGACTCCTTAAGCAATAAAAAAATATTCACAGCATCTTGATTTTTTTTCAGCAATGTCATGTATCTGAGAGTATGTTTAATGGCTCAGGGGATGAATCTCTTATTAAAACGAAAACGCTCGATCATGCCTTTATTATTTGAAAGCCAATAAATCGAGCCGCTCCAATGCGGTTCCAAGCCATGAGTTCGTTTCCCCGCACGGCACTTCGTTGCCACTATTTATATTGTAGTGTTTGTTTTTCTACTTGTGCTGTTCGCGCACGGCTGCAATTGCCGTCTTGAATTAATCTGTGTAGAGCAGATATTCACCCAGCTGGAAGTTATGCTTCACGGGCAGAGATATCGCTTTTCGATCAACTTGAATGTAGTCAAAGCCGCGACTTGCGGCAAGTGTACGGAGCTACGCCAGCTACGCCGTGGCGAGCTCGAAAACTTCTAGCGCTCATTCCAGCGCGCCACTTGGAGGGCAGTTTCTCCAGGAACCGTAGTATATTTAAACAGCAAAATAAAGGATAGCTTTTTGTTTTCGATTTTACTTGTTTTTTCTTATTTTTAATGCTAAAATTCCATTGTAAATATACGTACTTTCCGTAATAATTTCGTACTGTCCAGTCTTTTCCCCAGAGCGCAATCTCTCCCGGGGACCGACAGTCACATTGGCCACTGTATGATAGGAGCTTACCATTCAGACCAGCGTTCCAACATGACTGTCCGCACGTCGATCGACTGCGCCTAATTCCTCAAGTGGTCTGAAACTCTTTAATGTAAACATAGAGATCATATACTAAGCGGAATGTCAACCTGCGACACCCCGCCCCCTCCAATCAAGGCCCGACCAGCGGCATCAATGCCCGACAGTTTACGTCGTCTCATCTTGTTGTTACACCACTGATACGGGAACACACGGTCACATCGGCGATAATTCCAGTCTTCTGTTCACTACGCAGACTACGCAAAACACTGCCATCACGATGTTGCTGCTATGTTGCTGACACGCAGAAATACAGAACCACGTTGAACGCCGGTTGGAACTCTGCACGGGAAAACAGAACCGAGTTCAGCACGGAAGGCACCCAGGAAGCCGGCAGGAAAACCTGCTTGCCGTGGACGCAGTTCCTGCGATTTCCATAACGTCGAAAACGTCGACACAGTTCCGCGTGGTTCCGCTACTGTAGTTCCGCGTGGCAATCCAGAAACGGCCATCTTAACCAGTGTACGTAGCGCTGCTGGCACTGCTCCGGAACTTCGCTGTTTCTAGCGGCTTCGTGTGCTCGTTTGATAAAATTAGTGGTGAAAACGTCAATGCAACCGAAATGTTCTACACGTTTGGACTAGAAGACGGAATTACAGGCGGCCTTCCAGCTTGTGACAAGTTCGAAGGTTTTCGAGCTTCGAGCTTGTCACTCACAACTTGTCACGTGCTCGAAAAACGAAACCGAAAGAAGATGAGTTGGGAGGGCGAAAGCTTTCTCCCGTCTGCCTGGAGAAGGAGGAAAACGTCTCGTTCCTTCTTCTTCTCATGTCCGCTTGGAGGCGCGTCAGTAGAAGGGAGGAAGACGCGCCGTTGCTATCTCTTTTCTCCATTTTTTCTTGCGCTTTTTTCTTTATGAATGTCGAAAACTCTGCCGGAAAAGAAACGACTGAAGGACCGACCTCGTCGTCTTGGCCCCTGCGTCAACGGCTTAGCTCCAACCTGGGTGCCCAAATCCTGTTTATCAAACAGCGTGCTGATGAAGCTTGTAGCAATGATATTTATATAGTTTTCCTTGGCGTCAGTGGATAATAAGGACTTTAATTTTCCTTCCATCGGTCAGGGTTTTGTTTATTTTTGTTTTGATAAATTAAAAAAAAAAAAAACTAATAAAGCAAGAAAAACAAAAACAAAAAAACTTCGCTTCTTTTCAGGGATCGAACCCTCGACCACTTGATCAGTAGCGCGATGTTCTACCCCTGCACCAACTGTAAAAGGAGGAACTTAGGCTGTTCCGTTCATGTTACCTTCTGTTCCTCCCTTCTCAGGGGGGCGTGTCCAACACAAGGAGGAACAATCACTTTTGCTACCTTTCTCCTCCTTTTTTTCTTAGAGTGTGCTCATCCATTCACAAAGATATCAAACGATTTCGCAAAAAGAATCAGCTTCACGTGTACCGCTGTGCTCTTCGCCAGTTACCCTTCATGACGGGGAACTATAATGGATGACCAACGGCGCCCAGTGTAATAGGCGTTAACAAAAAAAAAAAACAACAAAAATGCAACACGAAATACATTACTTGTGAATTGCAAATAAAATGAACGCATTGCCGACATGCGTTACCGCAAAACAACAGGAACGTGTTTACGTTACCGTTACCCTTAAAAAGTAACACACGTTACTTTTGCGTTCTATTTTAAACTATAAGTTACCAAGTTCTATCCTTTTAACGTCAGACGCACGCATAAGCGCCATATTTGAAGAAACATTATGTCCATCCAGAAAGTGAGCATAATTACCTAAACTTTTTTTACGGTTCTTCCTAAATAGTCACAATAAAAAAACTCAAAGAAAAGCGAAAAAAAAAAGAATTAAATAACTTAGTTTCTGGAAACACGAAAAAAAAGTAAGTGCAATTATTTAGGTTTTGGGAAGAAAATGTAACGCATAATCTAACTACACTACTCGTTGCTCAAAATTAGTAACATAAGTACGTTACCCGTTACCATTTTGAAAATGTAATAAGTACGTTACTACGGTACCGGAAAAAGGAACGCGATACCGATAATGTCGTTACTTCTAACGCGCTACCGCCAGCACTGGTGGCGCCGCACCGCTCCGGTTTGAGACTACGCCCGCTAGGCGCCGAGCCGAAGTTGCACACGAAGGATATTACGGCACAAAAAGATGCGAGGCGAGGGTCATCCAAGCATCGTGACATGTCAAACCCAGAGTCCGCTCATCACCACCTCACGAAAGAACTCCCGTTGTCGTGCTCACTTGCACTCGAGTAAACAATGTTTTGGCCTGTGCACTACGATGGTAAGTGTTTGTTACATTTAGGATGTCGCTTTATCCAAATTCTTCAGGAAAACGTAATATACGTTGCGCGGTACTCCGCCCATAGCTTACACCTCGTATAATGTTAATTATAGGTTTTTTTATTAAGGCTGTAATGTGAACTGCACGAAGCTTTTGTTATTTTATTTGTGCTGCACAAATATCTTGCGGGTGCCTGTGACTTCGTAAAACGTTCCTTGCTACAGCTTTTTCCACGGGCCTCCAAAATCATTTAGTTAGCACCTGATGCAAAATAAGATAAAATAAAATGAAATTGTGTATATTTCACCAGGAGAATGTGCTTGATGGCAGGAAGCCCAACGTAAAAGTATTTCACCACTGTTTTTTTTTTATTTTTTCTTGTGAAGCGCAGAATACTTTATTAAACCGGCGCCTATTAGGAGCACACTCGGCACAATGAATCGATTGCGGTACTTTGTTGAAAAAATAAGAAATAAAAACGCGCGCGGCCGCCCTTTTATTTTTGTGCTCTTCTCTCCCGCTTTTCACCTCCTGGTGTCCTTTTAATCGTGACGACAAATATTGTTAAATTTTGAAGCTTTTGTTAGCGATATTTCTATAATATATCATAACGGAATTCGAAAATAAACATGTTTAATGCAATTGCAAACGCACTACGGCCCTTGTTTTTCAAATACAGAAATTCGGAGTGCAGTGTGCGGACCGTATTTCTCTTTTAGAATGTGATATATTTTGTAGAATATTAGGATCAGAAGTTGTGCTTATATTTTTCTTGTGTGTGTGCGCGTGCGTACGACCTTGGTATTTTTGGTAAATATTGATATTTTGACTTTTGTATTTCAATAAATATTTTTCAGCGTTTATTTTTTTATTTTTTTGAAAATTAGTTCCGCTGCTTAACTTAAAACGGGCACCAGACCCCGTCAAGGTGTCTTTGGCAGCTTTTAGTACGGGGCACCGTTGGCTGTAAGGCCAAAAATAAAGACTGATTGATCGATTGATTGATTGTTTGATGTCGCCTCCTGGCTTTTAATCATCCCTCGGAAAACATGACGGCAGTCGACAGATGTACCCCTGAGGTTGATCGTTGAGTCGGGGAATCGGACCAAGTTTTCTTGTTTAGGTGCCCGACGACCTCTCAGAATTCGGAAAGGAAATTGTCAAACGGCCAAAACCACTGGGTCTTGAATCCGAAGGGGCAGCCTTTTACGCAAAACCGGCGCGACGTGGCCCCTTATGTCGCTCACAAAAATCCACTACGCATTCTTTTCCACTTCACACCACTTCAAAAAATTTGAGATCACTGAAAGGACACTAAACGAACTTCACAAGCGCGAAAATGGCGCGTCCTCTTCTCACAACGATAGGCACCACACAAGCGGCTGATCGCGAGACGCGGGCGAATACGAAATTTCGGATCGGTTTGGAGGCGTGGGATAAACTCGAGTTGTAGGACATGTTAATATTTGACGTCATTGCACTGGCGCGGATCGCGCTGCAACTTCAAATTTGGCTTTGGGAAATTGTTTGTTTACTTAACAAATACAAAGTTCCGAAGTTTCGACTTTCGAGTGTAATGCCGAGGCATTGTTTTCAAACATTTCAGATTAAAAAAAAATATGGTTGTGACCAATCAGTGGTTATGTAAGTCAGTACAACGTATAGCCGACTCCACTGCCAGCTGCGTGAGACACCTCCCTTGCTTGGCGAAGCTTCGTGGGATCTGGCGTCGCTCATTATATAAGGAAAAAATTATTATCCCCAGTCAAATAAGGCCAAGCAAGCACAGCTCTCTCGAACGGCCCACTCCTTAAAGCGATGCTGAACCGAAATCTAGATTCCAGAAAACACGGCGGCAGAAGGGTGCCATGGGACGCTATGAACACCAAAACTTCACTCATACAGCGATATCTCGGACGGATGACCGTATTTTTCTAAAACAACGGAGGCGCATTTGAGATATGTTGACGTTTTGTTCCTCCGAGAAAAGTCGAGGAGCTAAGGAAACGGCCTCGCGTCTTCTCCGCCTCTCCGCCTTGAGGTGGCGAAGTAAAGAGAAGAGGAAACGAGATATGTTGACATCACGCGCCTCGTCGGCCTCGTTCATTCGCGACCTCTTTTTCCAAAAATATGGCCGTCCATTCGAGAAATCGCATTATGAACGGTGTTGTACGAATTCTTGCGTCCCGCCTACCCCTCCTGAATTGTTTTCTGAAATACAAATTTCGTTTCATCAATCATTTAAGAGCTGGGACGGCATGCCCATGACAGCGACACCGGCCAGGCAAATTTAGGCAATGTCAAACCCCCTCTCCACCCTCTACCCCCCCCCCCCCCCCCCGCCCCGTTCCCGCCAAGAAACCACCACCTCGGTGATCTCGTAGTGACGGTACCACATGATGGGCTCCTCGAAAACCCAGAAAGTAAAAGCTCAATCCACTACCAGCATGCTTCCTCTCGATCAATCTCAAAAAAACACTCCAGAAAGCGCAGGAGTATGTTGTGTGTTCAATGCATCCGTCACTAACTGAAGCTCTCCGTATTCAAACACACCGAATCATGTCGCGCGCAAAATGCACATATAACTTAATTTGTAGTCCCCGTGCTGATCACAATGGCAAAGACAAGTTTTCTTAACTCTCAATTGGTGCATTTCAAATGCGCCTAGTTGAGCACCGCCAACAAAGTCACGCGCCGCATTTGCAGCGACGCCCTGTATTTTTGGCTTAAGCGTACTTCTTTTTGCACCCCATCGGTGGAACTTTGTTCGCCCAAAAATGAATTGAGCATTTTAGGCTTTTTTCATCGGCCACGCTATTTATTGTCTGCCATGGTGAGTCGTGTTGCCATTGGCACGCTGCGCTATCCTGTGTGTGTGTTATCAACCGCCCCATGAGGCCCTGAGTGCTCTGAGGGGGGGGGGGGGGGGGGGGCAGAGAACTTGGTTGCGTTATTGGGTCATTGGGTCGCAGGCTCTTGTGGTGCAGACTTAGTCAGGTTGCTTGCGTGTTCATTGGCTTCCTCTTCGTGCCGTTGAGCAACGTCGTCGGGCGGCGGATCGCACGGTACGAGCTTCTGTTGCCGCTGAGCCCCTCGATAAACATATCGTATAAATATTAAATTTAATATGGAACGATTAATCTTGCAGAAATTTAACCTTGTATGTATGTTCATATCCTGCTATGGGCCATCCGTGATATATTTTGCGTTGTCTCGCTTGGGGCGCTTTTTTTTTTCCTCGAAAATAACGCATTGTGTATAAGCTCGAACTCTTAAACGCAATACGTTTGAAACCCATTGTGAATCGTGTGAACAAAGAGCACGGCTTCCTCCTTTAGACCCCTACAATTAGAGCAAAATGAACTCGGGGGCATGTGACAAAGTGTTTTCTACACGACATTGCTCCTTACGCTTACAAATAGAGTGTATAAAAGTTTACGTCTAGATTTTTTAAATTTCGCTTTTACGTAGCTGCTTAGAACAAAATTTGTTTCGCGGATCAAGGTTGTCGGGGTACCTGAGCCTAAAAAAAAAAAACAACAAAGAAAATGTTTGTGATCTAGATGCGACTTACCTTATTCAAGCAAAACTCAAGTTCAGAAAGCGTGCAGAATGGGTTGATGCCAACCTGGATAAAACAAGCGACGGGAGCCCACATAAATTGCTGGGCGCAGTGCCGAAGCGGTAAGCGTGAGTAGCGGAATAACTCAGTCGCACTTACCATAACAAGTCCCGCCTTGGAGGCCGCATAAAGTAGCTGTGCCCCTTCGTAGAGCCTAGGAGCGAGAATGGCCACTCTGGAACCCAACGGAAGTTTGAGGGACACCAAGCTTGCAGCTAGTTGGTCTACCTATAAGAAATGAAAACCGAACCATTTTAACAACTTTTTTTTAGGTAAACGCTAGCATTGAATGTTTTATTGTAAGAGGGCTTTAACTGAATGCATCCTGCTTGTATATATTTATTATAGTGTACATTATTACGCAATATATTTGTGGATCGCTAGACATGAGGCAAAAATAACATTGCACAAAAATATTTTAAATGCGTAAAAAAATAAAATAATCAGAAATATATATTCAACTTAGATTAGAAAACTGCAGCCAATAGTGAAAAACAAATCATCACCGGTGACTAAGTTTAGTTTCCTGTAATATTTTTTTGAACATATATAAAAAAGATTAGCAGGATAACAAAGCAGTGCCAAGAGTCAGCATAACTGAACCTTGAAAAAACCAGGAGTAGTTTCAGAGTATCCAGATTTGTTTCAATACGGGCTTGTCCTGAAAACATTGTGGGACACGTAAACACTTGTTCAGGTATCTAGACAATTTGCTTGCCTCTGCTAACCGTAGTGGGACACGTAAACACTTGTTCAGGTGTCCCACTATGTTTAGCAGAGGCAAGCAAATTGTCTCCGATGTTTAAAAGAGACAAGGAAATTGTTTTGTTTTTTTAATTTCTGTTAAACTTAGTGTTTTGCTTGTAAACCTCAGCCCTAAGATTTTAGTTATCTCAGCCAGATGTGTGAGTATCCAGTCGCAAGAGAATACAGGTGTTGTCTAAAATTCGTTTGACGGAACAATATAGCGTTCGTTAGAGCCGCGCCATGCATATTACGATTCGTCTGCATAAGGTGTAAAGAGCGCAGCAATTTAAATGCTTGGCCCGCATCATTATCTTTGACATCATTCTATTTTAATAGAATCAGTAATAAACGTATGTATTTCAACACGCAGTTCTTCTGTAATGGCCAAATTTATACAAATAAAAGCTGCCCCCCTGTTTGGTATATCCCGTAGGTCCTCTAGATGCCTAGCACTTATAGGTCCTCTGTGACGTCATGGTGTGACCTGACGTCATGGTGACACAACATTGTCACAGGGTCGGATGACTTTATGGTCTAGCGTGACGTAAGCGCTTAACTTGACATAACGATACCAACGGGAATATATATGGCCTGTGACCTAACGTAACATGATCTTTTGACATTCTGTAATGTCAGGGGAAATCAGTCTTATAACGTCCCGGTTTCACATCACGTCATGGTATCGCGTCCGTGACATCCCGTTCTCGCGTCATGGTTTAATCTAACGCCACGGCTTCCTGTAACGTTACATTACATGGCGACACCGTGCCACATCATAATAAAACCCGATATCATGGTGTCACGTGATGCCAGAGTGTCAAGGAAATCACGGGATCATGCGACGTTAGAGTCACGCTAAATCACAGTGTCGCGTCACGTCATAATCCAAAGTCACATCACGCTGCCATATGACGTCACGTCCCCTGACTTCACGTTGTAAGGTGATGTCAGAGCGTAACGTTCAAGAAAACAATGATCTGAGAGTTTACGCTCTTCGGACCCGTCACCGCTCAGTCCAACAGTCAGACTATGTAACTATTGTGCGACGCTGAATTTAAGGGGGCTGAAGCTTTGTCAGGCACCACGCCGTTATCTCTGCCCCCAACGCCGTAAAGATGTGAACCAAATTCAAAAGGAAAGCTATGAACGTCGTGACGTCATGAGCGTAACGTCACCATTGTGTCTAAATACCAGTGGCTCACAAAAACCCTACAACGGTAACACCAGGCTTTCAGCACTCTTAAACTCTTCTGACGTACACCCGCAGGCGATATGAAGGTGAACGCCGGACCGTCGACCGGTGCGTGCTATCAGCGCCATGACGCGGATGCCGTGGCGGCTCGCTTTCTTATCGCGCGCTTTACCGAGAGTAAGTGCCTGGATCGAGCGCTGCTCTCAGCTCTGCTGCTACTCCCTGCTGAAAACGTGGAAGTGGGTTTTGATTTCGGCATCGCTTTTTGTGGCCGCCGTGCCCACGTCATTGCCGGCAAATGATTTGCATATTGCACGTGAACTAGAGCGGACGTTGTTTGGCATGGTTTATACGTGACTCAACAGCTTTCTTCATTCACGAGCGATCGCTAATACCTGCAGCAAATGTGAAATGGGCTGTGATTCAGCAATAAATATTGCCGCCCGCAGGGCCGAGCGAGCAACGCTCAGTCACGGGCTTCTAGAAGATTCGCGTTCATTCTAGCACCAGACACAAATTTCCCCCTGCTTTCTTGTTCTCGAAAGTTCCAGGTCAACCTCCCCCCGAGCGCTCGACGCTCGAACTTTCTTTGGCGAACTTTGGAGATAGGAACGCACTGTAGATAAGCAGCTTCCTGTAATCTTGTCGAGTCAGTCTCGCTCTCGCTTTCTGTTACGCCGCCAAATCGCCACCTGCTTTTCTGCTGCCTCGACGCTCTTTTTTACTTATTTTGTTTGGCACAAGTTCGCCTATTATACCTTTATTTTTCAGTTCACTGTTCGTCTTCGAGCGCTTCAGCAGAAATGCCGCCTCGAGTTCCAAGGGATGAGCGCGTCCAGATCGTTGTCCTTGCTCAGGAAGGACTTTGACGGCGGGAAATATCGCACCGAGTTGGAAGGCCCGTCAAAACCGTCCAAAGGATAATTGCAGCATTTCGGGATAACGATGGACGCTTGGACAATGCCCCCCACCGTCGCCGTCCCCGCGCAACTACAGCAACAGAGGACCGTCACATCCTCGAGGCAACCTTGGGTGACCCTTTCCGCGCTGCCAGAGATATCAGGGACGCAATGAAACTCGAGATCAGCGACACTACTCTTCGGAGATGCCTCTACGCTGCTGGCCTATACAGCCGTGTAGCTTGCCAGTCGCCGTTGCTGACGGAAAGGCACAAGCAGCTGCGGCTTGACTTCGCCCATTCTCTTCAGAATTGGACTGTGGAGTAATGGACCCACGTCATCTTCAGCGACGATACTACGTTCTGCACCCAGTTAGACCAGCAGACGCGAGTTTGGAGGCCTGACAACATCCTGTAAGCTTTATCAGGCCTTTAAGCTAATATACTAAATGGATTTATTTTTCCCCCTGCAATGTCCAAGGCCATTCGTGGCCAAGACTTTCTGAGAAATGATCAGTGGTCAGCTTATAAGCTTCCCGCCCGCCGCTAAAGCCAGAAAACTACAACCAAATATTAGCCTTACCTGAAGTAATGATAACCAAGTTCAGCGGTGACTAAAAGAGACTACAACGCTTACATCGCCTTGCAGATACGACCCTCACTTTATCCAGGAAGTGGCCGCCAGTGGTCGTAGGTGCCTGAATGTCTGGGGTGCCGTATCCCGCCAAGGACTTCGCCCCATCTTAAAGATCGACGGGCGCCTGACGTCGGAAGTTTACTCGGACATAATTGACCACGTCTTGATCCCCTACGTCCTAGATGGGCCCTTTCCGGATGGGTACTTTTGGTTTCAACACGACCTGAGTTCCATCCACACCTCCCGTTCCACCAAGACGCTTCTTGCTGAACGGGGCATAAGGGAGCTGCCATGGCCTCCCAAAGGCGCTGACGTCAATATCGTCGAATACGTCTGGGCATCATAAAGTCGAAACTGGCCACTCAAGAGCTTCAGAGAGCATCTCCAAACGAACTCTGGGAAGCCATTCAAGGAGAGTGGAACGACCTGCGCAACAATGACGACCTGGTGCTCCACCTTTACGGAAGTCTTTCGCACAGGATTCAATCTTTAATTCACGGAGAGGGAAACTTCTTAAGATACTAAGGCCCCGCTCAAATCCGACAATGATTGTCGGACGTCGAACCGGAACTGTCAAGAATGAAGAAAAAAGGGGACGTGGTTCCTGCCTCATGTTTTGCATAACCGGAAGTACGAATCCCATTAAAGGAATGAGAGAAATTGCGAGTCGCAATATGTTTAATGGCGTTCGCGATCGACGTGTGCTCATGTGACATAAGCACACGAGCTTTCAAATGAATAAAACAATCATCGCGCCACGATATCCCTCAGTATGCAGTAACGTGAATCATATATCACAAATCATATATAATTAATTGGGGGGAGGGGGGGGGGGGGCTTGCATGCACGTTCCAGCAGAGCCCTAACTTCTAACAAATTATTTTGGCGTACACTGCAAAGTGTTAAGCATCAAAAAACAAATTAATAATGATGCCCTCTTTGTAATATGGCTAATATAACATTGTCGCAAGTGCGACGCGGTTGCTGACACACCACACAAATGAAACAGGATCGTGTTCTTCTTTTCAAGAAGCGGAAAGTATAAGTTACTTTTCGATTGGTTCCGCAGCCTTTCGGTTGAGCACATATCACAACAAAAAACTACTAAATCACATTGTCTACCGATAGCGTCTGAAAGGCTCCTTCCGCAATCCTCGCCTTTCTGCGGGGAGTAGCAGCAAAGCTGAGAACAGCGCTCGATCCAGGCACATACTCTCGATGAAGCGCGCGATAAGAAAGCGAGCCGCCACGGCAGCCGCGTCATGGCGCTGATAGCACGGACCGGTCCACGGTCCGGCGTTCACCTTCATATCGCCTGCGGGTGTACACGTTTTCTACGTCGTTTAGAAAGGCTTTGTATACTGTATAGAGTATGCGGACAGATCGAGTTTAGCAAGGTTAATTCTTAATATAGCTTTAATTATGAAATAATGTTTGCCACTAGTCGCTCCTGAGTTTAGGTTTATTACACTCCTGGAGCGAGAGTGGTGATCATGATGGGGCTGGTCAGTCGTACCGTGATCTGCTATGCACATGTCCGTATTGCTATGGTCGTTAGTCCCTTGAAAACTTCATTTGAAAGGCCTCAAAGAACTGCTAGAAGAAAGTTGTAAGTTAGTCAAGAGTTGTTACTAGGAAAAAGGCACTCCGTAAAGAAAGACACTAGAATTGTTCTCCCGCTTTGTTAAATCATTCAACAGAAATAAAATTTTTCTCCATACGCTGCCATACAGCAACGTGTGGAGTATAAAGGTATAAGTAAAAAGTTTTCACATTGAGAGCAGTATCCTAATTGGATATACTTCACTCAAGTAAGGAAGAAACGCACACTCGTGAATTGTGCGGTGTTGATTGTCATTAATTGTTTAGGGATACCAATTTTTTCGAAGGTAACGCCAGCCACTTTGAGATATTTTTGAAACCCAGTGTGGGGATGTTCGCATCTTTGCGTGCCACCGAGGTGACATTTTCTTTACAGAGTTTGTTTAATATCCCGATACGTTCTAAACCTATAGTTTTTCCACCACGGGCAGGGCTGCCCCTCTCCCACGGCGGGACATTACCGTAGAGTCTTCCTCCAAACCAGGGCAGGGAACCTCTGGGCACACAAATCTACGCGGGCGCTCGGGGCACCGGAGTGCTGCCATCAACGGCTGCCGTGTCATTTCGTAAAATTGGCCGCGTCTCGGGCTCGAAAGACTTCTTCAAAAGCCTCAACCCATGTTCCACTGGTTGGTGACGTTGTCGTCGTCTGATGAGGCCAGAAAAGTGGAAACTTTAGACATCAGAGCTTTTTTGCAGCCTTTTCGTGTCGGTGGTGACCTGGGTTTATTCCTCATTAATTTTGAACGCGCTTGTACCAAGCTGGGGTTGGCGGAGTCGGACTGGGCACAGTGACTTCTTAGTGTTTTGCCCGGAGAGGCGGCAGACGTTGTGGCCCGAATCGACCCAGACAGTGCGCAGGATTAATTCAAAGTGAAAGAAAGCCTACTGAGAAAGTTCAGGCTTTCCCCGGAGGTGTTCCGAGTAGAGTTTAGAGAAGCTACGAAGCGTTCCGAGGAAAGCTATAGTGAATTGGCGTCCTTTTTGCAGCGTTTCCTTAAGAACTGGCTTCGTGGGGTTGACGAAAGATTCTAAAGCAGATCGGTCTCAAACAGTTTTTTTTTTTTTTTTAATTCCGAGTAGAATGAAATTGTGGATTCAGGACAAACCAGACGTAGTATCCGTACAAATGGCCGCTGATTATGCTGACGAATACTACTCCAGGCACGAAAATGCAGCTGCAGAAAGCAAGTCGTTTAGCCGAACTCAAAATTGTTCAGCTTATCGCTCGGTCGATCACAACAAAGCTACAAAGCCCGACGTAGGCGGCAAGGCAGCGCAAGACGAGAACGAAAAAAAAAGCCCAGATAAAAAATCAACCAAGGCCTTCGAAACACGGAAGCACATTGTGTGTTACTAATGCAATTAGCCTGGGCATCTTGCTGTGGGATGCCGTGTTTCGAAGGTTTCGAATATGAATTTGGCACTGGGACCAAAAGACGAGCTTCCTTATCCCTATCTGGATGACATGATGGGGAACGTCCAGTTCTGTAAAGTTTGGCGGGACACGGGTGCCACTCACGATCTAGTTCATTCCACACTGGTCGAGCCAAGCGACTTAACGGACGAATGCGTTTGGATTTGCCCGGCACTTGAGAGTAAGGCTACCAGTCTTCCAGTTGCCAAAGTCAAGGTGAAGAGTCCGTTTGGGGAAATCGAAACGACCGCGCCAGTTTTTGATGGCGTACTTCCTACGTGCCCTTACATCCTTTCTAACAAAGTGGCAAAGAGTTTGAGTAACTCTGTAAAAGAGCCAGCTATAACTCCGGTACTTGAAGTGACCCGCTCAATGACGAGGGATAACACGTCAGCCGTTCCAGAGCCTGAAAACCCTCCAGTACTGGCCGAAGTCGAAGTCGAACCTGTGATCGCCGAACCTAGTCTTGTTTCCCCAGTAAGCGTTAATTTTGAAGAGCTGTCAAAGGTGGACACATTAACCTTGATAGCGGAGCAAGCTGCGGATGACTCGATGGAAGAATGCAGAAAGAGGATTTCAATGTCATCATCAAAGAAAGTTTCGTTCTTTCTTAACAATGGAGACCTCTATCACAGTTACACTGCCAAGGGTGGGCGAGAGTACGACCAGCTTGTCGTCCCAGTTAAGTACAGGGCTCAACTCTTGGAGCTTGCTCACGCTAAAGGCTGGTCCTGTCACCTAGGAATCAAGAAAGCTAAAGCGCGGCTTTTAGCTGAGTACTATTGGCCCGGATGCTTCAAAGAAGCTGAGCAGTTCGTCCGTTCGTGCGACGTTTGTCAGCGAACTGGAAGACCAAACGAGAAGGTCAAGGTTCCTTTAACCTGTGTTCCTATTGTCACGGAGCCTTTCAAAAGGCAAGTAATTAATGTAGTGGGGCCTCTTCCGGTAATCAAATCACGCTACCGATACTTGCTCACATTTCTTTGCCCAACAAGTAAGTTCCCGGAGGCGGTGCCACTTCGAGAGCAGACTACTACGGAGGTCGTGGATGCGTTATTCACTGGTTTCTCGAGGGTTGGTTTTCCCAGTGAAATTCAGTGCGGCTTGGAAAGCACATTTACGAGTGCACTAACCTCTAACTTTTTTGAAAAATGTGGCCTAAAAATTAGCTACAGGTATGTCAGCCACCCTGAGAGTAAGAACGTGGAACGTGTGCACTCTGTTATGAAGCGAATTCTGCGGGCCTTATGCCATGAGCATAGAAAAGAGTGGGATGCGGCACTGCCTGCAATGCTGTTCGCCCTTCGTTCCGTCGTTCATGAATCAACCGGATTTTCGCCGGCGTAATTGGTGTACGGCCGTGCATTGCGTTCACCGTTGCGCCTACTCCGAGAGAGGTGGGAGGGGGACTCCAAAAATCCCATGGTGGTAGAGTACATTCTAACGCTCCTGAACCGCCTTTACAACACGCAAGAATTGGTGAAAGCTAACATGATGGAGACGCAAACACGGGCTAAGAAGCACTACGACAAAAACAGTCGCATGCGTTCGTTCGATGAGGACGACAAGGTTTTGTTTTTACGTTCTGCAAAAGCAAGTAAATTGGAACTTCAATGGGAAGGACCCGCTACGGTAGAACAAAAATTGTCAGACCCTAACTACGTGGTTCGACTACCGGGTCGCCGTAAGGACGTGCGGATCTTTCATTGCAACCTGATAAAACCTTATATCGAACGAGTGCATGACGCGAACATCCTTCTAAACGCGCCCGACTAAGTTGCGCCAAAAGTTCCTGTTTTGGTGACTGCGTGATGATTTCGCGATAAAAGAAATTTTGGATATTACGGTTAGTCAGGCCCAAATAACGAAACAGCAATTTGTCGACCTCGAGAAAATTATCTCTGATTACTCAGATGCATTTTCTACTAAGCCTGGTAGGACTGATTTGACCACCTACGATATAGAACTCTGTTCAGTGTTGCCGGCCACGGGTAAGCCGTATCGTTTCTCGCCTCGACAGGATCGTCTCATGAGGGCGGCAGTCAAGCAAATGCTAGATTTTGGACTCATTGAGCCGTGTGAGCCTGACTACGCCCCGCCTATGATTCTTGTGGAGTGCCCGGGGAAGGATCTTAGACCGTGTGTTGATTACAGAAAGCTAAACTGCGTAACGGTCACTAAGGTGTTCTCTATTCCGAACATGCAAGCCTGCATCGAGAAAGTCAGCTCGGCAAAGTAAATTTCTACTTTTGACCTTGCCCGCGGCTATTGGCAGGTTCCGATAATAAACAGGGCTAGCGACATCGCTGCGTTTGTAACCCCGTTCGGAACATACAGGCCACTTATGCTTAGCTTCGGTTGAAAAAAACGCTCCGTTCGTTTTTTCCCGTCTTATGAACAAGGTGCTTTCGGGTGCAGAAACGTTCGCGTTACCGTACCTTGATGACATTGCGTTTTTTTTTCAAACACTTGGGAAGAGCATGAACAGCATTTGCGCGACGTCTTATCTCGATTGCGAAGCGCGGGTTTGACAGTCAAGGCGAGCAGGTGCAAGTTGGCGCGTTCCGAGGTGAGCTTATTAGGCCACGTGGTTGGTCAGGGAAAGAGGCGTCCGCAAGAGATGAAACTCTTGGCTATCCGTGAGTTTCCTTCACCAGACACAAAGAAAGACTAATGTCTTTCATTGGTTTGGTAAATTACTATCAGCAGAACATCCTTCAGTTTTCCGAGTTCGCTGGTCCGTTAACATATGCCCTCAAAAAAAAAGAGCCAGTCAGGATTGTATGGGGAGGGGGGGGGGTAATCCGAAGTCGGGACACTACATTAAAAATGTGGCAGTGCGGTATTTTGGTTCGTGTAGTGTTTTTTCACTCGACAACTTGGAATCTCGATTTGGCATCTCCTCTCCTGACCGTTGCCCGGGTTCTCTGGTTGTCGTTCGTTCAACTGTCTAGCTTACTCGCAGTCGACGACCTCGGCTTCAGGAGCGCCCGGTGGATCTCCTGTCCTTTAATTTCTGAACTGCTGTCTCTTGGCTTGGACTTTTACTAAAGACTGCCCTGGACCAGTGAACCAACGTCAGAAGGAGCAACTGGGATCAAGTCGTCTACAGCTTCTGCACCTTGCGGTTCTTCCGACAACCATCCCTGGAGAAAACTCCCTTGGCTTAGAGGTTTTGCCACCTGCCCTGGACAAGTGGGTAAAGGTTCCAGAAGTCGCCTGTGCTGACGTGTGCAGCTGACGGCTCGTGCAGCGCCCTTCCTGAACGCTTCTAACCTGGGGCGCCGCAGTCATTGCGAGAACTGTTTTTTTTTTAAATTTCATTATTCTGAGGCTCTGTCCTCGAAGGGGGTAGAAGTTGTAACGTATCTTATCTGCATGATAAGTGCGAAGGGGCGCATGCCCAGATTTCTGTGCGAACTCGATAAAATGCCACTGCACCGGCCGTGGGAGCGCTTTTTGCTTGAGATAGGACCAAAATAAAGTCGCCTGCCACAACGAAGGTTTCGTCACTCTGGCAATGCTGGCCGAAACGTTACACTGATGAGGATTCAGAAGTCAGGCCGATGAAGCTGTTGAATACCATAAGCTGACTGCTTACTGGTGTTGGAAGATGTTAAAGATTCGTATCATTGTTTACTTACACAGAAAGAAATACTGTGCTGAGGATAACAGAAGAAGACTTGTTACAATCATCCCGGTAGTCTAGAATAATACTGCGGCTATATCAAGGATTCTCGATGATGGTGCGGTCACACCCGGCTATAAAAATGTTATACAACACTGGTGCCACACGGGATCCTATGAAAATGCCTTTCTTCTGTAAGTAAGACTGATAATTCAAGGACACTATTGAGGCTAAGTGGAACTCTAGAAGGTACAAAAAAGACCTTACCGTTATACCACAGTTCTTCTAAAAATGTAAAGCTCCATTGGCCTATCTGCATTTTTCACCGCAGCAAAAAGTTCCTTGTGTGGTCTATAGTATTATAAATTCCCCACATCAAGTGAGAAGCATTAATGAGGATAAGAAGAATCTTTTGTCAGATATTGTGTTACTGTTTTATTATCAGGTACCTTTGAAGGGTCATCCAAGTGGAGCTTGAACAGGGGGCTTAGAAGGAACTGTAACAAGACACGCTGCCATGATCCTTTTTGAAGTTGTCTCCTTTGGTGGCGTAAATTGATTTCTAATTGAGAGTGCTCTGGCAGGTTCGGTCTTGAAGGCTAGACGGCTCTAGGTGCAACCACGAAGCATTTACCTTCCTTTATATTTTTCTTCGTTGTTCTTTATCATTTTGTTTTTTACTCAGTAGTGAAAGCAAGGTACTTATTTATATGCATAGCCTTTTCTTTTATCATATCCACTTTCCTAGATCATTAAAAAGTAAGCTGTAAGTAGTGTTCTTTCCTAACCTTCTCTTCTTCCAACCTGTGTTCCTGCGCTATATTCCGTTTACTATGTTGAACCAACTAGCCGATCAATTAAATTTAGTACAGGAACAATGGAGACGGTCTGGCCTATAGCAGTCACCGGGGCGATCCACACGCTACGTCCGAACCAGGACTCGCGGGAACCGCAGGCCCTGGTCGTACCGGCCAAGGTCATGACGATACCGGAGTGGTTCCGCAGCGAGACCAGGCTATGATAATCCGGAACTCCTACCCTAGGTAGCTCTGGCGTGGGAAGACGGATCCGCAGGTCAATTCACGGACACCGACTGCGAGCTTTGAACGACGGATGACAACCAGGGTCGGCGGGCCCGGACTGCCTGCTCTCAAGGATGGGACATAATAATTACAGTAAACCCATTCGCTGTCTTCACGTTGTGTTTTTTTCTCTCCCTGGGAGACGAGCGAAGCACTAACGAATTGGGCGGCGGTTATTACAGAGCGACTTCACATAAAATGGCGCATCCAACGTGGGGCCCGGTCAGTATGCCTGTGCAGCTGGTCGTCCTCAGGGAGTCCCACAGATTCACCAAGCGTGTGTTCACTAACGCTAGCGATGCCTGTCGAGACAAAGTCCGTTGGAATTTAGGTGTCTTGACGAACAGAAAAGCTCAGCAGGTGTTTCCTCGAGTAGTGTCCCGAAAGGGCTCGAACGACGAGGTTGCCGTAATGCTCGCTCGAGCACCACACAATAGCGTTTGGGAGGATATGATGTCAACGCGGAGGGGGGGGGGGGGGGGGGAGGGGGAGGGGAGGGGAGTGTTGAGAGGTATTGGCAGGATGTAAGAAAGTCGTCTGCAAAGCCGGAGAAGAGGCACCTTATATTCGCTGGAAGCCAGGATAGGGGATGGCACGGGGTGAAGCAGACAGGCTCGTTGCAGATTGATGACGCTGCACGAGGGGATCATGGCTTGGGCTGAAGTAGTGAGCAAGGGAGAGCTTGTTGAGGCCCTGTGAGTAGATGGGTGTTTGTCTTCGGGTATCGAAGAAATCACGGGAATAGCAGTTGACACCGGTAACGCTGGCGGACGAGTTAGTCAAAACCTTTCGGAAACAAATGCGGGCAGAAGTGTTGACAACAGCGAAAACTGGCGGACGAGTTTGTCAGCGGGTATCGGAAAAATTACGGAAATACCAGTTCATACCGGGAACACTGGCGGACGAGTTTGTAGGGCCGGTTTAGAAAAAAAATGCGAAATTTGCATTTTACACCGGGAACGTTGACGGGCACGTTAATCAGCACTACTATTTGTATCTGCTGGGCCAAGACGGCTTGTTACTTCGTCATCCCGACGAACGGAGTGGAACGACTATCCCTTCTGGCAGACTTGTGCTCGTTACTTGAAAAATGTAACGGAATACAATTACAAATTACAGGGTCTCAAGTGTAAAGAAGTACCGTTACAAATTACTTTCGCTGAAAAGTAACTGATAACTCTACTCGTTACGTTTCAAATTACTTGACGTTATTTTCCGGGCGCTTATCCAGAAGACAATAAAAATTTTTTGATATTTTTCAGAAATGTTCTGCAACACTACTTTTCATTTCTCACACGCCCGTATTAGGGTACTTCTTTTAAAAATAAAATAAATATTGTATTTAAGAGAAAACGTTTAGTTGCACTCCGTTCACCTGTAAGCTGACAAGGCACCAAAACCTGCAACCGCACCCGCCATCCCACTAGCTTACGGCCTCCGGAAATGATCCCTGGAATTGTGCAGACAAAGCTAGCGGTACGCATGCTCAGTAGCAGCGTCTACCTCCGCTACGAGGTTCGGAGCTAAAGAAGCAATCTACGAAAGCTCCCCTTTGACACGGGTGTTTCGCCTGCTATTCACAAGAAAAGAAAAAAATTGGTTCTAACGTTACAATGTATATACAATGCAGAATGCAGGTGTCCCTGCTTACCTTGATGTGTTTCCGTAGATTATAGTTTGTTGTTCTTGCTGATGGCAATGTGTTTTCTTTTACAAGTAAAGTATGCACTGAAACTCTAGGTTTCCATTCTCCTTAATGCCCTGAATTTTGAACATCTCATTATGAGATGGCCATGGAGACGACGGACACTCCGTGACCAAAAACTCGACCAGTCAGAGAAAAAGTTGCAGTCACCCGATCGTTTATCGGTTCTTACTTTCATACCGATATTCGTGGAGGCCAGGGGATCGGAGGGCATAGAGAGCGAGAGAAGCGGTGATGATCGGTCTCACAAAACAATAGAGGATCACACCACTTTTACGCGTTCACCCTCTGTTCTCTGTCAGCACTCCTTAGGTGGCGCAACTCCCCCCCCCCCCCCCCTTTTTATCTTGACAGTTGACTGTAAAGTGAAAAGTTGACTCGACCACCATGCCCAGACAAGTAAAGCAAAAGAAGTATCGTCGTACCCTCCAAGATGGAGCTCTTAGCCTCGCGCCGAGAGCTATTCAGCCGTGCCTCAAGAGCGTATTAAAATAAAGTAGCGCACAGTAAAGACAAAGATAATTCGACCCCCTCGCGCGGGCTATATTGTCAGTTACGAGAGTTGTGAACCTGTGAATCGAGGGGGTACGGACCCACGTTTGATGTCTCTGCAGGTGGCGGGAGACCTCAAAGAAGTAGGAAAGGTTGAAACGGTGCAAAAGAAGAAACAAATAAGCACGAAGAGCTTTCTCCTGTCCGGGAAAAGAAGAAACACACGATGGAAGGCGACGGAGAGCCTACACGGCGATGTTTTATATGATCTATGTCTTTCGTATATTTTACATGCCTTGCCCCCTTTTCTGGCGGTTCGAGAACCGTTCAGACAAAAAGTCTCGTTTTCGTTTCGGCTATTCGCCCCTTCCTGATGTTTTCAATTTTGTTGATCTTGATCTCTTTGTGCAGCTGAATGTTCTGCTCATATTGCTCCAGTTGTTTTATTATGCTGATATTTAAAAAAAAAAAAATAAAGTAACGAGTAAATAAAGCAATCCGTTATCAATATCTTGTAACGTAATCCTATTACAAATTACATCCAAAAACGTAACGGGGCATTTACAAAATTACTTGAAAAAGTAACGGATTACAAGTAATCTTCTACTTGTAACGAATTACTTCCCAAGTCTGCCTTCAGGGTGGTTGTTCGTAGAAAGCTAGGGAGTTGATTAATCGGAGGCTTTTACTACTTCACACTTGCTGGCCCTGGGAGTGGCAGCAAGACTTTTTGTTAGTTATGTCACGTCATGACCTGACCGGGGATGAGGCGCGAAATATTCCGGAGGGCTAGAGGATTTTGAGCTTGCCTTGTGGCGCGGACGGTTAAAGCGAGCTTGCTCGCTTCCGCCCCTTCCGAAGGCCGATGCGCCCCTAGAGCCCGGATGCACGTGGACGGGACGGCACGCTGCGGATTATATCGAGTAGCACACGGTATACTCGGTCGTTCCGGAATGCGGGTATGGTATGGCCACTGCACCGCGGGGCTTAGATCTCTCCGCTTACGCAACAGTTCGACTGGATTTACGCCATCGTTATCTAGTCCCGAGGGAAACTCACCCTTTGAGCAACGCAGCTAGTGGTTTTGCCGCATCGCTTGCTTTTAGGTGAGAGGGTCCCTACGAGGTAAAAACGCGAGCGCCGTGTCTTACTTCTAGGCTTACTTGGCGATATACAAACGAGGAGTTTGTCCCCGTTTCCATCGCTGACTTGAAGGCATACTGCCGTCGCGATGGTGAAGATAATTAGCACAAGATTGCGGTAGGATACAGGAATCCCCTATTCCTAGCGATCCAGGGCTCCAAAATGCGGGCTCGCCAAGTTAGTCGCACGGTACAAGACACCATCGGCAAGCAATTTCGCAGTAGATTATATGGCCGCTGATACAACCTCCGGCTGAGTGTTCCTTTGTTGAGTGTTGTTTTAACACTTTCTTCTGCGCAAGATGGCTTCCAAAAAGACCGTTATACACGGTGCCACGGAGGAAGTCCACCAGGAGAAAACACGAACCCGTCTCTTTTCCGAAGTGTTCAGGGTGGCTGACACTGGTTCCGCCTGGCACACCCCCGGGCTAGCCGTTCAGGGAGACGACTGCCCCGGCGGTAACCAGCCGCCGTCGGAACAGTGAAAATCCGAAAAGCTTCGGGGACTCCACAAGCCCGACGGACGCGGGCAGTTATACTCCCGCGATGACATCTACATGAAACGGGGCAGGTCCGTTCGCGCCGGGGGGACCAGCCTAGAGAACGGCCCTGCTGTATCGTAGTGAATGGCACACCGAAAGACGGACAGGAGGCTGTCGTCTTTGTCTGCCAGCTTCGCAAGAATAAGCACCTGAGACCGGCACCATGAAAACCCGAAGCCGAGGTTCCCGCCATCAGCTACGTCGCTTTCGGATGATACAACGTAGCCACTCCGGCAACAGCAATAGCAGCTGCCTCTGCAGACATTTCAGACGGTCTCGACCACATCGTTCACTTCTGTCTCCCCCGTTCATCGACGAATACACCATGGCTGACGAGGAAGAACTCCTCTCTGAGGCTCATATAGTCCAGACTACCGGAAGTCCCTCAATTTCGGGAATTGAGGGGGCAGAGTGTGGAAGACGAGGGTTAAAGACGTCGGGGCGCAGGGCACGTGACAGGCGATCGGCTGAGGAGGCTCGTGCTGGCGCCGGACAGAGCCTGCTGAGCTAGTCTGGCACCGAGCAGAAGTGATGGAGGTGCTCTGGCCCATGGCGATCCACGTAGCGGTTCAAAACCGAGGTTCGGACCACGACCGGCGGGACCGGCGAGCCCTCGCTATACTTGCCTATGCCATGACAGTCCCGGATTGCTTCCGTAGTGAGAGTCGGTCTATGATGGCCCGGAACAGCTAGCCCACGCAGCGCTGGTGTAAGAAGGACGATCCGCAAGCGTGGACATTGACTCGGACTGCGAGCTCTGAACGACGGGCGACAACAAGGCTCGGCGGGCCTGAACTGCCGGCTTTCAAGGATGGGCAATCGGGAAGAACAATAAACCCACTTGCCGTCTTTTGTTGTGTTGTGTCACTCTTTGGGCGACGAGCGAAGCACGTACCTATCGGGCGGTGATAATTATAAAGTAACCTCACAAAACTCGACGAAAACAAAATCGCCAGGAAAGACTGTGACGTCACATGACACGATGACTTTGTCAAGTAAGTGACGTTCTCATGACCATAAACATTCTGATGTCGTTAAGTCATGACGTCAGGTGACACCATTCTGATTTCAAATAATGCCATAGGGAAGTCTTAGTGACGTCATGTCGTCTCAGGACATTTTATTTACATCATGGTGACGTCTTTTGGAAATCCACTTGACATAACGGTGAAGTCCCAGTGACAACTGACGTCACGGTGACGCCATAATGGCCTGAAGTGGTGTCACCATTACACAATGTCGTCACATAATGCAAATGCTCATAAACTAGAAATCCTCAGCTCTACGAATTGTGACGTTAGCAATGCCGGAGAATGGAGATCGCGACGAGAAAAGTGGCACGGGCCGCACTGCGGGAACTTAGTCTGCTCACGCAGCCCACTTAATTTTTTGTGAGCCTTTATTTAGAGTGAATTACATTTTAAATGCCTAATCTTGTGTGATCGATTGCTACATAATTATATGCTCAATATACAACGCATTGCCAAAGTGGGGATAGCCAAAACTATATTCGGAAATCTCAACAGTAAAGTCGCTTGACGTTATGAGGTCACCTGACATCATGGCACCATGACGTCAAGTTACATTATTAGGCTAGTGACGCTTAGTCATGAGACCTCACGACAGAAAATGACCATGGGTGTCGTGAGGATTGCATGTGGTCAGCTTATTCAAAACACTTACTGTGCTCCCCGGTTTTTGTCGCCATAATCAAGATGATTTAATTGTTTCAGTAATGTCAGGACAGCTGGTTTTTATTTTTATGTACTTTGAACATATTAAACTGTGAAATGTGCTATATTGCAATTTTTTCCGCTGAGTTTTATGGCCAGGGGAACATAGTAGAGGTTCCGAGTCATCACACTGAGTCAAGTAATTAGCTAAAATGTTTTACTTATATTTTAACTTATTGAGAAAAAACATACGGTTCAAATAAAGAAACTTGCTGGTCGTTATCTGAAACAACTAAATTGGTCATCTTAAAAACTACTTAAAGCACGTGGTAACCGCGGTGATGAGCTAAAGCTACCCCCCGTGCAACAAGTCTTGAGGTGTGAAAGCGCGGACTTGAGGCAGGCATTTGAAGTCGACTGGGCAGTGTTTAGTGGAGGATTTTGTCTTCACGGGCCGACCAACTTCGGAGCACTTCCCATTCGCTCCACAAAGGCTTCTTGCTTACGGCCCGACCCCCTACCCCTGACCAGGTTCTTACGTTCGATGCCGCTGCAACCAATATGTTAGCGGCCGGCATCCCCGAACGCTCTTCACGTGGTCCGTACCTCAACCCCGTCTTCCGCGTCCTCTAGTCAGCCACCAAGTACCGCTTTATACTAGACTGCGGCGCACATACTGCTCACCTCCCAGTGCCATTGTTCCGCCTTACTCCGCTAACCCAGGCCATGAAAGCAAACCCCCTCCCTCCCCAAGAGTATCTAGCGAGCCTCGACTTTGCCGAGGACTTTTACAATCTCACGTTTCACCCCTCTTCCCGCAAACTGACCAGATTTAGACTAGGCCGCCGCTACTACCGTTTTTGCCGTATGCGCTTCGGCATACGCCCAGCGCCATTTTATATGCAGCTGCTGGTCACAGCAATTGCTAGGGAAATGCGCGCGCGTGGACTCTTGGCTTGGTGTCTCATAGACAACTTCTTGTGCGCCCATCCCGACCCAGATAATTTGGCGTATACGGTGCGCTTCCTCGTGGAGGACTTGGTGTGCTCGGGATTTCGCTTAAGCCTAAGCTAAGCGAGCCTTGAGGCCACGCGAAGCATAGAGTTTCTTGGGTTCGGGCTTGACACAACCGATGACACCATTTCTCACACGCAAGCACGGCTCCGAGCTATTTCTCGTATCCCTCGCTCTCTGGAATGCCCGCATCCCCTCGAGGCGCTCCAGCGGGCGGAGGGCTACTCGGCATTTCACTTTTCTCTCTATCGCTCTGGGTTTTCTTTCTTCGTCCCCAGTTTTCTATTTGTATTATTTTTCTTAATACTATATATACTGTAAACGGCTTATTTCTCGAGGGCTCAATACTTCGCGATTTAGGTCAAAGCTGAAGTTTTGGAATAATTCACGGGTTCGAATTTTAGCGACGCGGTGGGATCTCAGCATACATACCAATGTGTTTACATTTTACCGGAATTGTTCGCGGAACCTATGTTTCGTGAATTGTAGGCAATTCGCGAAATTCGCAGAAATTAGGTCCTCGCGAAAATTAAGTCGTTTAAAACATATCAATAAAATGAGTACCAACGGCATAAACCCCGACGACCTGTCGTCGCGCGCTGGACGAGCGATGGTGGGCCGGCGGCCCACCGACCCCTTATGCTCTCGGAGCGATAAATCGTTTTCTTCACGAGCTGAGAGCGGCGGATGGAGCGAATAGGCGTCCAAAGGGTTTCCTCGCTCGGAAAAAGAAGGAAAACTGCACTGTCGATAGCCTATGGCAAAGCTTGTCCATGGCCGCGGCGCAACGCGAAAGCCAGAGCTCTGTTGTCCGTGTGTAGAAGAGTCCCTTTCTCGGCAATGCACGCTCACCACACGCCTTCCCGCAGGTGCTTTGGCCTCACCAGAAGAGCGATGATTGCTTGCGCAAAGTCCCCGACAGCCACGCGAAAACAGACTCCGGAGGTATCTGCCCTTGCGCGGCTGGGTAGCGGGAGAAGATGGAGTGGTTGTCAGTGAGGCAAAGTCGGCCACACTCACATAACAAAAGGAAGCCGATTGGGTGAAATAGGAGTTTGGTCAAAAAATAGGTCAAACAAAGGACGAAAAAAAAACCGGAGCCATAGAGAAAAAAGCAAAATGCCAGTAGCCCGCCGCCCGCTGGGGCGCCTTGAGGGTAAGCTGGCACTCCAGCGAACGAAAGACACGAGGAATGTCTCGGAGGCGAGCTGGCGTGTAGGGAATTGTGGCTGCGGCTGTGTCCAGCCTGAACCCGAGGAAATCCACGCGTCACGTGGGATCAATGCTCGAGTCGCTTAGGTTTAAGCGAAAGCCTGACCGAAGCAAGTCAACCACGAGAGGCGCACCGCAGACGCCAACTTGTCTGGGTCGGGCTGGGCTCACAAGAAGTTGTCTTTGCGAAAAAAAGACCAGAGTCCACGCACGCGCATTTTACTGCCAATTCCTGTGTCCAAACCTGCGTGTAAAACGGCGCCGGGCGTATCCCGAAGGGCATGCGGCAAAAACGGTAGTAACGGCGGCCAACTCTAAATGTCGTCAGGTTGCGGGAGGAGAGATGAAGAGCGATAAGGTAAAAGGCCTCGGCAAGGTAGGGCTTCATCATATATGCTTGGGTCTGGAGGGGTTTGCTTTGATGGCCTAGGGTAGCGGAGTAAGGGGGAACGGAGCTGCCGGGATTTTAGGATTAGGTGCGGTGCAGTCTACGACAAAGCGCGACGCGGTGGATAACTTGTGGTCCAGGAAGACGGAGTTGAGGTACAAGTCACGAGAGGAGCGTTCAATGATGCCAACCGCAAACATGTTCGTTACGGCGGCATCGAACGTGGAGACCTGCTCAGAAAGACGGGGGCGGGCCGTGAAGCAAGAAGCCTTCGTGCAGCGAATGGTGAGTGCTCCAAAGTCAGTCGACCCGTGAAAACTAAATGCCTCACTAAGCACTGCCCAGCCGACTTGAGGTGCCTTTTAGGACGAGCGAACTGGCAGCGGATGTCCTGTCCCCCTTGACTTGTAGGTAGTGCTGGCAAGGTCTGATTTGGTGTCTCCGACGTCGCTCTGTTTGTCTGTAGTATGTTCCTTTGCGTTAGTGAGATTGTCTTCCTCGCCATCGTTGGGGTCGAAGGGGTCGTCATTGCCTTGGGGCTTTGTGACGCTGTCGGTCCTGCTGAGCCACTACAGGATTCGTTCGGCGGAGGGGGCCGTTGAGTCCGAATCCAATGCGTCGTTTTCTTCGGTCAAGACTAAGCACGGGCAAGGTCGGCCGCGACGCCAGCCTCGCAAATATCGCGGGCGAGAACATCCCCAACCGGGAAAACGTCCAGGAGTGTCGAGGAGACGACCATGTGGTCGATGACGGCAGTGATGTGTCTCGGGAACCCAGAGTCACGGCCGGACTCACTTTGGATTAGGGCGGTGGCGGTGGCTGGTGTTCGCGGGGTCACGGTACGTGCGTCGTTCGCGTCGAGGCTGGTTAAATAGCTGGTCAGTGAGCTCTCTGAATGCCTCGGACTAGAGTCTGGACGTCTGGAATTGGATAGCCGCCTTCCAGCCCCTTCTCACAACGACGCGGAAGAGTTCCAGTCTATCGAAAATGAGGCGCTGGTGTTCGGGAGACGTAGCGTCTCAGTAGAATAGCTACGGGTGGAGATGCCGGATTTTGTGGACGACTCTCGTAGAGAGACTTCTGGTGTCCTGGGTGAGGTCGCGCAGAATGTCGTAGGCGTGGCTTGACCTCGCTCCTGAGATGGGTGGAGGGGACTCCACCGGAGGTAGTCGGATCGTGTTGACGGCTCCGGTAGAAATGATTCCAATAGAAGCCATACCTCCAGCGGAAGCAGGGTGGAGGGCTCCGGCGATGCTCGATGCGATCTCGTGGCGCGTATGTGGATGCTCCGGCTCACCGTGCTGACGTTCAAATATCTCGTGTTCACAGTCCGGCGACAGGGACTGCTGTGATTCCTGGCGGTGTGTGTGGTCATTCGCGATTGCACACAACTAGCCTTGAGCATGTTGCACGAGTGGTAACTTGAGCGCATCAACGATGTTACCACTCGCTACAAATCGTTTTAAAATGACCGATTTAGTGATTTTAGGTGAAGCTTAGCAAGCTTCTGATTACAAGCATATGTTTATTCTCATTAATCAAAATATAATGAACAGTTTTTAGTTATCTTTTATTATTAAGACAATTCGCCCCCTATATTATGTTTCCTTGGCCATGTTACTCAACTGCGCAGAGGGCATTTAATACATGTTTCCTTGCTTTTTTAGTTCATCCAGTGAATTTAAATTAAAACAGAACGCATAGCGCAATATGAGTCCCCTTCAACCTTTCGCAGCCGAGATAATATTTTCAGGCATTTATTTTCAATTATCAAAGTATTGTTATGACTTGCATGCATGCATGCATACATGCATGCATGGCTCGATATGATATGGCTAGCTGACGCTGCAGTTAGAGCACTGCTTCAAGTTTCTATGGGGTGATGAAGTTCTAACCATGCATTTCAGAAATGATGTATTGGGTTTGGCAACCAGTGGGATACAGTGCGCATTCCAGCACGCGAATCTGTTCCTCGCGT
Source organism: Ixodes persulcatus (assembly GCA_013358835.2). Lineage (NCBI taxonomy): Eukaryota > Metazoa > Arthropoda > Arachnida > Ixodida > Ixodidae > Ixodes > Ixodes persulcatus. Next base: position 131,001 of record JABSTQ010010226.1, read on the forward strand.
TTCCCTTCTTACCTTCGGGACCAATGCAGGCACAAACGTGACATCCACATGCTTTGTTTCAGGGGTTATTAAAACGTTTTAGTAAGCATCCCTGACTCTTACGCGCGCAAAAAGGAATATTATAGCGTACGCTAAAAACTACCTGCTCAGACCGATTTTAGCTGTGCGTTTAGTGAACGTTTCCGAGTGAAAATATTGCATGTTGTTTATTCATTTTGCCACAGCCATAAAGTTCTGGATGCTTATAGCGCCACTATGCTCCTAAAAAAAATATTGAAAATTGAAACGTTTCTAATCTTTTATTTAATATTAAGCCAAGCCGCAGCTGCCTGGTCAAGAGTGCGGTACTGCGAGGTATCGAAGCGGCGAATACGAGTACGTAGCCAAATTACATCACGGAGCCTTCGCCAATCGACCCGTCCAAACGGCACCTTTTATCGATACAATCGCGGGATGACATCTGTGAGCTATTGACGTACACTGCATGGCGACGGCGATTTTTTGAAGGGCCATTGGTCCGTGGGCGATGAACTGCGGGAAGGGACGTAGCGTTAAGCAGAGCGCAGCGTTTACACACATTGTGAGCCGTGAACATTTTCACTATTTACTCCTTCAGCTTTACAGCAATCTGACTCGACTGTTTTAAGGTCCCGGTACGAACGTCCGAGCTCAACACCACACAATTTCGAGTAGCACTGAATTGGGGAACACAACGTTGCCCCCGCTGCGCCAGTCGAGGTAGCCGCCATCTTGAAAATCGTGCTCGGCACCCCTCTCGCGGGCCCCGAGATTTCCAGAGAGGTTCCCGTAAAGCCCTCTAGCCCGCAACACAAAATCTCTAGTGTTGCGTGCGTACGCAGTACGATTGCCCTTCCATTGCGTTCATAGCGTACGCACTCACGAACCGCAATGTCTTTGTGTGAGCGAAGTTTTTTGCGTATGGTGCACTACAACTGTCTATTGTGAACATCGCCGTGCCCCATTTACGAACCGTTAAAGGTTTGTTATGTTTCAAAGGTGAAAAAAAGACAAAAACATTACATGGCTTAGGCATTCCGTCATATTCAACAAGAGGTGCAATAGAACTTGGTAATCTTTTTTCTTATTATCAAACAGCTCTCAATGCAGGAATTTAGCGGAGTTATTTTGCCCATAATCTTTGGGGACAAATTGAATCATCGATTCACGGGGACATCGTGGATTCACGCAACATTATAACGTCACGAAAACGGTGACGTCACATAATACTGCGATGTTAGTAGACAGTAGGACGCCACGTGAGAATTTGCCGTCACGCCATCAGATAAACCCGAGCAAGATAGTGTCCCGTGCAGGGTGTGCAAATAACGGTATCACTTCAATACCTGCTGCCCGGCCAGCGATATTTCCGCATTTACACGCCTCCCTCTTCCTGAGGCAGGAGGTTAAAGTAGACGAGGTTTCTTTGAGCGTTTTGACCCTTTATTAATTGTTCTACATCAGCGCTTTTAGTGATAGCTCCGTGAGTTATCGCTATAAGCGTTAGGGGAAGCACCGGGTTGTGTGTAAAAGTGTAGTGGTGTGCCAATGTTTGTTGCCTGGTGTAAAACAGTATTAGACAGAAAAGCGTCTCCACATTCCTGCCCAAGTTTTTTCGCTTTTTCAGCGGCATTTTTGGGGCATTTTGTAATGGAGTGTCAATAGGACGAGTCCACACCTGATTTATCTTGTTAAGTTTTTGTGACGGCACAAGCAGAACGCTGTCAGGGTAAGTTATGAAGTGACGAAGTTTTTGCATCGAACTGACAAGTCAGTGCGCCTGGATCCCCGAGATTACAGATGTCAAGGTTGCTTTTATAAGAAATTGTGGCTGGTTTGTGTATGACCTTAATTTTTTGTAGGAATAATCAGGTGCCTAGGATAGGGGCACTACTTTGTATATTTTTTAATCTTGTTACGTTTTTTTTTTTTTAATGCGGAGTTCAAACTAAAACTATGTTGATTGTTCATGTTTTGTGTTTTCATTTTTAATGTGAGACGTTTTTTGGCCTCAAGTATGGCATCTGGTAAAACCCAGATAAAAGAAGCCTGGATAAAATCGTGGTGGCCAGGATTGACACTAATTAGTTGACGGGTTAAAGACAAGTATTGAGGTGCTTAATGCTGATTCGTTAACGGGGAGGTCACATGCCCATAGGGTATGTGAGGAGATGTGAGGAAGGCGAGGAGGCGGTCGACCACCTGTGCGTACTGAGGACGAGGAACTCTTGGCTATGGGCGATTCAGAAACATCACAAGGTTTATCAGCCCGATCAGCGGTAGTATCGCTTCTGCGAAGCGCGTGACCACCCAATTGACTTCGCTCATGTGCACGTTATTGACACGAAGCCGAATTTCCGGAAAAGGCTTCTCTTTGAATCTTGGCACATCCACCAGGCGCCAGAAAACATCAACAGATCCCTAGGTGCGTTACCGCCTGTATGAGCGCAAGGCCTACGACACATGACCAAAAACACTGCCTATTTAAAAAAGAGTAAATAGTGTTTCCTCCGGCACAAAGACGAAGAGGTTGAAGCTGTAACTGTCCCATTCGACCTATAGCCTCCCCTCAAGAAGGAGCCATGTAAGCTTCAAAACGTCAGGACTACTTTTCACGGTTTTGTGGTAGGAGAATTCTTTTTTAGTTTAGGGCTTATACGGATTTGTCGCCAGTTTTGATAACTTGGCACTCTGGCGGTAATCTAAAAGCCGGTTATCGATTGCGGCTCTTGCTAGGTTTATAATGAATTATCTTTGTCAAAATTCCAAACTTAGTATTTAATTTCGAGAAATCAGTCTCAAGAAGGACTCTAATTCTGAGCATACACTTACGTCTTTCTTGTATTCCACGTATGTCTTGCTGATGTTCTGATGAGGGTATACAACTGCTGTGGTGTCCCCGAAGACGCCGGTCGCCCTGTCAATGACGTCTCCCACAGTCCAGTTCAGAAGCGGCTCCTTTCCGGGCATGTGGAAGTAGCTCAGTTTGGAAAGGTCCCTGTCTCGCCAAGCAGAGAAAGATAATTTCTTTCACATAAATGCACGTAAAGATAACGATATTAATGAAATGTTGGTGTTAGGTAGCTCCAACTAATTCTTCCTTTTATTAATATGGCCGTGTACAATACATCTTCACACTGCTTTGCGGCTGCTGCATAAGCGCATCCTATTTTTGGTCGCAATGACTTTAGGCAAATATTTGAAATTAGAAGCATGTCAGTAAAATATATAACTATTTATTTGACATTTCTGCTCACGTTTTAAAGGTCTCGTATGAGTGTTGCATTGATGAAGCCGTCCATTAAAAAATATTTTATGTGCGAACTTTCTAATTATTAGTGTGATTCAAATTCATTTTAGAAATGAAAACTTTGATGAGAGACGCGCGAAATCGGTTTTCGCACCTACGATTCTTTAGTATGCAGAGACTAAGTGAGATAATAACCGTCACCAGCCATTTCCTAATAAAGTAAAAGTACATAATAAACCTCGTAATTATATCTCGTGCTTTTGTGTGTATTATAAACTTCCACGTAGCCGTACTTCAAGGTTTTTTTTTTCTTTTGCTGAATTCTTCTAAGTACCCCTAGCTCAGAGATATATGCGTCTCCCTGTTTGCCACACAAACCGGCTAACTACGCATAAAAACACGGATATCGTTGCAAACGTCCTGCCCGGTGTGAACCAAGTCACCCAGTATGGCATTGCGTACGCCAAACAGGCGGATCTGAGAACAGTTAATCTTTCCTTTTATACAAATAGCATTTCTCCGCCAGCCGAGAGCGAGAGAGAAATTTCCAATTCAGTGTGCAATGCGCAAAAACTGAGTGCGAACCGAGGCAAACAACCGAACAGATTTGAAGGGCTACAAACTAGAACAATAATCAATCTTCAATACGAAGAAAGCAAAACGCACAAGACAAAGACAGGCATCTAGATGTCTGTACATGTCTGTCTCTGTCTACTTTTTGTGTTTTGCTTTTTTTGTATTGAGTAGTGACCAAACACACTCGTCAAGCTTATCAATATAACAATAACGTTCTTAGAATTTCCTGGCTAATCAGACAGTGTGCGCTAGATACGTTGTAAGGTAAAGAAAAATGCTCTATTGAAAGACATCAAAAGTACCTAAAAGGGAAGTCAACGATCGACATATGTGGCCTTTAATAATGTCTCCTCCCAAATGCTTTCATATTATCAAACGCGGATCTGACTTCTGTGCACCAATGTCAAAACCATTATGGTGTTTTTGGGCACGCAATAAATAAATATCAATAAATATCAATCAATAGGTTGAAACTACCGACGTGACATTGCCCCGCACTGTAGTAACTGTGAATTATATGGCTTGATTTTACATCCGTTAATGGGATGATATGGCGGAATTATCTATATAATATGATAAACAATCTTTCTTAAAATGACGATACAAGCTTTTACCATTAAAAAAAGTTTAAACTTCCCTCACCTAAAGTGGTGCGATTGTGCGACCAGGTACACCACATATTTTTCTTACTGCCCAAATCAATAACTCGGTGGCCAGTATACTGATAAATTATTGCAATAAGAATGGCATTATTGTAAAGGTTTTTGATCGGTTTAAGTAAGATACTGTTAAATTAAATCTAATCAAATTTGTGGAGTACTCAAAAGTTTTTGAAAAAATTTCACTCAAGGGTAAAAGTATGTTTGGGCTGCTCACCCAACTGCATCAAGTGCGCTTCCCACCGGGCGTATGTGTTCTGCAGAAATTCGACACCCTTCTAACTGATACAGCATTGTGTATGGACCTTGGTACGTTGTACTGAACTTGTGAACTAGGGGACAAACATGCTTCCTTTGCATAGTAGAAGTTCTCATCTCAATATAGTTCTCTCTTGAAAAAGTTTTCTCGCGTTTTCTAGGCCAGAAGCGTTTGCAGTGCAACCTCCTGTTGTATATGGCCCGCCAACGTGTGATAGAAAACGTGAGCTTCATCCAGATGCTACAGCTTTTTGCTTTCTGCTACTACCTTTACATCAAGTATGCCAAGGGTGCAGGAAGAAAATCAGAATTCATACAAAAGTACGTTTTTTGTTTAATTCAGCCTTTTAGACTTTTTTTAAAAAAATTTCCAAAATATTGACACACTTAAGCTTTTTTGTGTTTTCTACAACTATGTATTGGCACTTCGATGGAAGGCTTGGACATGAGGTACTCTGCAATTTAATCGTGGTGGACAAAATGGCACGCAAACGGGATTGGGTTATATTAGGTTGTTAAAAGTAGACTGTCCCGTGGGAGGTGCTACACAACTGTGTTGAAGTATATATTATCCAGATATAACAAAAAGGTAATCGACATCTTTGAAACCCTGAGATGGGGAACGATAAAAAAACGGACGAACACAACAAAATCTCAACAAAATCTCTTTTTTATCGTTCCCCATCTCAGGGTTTCCAAGATGTCGATTAATTACCAGCTCGCCTGCACTCTATCACTGCGTAAAAAAATGTAAATTCATATTCATGTTTGCAAAGTTTAATGTTCTGACAATACGATTATATTTCTGGTTTAGATTACAATTTCTTGTTGTTCTGATCCAGAGGGCCAGAGGGCTTATTTTGCTTAATATTATACTTCTGCTATATAACCCCCATCAGACAGGATAATTTATCGTCACTTTGGGCAAATGCGCTTTGCCCTTACAGTCACTCGTGCGGTGCTTACGGCAACGTTTTGTGTCACTCGCCGAAGAACACACTCTCCAACGAGCCAGTTCCGTGAACTCACTACGCACTTGCTCGAGCAAAACGACTGTGTAGCCTCGATAGCAGTGTTTCCGTAAAAAGAAAGAAAATAAAGTATAAAAAAACAATGATGCGTAAAATTAATATGTTTTTATAAAAGTACTTGTAGAGGGCCCTTGTTTTGAGCCGACAAAAAAGTTGGAAATCAGAAAAAAAAGAAAAAAAAAAGAACGAAGAGCAAATTCAGGTCTCAGCCTTCCGAACGTAACCTTTGCATATCATTTCGCAAGGTTTGTCGCCATATGTCTGCTTGTTACCGCTGACCGCGATTACATTCTTTAGCGTTCAGGAAGGTGGCGCGTGGTTTGCTCGCTTTCCATCTCGAGCAACTTGCGCTTGCTGGACTATAATGCTGTATACACCAAGCGAACGCTTACCGCTTGAGGTTGCTGGATACTCGTTTCTTTGTTCCAAGAACAAGGTCTAGCTGTAGCTCGTTGGAGCTGCACTGGACTTGCTGGGTTCTCAAAAATACGTCTACCACACACCTACATGATGTTACGTTGCGTTGACTGTGTCTCTTACCGTCTGCTTTGCATTTGACATCTGCTTTGTACTTCTCCTGGCTTGTAATGGCTCATTAAAGGCATCAAACGGGCATAAACTTCGCTAATTTACTCAACAATATTTGGAAAAATGTTTTGGTAAAGATTCAAAACTACTATGGAAAGTCTTGCATCTTTTTTTTTTTTCTTCAAAATATTGTAAGTACGATTGATTTCACCCAAAGTCATTGAGTTCCTTTCCGAGTGACACTAAATTTTGTTGTGTAGCACGAGGGCACTTGAAGTAACATTCAATGTGTTTAAATACAATCTCCTTAAGTTACACTAAATGAGTTCGTCTGAGAAGTGTATCGGAGTTTACTAATATTTAAAAGTAAAGATGTTGGATGATGTGCGTGACTGAGACACACATTCCTTGCTGTAATTTATAGTAATATTAAATCAAAGAAAGTATGCACAACTTGTGCGTCAGAAGATAGAACCGTTATCTCACCGATAATGTGTCACTGGCCGGCTGCAGAGGAATTCGTGCATTGGAAGCGTCATTGCACATGTAAAATATGAATTGATGCCAAGTTTGTCGCTTTCCAGGTAGACCTTCTTTCCACTCTCTATATTGGGATTTTCACCTTGCCCTAGTGTCCCTTTTTCAAACACCTCCGCTGAGTAGTCATTTCGGATAAATATTGCTTCTTAATACAAGTCGGTGACTACTTCAAATTATTGTGTAGGGCTTTTCTACACAAAAATTGTAGAGCAGAGAATATAATGCAGACGAAATTGTACACGCGCTCAGCTATCCAAAGCTAATTTCTTCCATCCGTGCATGGTCAGCGCGGGACTGATCATCGAGCTTCTGATGAAGGCATTGGTACAGGTAAAATATTTTGAAGCCAGAATTGGCTGTCGATAAGGTAACGGTCGTTACCAACGATTAGTTTTGTGGATTTTCAGGCCGCACTGGAAATAGGGCACGGGAGAAGCAGAACTTTCGGCCCGTTGTCGAACGTTACTAATATAATGTTTCGTTTAAACCGCAATACGCCACTTCAAAGTCAAATTTGGGAGTTTTACGTGCCAAACCAATGGCGGGCATCTGGCACGCCCCAGCGGAGGACTGATGATTAATTTCGACCACCTCCTGGGGATCTTTTTAGGTGAAAGTTCGGTTACACGGCGCCTTCTCCGCAATAAGCCTTCGTCAGATTGCGGGCACCTGGGCCGGGATTCGAACCCACCCCATGGGGATCCGTAGGCCGGTGCTCTCGCCTCGTAACCACCGAGGCGGCTCCGCAATACGCCATGCAAGTTTGTCTGCTCTTCCCGCGCCTCGTGCGCTTGATCACCCCCCAAATGAGCCGACGTGCTTTTGTCCTCGCACGGCCCCTAAGTAATCTCTATGTGGACATTTCGATTGGCATTCCCTTCTTTGCGTTCGGTTGCGAAAACGACGAATTTGGAGCCCTCGCAACTCACTCGGCCTTTTCTATTGATGATTGGTTCACCGGTTATATAACACGCAGAGAACCATGACAAACACCAGATGGTGCGCTTTTGACGCTGGGTGTTTGGCCCCTTCATCTCGTTTCGTTGGCTGCGTCTGGGCTTAAGGTGAAACAACAAAAAACGGCGTGCATGAAGCATATACCTGCTAAGGCTAATCCGCAGAAGCAAACAAAATTTGAGGGCAATTAAAATGTATCTGCTTGGTGCAAAAATAGTCCAAAAGCCGGGAGATGTCATGATTAAAATAAGAACACCGACTTCACATAACAAGAAAAACAACTTCATTAAACGAACTGCGGCTCTTCGTACATTGGGGAGACCGGACGCAAGAAGATAACCAGGATGAAAGAACACCAACGGGACGTCAAGTAATCCACGAACGCCACCCGTCTCAAGACGGAGCTGGTCGACCACGCGTGGACCACAGGAGACACCTTGACTTCACAGCCGCGACGACCTTGGCGAAGGAGGATAGGTGGGGCCCACGCAAACTACTTGAGTCATGGTTCATTCGCGGAAATAAGACGGCGTGCAACAAGAACCGTGGCCCCCTCCCGGAAGCTTATACGGACCTTCCCGATAAATAAGACTGCGTTGATCGAAGCTCTCTCATTCCTGTGTATGTACTGATGATGCCTCCCGCATGGGAGGCGAAACGTTTAATGAAGTTGTTTTTCTTGTTATGTGAAGTCTGTGTTCTTATTCTAATCGTATCTGCTTGGATTTAGATGAAACCTCTAATCACCCCTTCTTCCGCCCGCTTTTCTTGAGTGGCGATAATTGCTGTCAAAGTTAATGCACCCTGTTTATGGCGCACTGGAACCGAAGCATGTCGCAATATGCAAGAGTGCATTGCGCTCAAAAGAAAACAAACCTCGAATAGCACAAGCTACATCAGCGTTGGTCGAATCCGTCTTATTGCGTATTTATCGCGCGGTAGCTCTCGGACATAGACTCACGAGTTGGCGAACTTTCTGCTAAAGGGGCATCACGTCCTGCATGACGGCGGTAATTGTATTTGTGCTTTACAGGCATTGAACCGCTCAAGTTGGTACGAAGTGTGCGTGGAGCTCTCGTCACTCTCGAACCTTCTGGCTTACCCGTAATGAAGACCATTTGGGGGTCACGTGAGTTTCAAATTCCCCACCCGGGACATATTTTTGTCAAAACGCTTTGTTAGCAGATGAGCTAGGCTGACTGCCTCCAGCAGACAATCCAACACGTAGCAGAGCTTTTAAAATGTTTTTTTTTATTCTTTAGAGTTTAGAGTTTAAAAAAAAAACACTTAGAAAGGTACAAAGAAACGGTTTATTCAGATGAGTTACACGGCCAGGGGGACACAATGTTCCACAAAGAATGAAAGTAAAAAGTACCTAATTAACAAAATAAAAATAATTAAATTTCTATTTATTAGCTTTAGGACACACATTATGATTGTGAAATTAGATTTCCTTAAAGTTCAAGATAATCAATTTTTTAAATTCTGGATCAAGGCGTGGTTTCTGATATTCATCCTCAAAATTATCTCTGGAAACCAGCTTGAACCCAGCCGATACCAAAACCAAACGCCCGAAGTACGCCGGAAGACAACCGCCATTACACCGGCAAGGCACGTGTCAATAACGATATTTGCTTCACCATTTTATGTGACAGCATGCCGGAGCTGATTACGGTCGCGTTCTGCGGCTAGGCAGCAAAGGTGATTAGCCAGCTTAGCGGCCGTGTCAAGTTGGTTTGCTTTGCTGTGCGGTATCGATGACGAACGGTTTCTTGAATTATTTAAAAACGTAGAACGGCCTCAAACCACGAGAAATGATCGAAGAGCGATACATTTCTCCGAATATGAACCTTACATTCTCTCATGTCTGCGGCCAGCAAAAATTTTAGTGATGCTTCCGACATTTTATCGTGATTCTCGATCCGTAGTCACACTAGTGCAAAGACAGCTTCTTGGCTTCACGCTGCGTTTCGACGCTGTGATGTTCCGATGCATGTGACATTTCGATGATGTTGAAGATAGGGCTCAGCTGCCCTATCTTCAGATGAACAACATACAGTGCCGTGAAATGGCTTCCACGTTGAACTTAAGATACTCAGTCGCAGAAAAAGTGGACATGGTGTTAGCGTACTTAGAAATGAACGGCAACTACCGTTTGGCCGCACGGCTGTAGGCTTCTCGTCCCCGGCCCGTCCGGTTACGACCCATACAACGATTGCGAACGTTTCTGCAAGGTTTCGGAGGACTTGCTCTGTGCACCGCAAAAGGCTCCTAAAGGCTGTAATTGTAAATGAAAATTTCGAAATCGAAGTCCCCGCATATGTGAGAGTAAACCCTCAGGTCAACACCCGAGAGATAGCGCGTGAATGCGGAAGCAGCCTGACCTCAGTGTGGAAGGTGCTGCCGAGGCATTCCCTCCATTCGTACCTCGTGTGTCTTCGCCAAGACTTCACCGAAGCAGACTTCGTGAAACGGTTGGAATTTTGCAACTTAGCTCTCATTAAGGCAGACCACGACAGGGATCTCTTTCCATAAAGTGATTTTGACCGATGAGGCGAAATTCTGGCGCAACGCAAATGTGAATCTTCGCAACGCACACTATTGGTCAGACCAGAACCCTCATTGATTGCCAGAACATAACCAACAGGTTCGTTGGTGCGTCAACGTCTGGTGCGGCATCCTCGGCAACAGGATTATAGGACCTTACTTTATTGAAGGCAAGCTCACCAGTAGGAACTACACAGAGAACGTCCTGTATGAAGTCGTCAAAGAATTTGACTGCAACTTGCCGCTGGAAGACCTACGAAAAACATTGTATTAGCATGACTGAGCACCACCCCATTTTTTCGTCGTATGCTAGAAGGTGGGTTGACCACAACTTCCCAAATGGGTGGATTGGGCGCACAGGGCGTATGTTTTGGCACCTACGATCTCCCGATTTGACACCTCTTGACGTTTTTTTGGGGGTCATATCAAACCTTCAGTTTACATAACGGAACTTCGTGACATCATGGACCTGAAGCAAAAAATCGTCGATGCGCCGTCAGATGTTAGCAGGCTTATCCTTCAGCGTCTTATTGCCGCGCAAGTGTTCAGTGTCCGTGAATATTCCGGCACCCATTGATTCCTGCAGTGTCGGACGCTCTGTCGCCCCAACTACGCCTCCGGCTATCTACGTCTGATCGGTGAGATTCCAGCTCATTTATTAGGGGACGTGACGAGCGCAATCGCCTTTGTTCGAGTATCGTTGCCACGTCATTAATTCACTGTTTTCCTTTGCTCGCGTCAAAGAGGGCTCGCGCTGGGAGTTTGTTAATACTTCCACTGCGGACGGCGGTTACATGGACTGCATTGGTTAAATGTTTCCGTGCATTTTGCCAAACGGAGTCTAACGTTCCAGTTCTACTACACGCTCGCTCCCACCTGGCCGTGCTTGAGCTGTTGGCGCGTTTTTGATTTCCGTGCGCCCAGAGCGTTCGGGTGCAATATGTGCTCCTGTGGTTCCCACCGATGTAACGCACTACCTTGCGGCCATAGGCGACACCTTGGGTCTAACTCTCCCTCCTCCCAGGTGCTCCAAGGACAGGTCCAGAACTCCGCTCTTTTTTGTTTTTGTTTTTTTGGAGGGGGGGGGGCGGAAAAATTTGTTAGGATACTATTCTCCCATTCTTTCTTGTGCACCGGGGGGTCCACGAATGTCAAATTGCCCTCAGATAAGAGAGTAGGGAGGGGCGTCGACTTTGTATGGGGGGGGGGGGGGGCTGCCACCCCCGTCGCCCCTCCCCCCCCCCCCCCCTTGGGTCCACCCCTGGGTGTTGCCGGATACGCCACACCTGGTGTGAATGCATCGGAATACCGAGAGTCACCAAGCTTCCGTGCCCACCTAAAGCACCGTTTACACACTTGCAACCGAGTACGACGGAGAGAGGCAAGACCGGTTTTTGAGCATCCTGCGACGGCGTAGGACCAGATGCACTGCTGAGGAGCAGGTCCTACTCCGTCGCACGAGGCTTAAAAACTGGTCTTGTCTTTCATAGTCCGACTCGGTTGCAACTGTGTGAACGGCGCTTAAGGGAATAATTGAACGAAATTTGAGATACAGTCGTCGTTTTCAAAAAGAGGTTGAATGTGATCCACAATATCCGTAAATGACAACCGCACGTTTGTATTTTACGCCTGGTGGCTGTATTTTTCGTTATAAATGACCCGCTCTGGCAAGCGCTCGGAGAACAGCCAGCGGAGAGCACGTGACATTCAACGCAATCATGACGTAGTTCCTCTGGGGACGAGCAAAGCTACGCAAGGCTGACGTCGAGAAGATGACCTAGTCGTTCCAGCCACCGAAGCGGCTGCTTTTATACGAATTTTGAAGACGGGTTAATCTTCTATAACCTTGTAGAGGGACAATAGCGATTTCTGGGACACACAAAAGGGATTCTTGGGAAGAAGAGAGTTCCTCCTTCCCTTCTTCTCTCGTGGTGGCCGGAGGCAACGTTATTAGATTAACTCAGTTACGGAACTGTTCATAGACGCTGCATGCACGAACAGTACCCCCCCTCACTCACCACGACTCGCATAGATTCGCTCGACGCGCCGCCGGACGGCTGCTTTGGTAACTGAATCGGGATACGTTCGTTTCAACGTCACTAGAAACGTAAAAAACAGCGAAAAAAACTCTATTTGTAGTAACCTTTATTGGAGATTAGTACAAAATGGGGGCGGGTGATGTTTTCTAAAATTTTTAGTTTTCAAGGTTTTGCAGCACAATTAATATTGTTTTTATACAACCATGCCTCAGCGGGGATTTCAGGTAGCGCGTCCCGACCTAGGTGCATTTTAACTGAGGGGGTATTTCGCGGCGCGTCCGCAAGGGAGACGGGGGTGGAACCCTTGTAACCCGATTGAAGCCAAAAATAGATGTCATGTGCAGTTCCTAGAGTGACCGCTGCGGGAGAAGTGGCGGCGTTGTGATCGCCATTTGGCGCTTCAGCTATGCTCTTTAGAATGCACAGTTATGCAACGAAAATATAGATGGCGCTTCGGACGACTCAAGGCGGATTGAGGTGAGTGAGGGGGGGTACCCCCCTCCGCGGGAGTTCCACAACTGAGGTAATCTAGTAACGTTGGCCGGAGGCGAGACAGTTATCGTCATTACTTGTCGAGGTTCCTAGACGGGCATTACAAACGAGGCGTTAGCGACATCATTCAGGTGCTCTTGCTAATCGTTTAATTCGTTTTAAAATTCCTTTTCGTGACTTTTTTAACAAGAAATTGGTGTGTTCGATGTGATTCTGCTTCTTTTAACACATATAGACAAAAAAATAAGCGCCGAATTTTTTTTTAGTATCCCTTTATCAATGGCTTTGTGTAATGCTCCGAGAAGGCCAGGTTAGCACGACAGACATGTTCCGTTCGTCCCCAGGGCTGTAGAGCCGTGAAGTTGATCACGCTTAATTGCGTTTTCTGCCGGATCCTCAAACGGCCATATCGGAGTCTGTGCTTCGCGCGGAGGTTGCTTTCGAGTTGTTGCCTCAATGCCCAGAGACGAGGCAGTAAAGTACAAGCCTCGCGTTGCCACTGGGCATGGTACCGGTTCTCCACCATGTATGTGACCGCGTCGGGACGCGAGGGCGCGCGGAGGGATAACGGGTTAGAGTTAGGGGGGAAAGGCGGGAAAATGGGGAAGCAGCCGCCCTCTTGTACCGGAAAGCTTCACGAGGGAGGTGCCGGTCTTGCGATGACATGACGAGTTGTTCATAATCTTATCCTGTACAGATGCGCCGGACGCACGGAAAAACCTATGGTTCACGTCGGCGGGTCAGGGGAGCCCAGGAATCTGGCAACAGCATGGCTGTCGGCGGCCTGTAAACGTTGTGCGTTGGGTCAGCCCACCGCTGTACAAAACTGCAGACTCTTCACGAATAGGCAGCGGGTGTTGAAATTCAGCCGTAAATTCTGTAGCCAGTTCGATGCTGCGGAAACTGTATATAAAAAGCAAATATAGTTTATTAACTCGGCCATTTCTAAGAGCGGCCGGTTAGGTTACATAACACTTCGGTGTCGCGCATGTTGCGCGGAAGATAAAAAGGCGCGTTGCGGGGTGCGTGCTTTGTTCGAACCTGGACAGTCTTTTTAGTCGCAAGAAGACTTGTGATATATGAGGTGTTTTGAGTTGGTCTAATGCGGCCTTTGTGCGTACTCTGCTGGGTTCATCTATGGACACGTTGTTTGGATTAAGATCTAAAAGTGTTGCGAGACGCTTAAATGAGGTACCTTCATGCTCGAGCCTTGCCGACCACGACAGTTGCAAGAAGACTTTTCAGTCATGTGGTGTTGTGGCTAGGCCGGGGGAGAATGGGGATGTGCATCGATACGCTGATTACGATTGTTGAGCTTGTGCAGGATCAGGGCTCACAGTGGCTACTCCATTACACGTCAGTGTGGACCCCCGTTGCAAACTCGTCGCTCTTGTTTGGAGATTATCCCCGAACAGTGACGCGGTAAACCCTGGTGCGGAGCCAGACGTTGCGGACAGAGCCTTGTAAGATGAAACTTGATGGGCGCATTATCCGGCATATCAAAACGTTGGCCCCTTGTGCTTGCCTAAATGGCTGGTACCGCGGTACGCGGGCCTCTCGGAACGGTGGTTATCCGTCCCGATCACGGCATGATGCGTAAAGTTGTCGTAGCTTGCTTTTAAACTTGAGTGTCGCGAGCCGCTTGTAAATGTGCGGAAATGTTAATTGGTGGTAGTAACGCCAGGTCTTGTTCGTATGAAAATTGTGAATCGCACCTCGCTAAAAGTGCGAAATGTGCAGCTGCTTGTGACGTGCACACGCTTATCTTTCATTTTGATATCTTTTTTTTTTTCGTATTTCGAGAGATGTGATTTATCGCTGAAGGGGAAGTTTATTATATTCTCGCAGCAGCGCTTCTCTAGCTTTAAGTTAGATTATGTTTCATTTTGGAAGAGCGCGATCAAATTGTGGTGTATAAGAACAATAGTTGTGTAATGACTGTTCACAAATCGACAACAGTTTAGTGTTGTTCTTTGCTTCCTGAGTTGATGATTAGTTCTATTTGTGGGTATGTATTTCGAACATGTAGCGTAACGACCTTGATGACTTTTACAAACAAGGCAAATTTTGAGCAAGAAGTTTTTTTTTCGTACAAATTTTATTCTTAATCTCCCACCCCCCCCCCCCCCCCCAAAAAAAAAAAGAAAAGGAAAAACAAATTTCACAATTTTTTTTTAACGATCGGAATCACTGTGGAAGGAAGCCAACTGATAGCAGCTCTATCATCGAGTCCATGAGTTTTTACGCTTTTAGCCTGTTAACACGCCAATCCTCCCTAAAAAGTTTGTGGAGGGAGGGGTTCGTGACTGTTCAAGAAAAGCTTACAATACACTTTTCGGTCGTTCGTGTAGCTTTTCAAGCTCTGAGGTGCACGATTCTAATGTAAAGTACGAAAGATTCAACATGGCTGCCATCTGCCCGCCACAGGCAGCCAGCTGTAGCGGAGTCTTTGTGCAGGAAAAGCGCCAAATCATTGTCGGAAAGTTCATGTAAGTTCTCATAGATGCGCAAGTAAGACGCACGGTACGTTTACCGGGCGTTTGTGGGCCTTTACAAGTGCTTAGGAACTGATTCCCATCATGATGTGGCTGCGAAATCAACATGGCGCCCATCGTTCCGCCCGCCTGGCCAACCTTAGCGGCAGCTCCCTTGGAACTTTGAGGTGCCTTCTGACAGTCAGGAGGTGTGCCGGACGCCTTCGCGAATCTAGAGGCCTTCGCTCGATGATGGCATGACGAGCAGGCGATTAGCGCCGAGACCGACCACCGTTGTTTGTGCGGCATTCGCCAGTGCGGGACCCGTGTTTGCTTCCATCGTGTAAGATCTTCAGCCGTCGGCCGCCGGCCTAAACGGACAGACGACAGCTCGTCTTCGACAAGACACGGCAAGTGTTTTTGTTTCCTTTAAAGCGTTTTTTAGTAATAGAGCCCGTTTTTAATGCTTGTTTACTAGTGCGTCCGAGTCCCACAAATTGTTCAAGGGGAAACCATTTTTCACTTTCTACCATTCAGGCCATCAGCCTCAAGTTCTGCTTCTTCAATTCTATCTCTATCGTTTTTTTTTTTTCGTCGTACGTGTAATTGTAGGTAGCAAGTGCTCTCTTTTTTGAGCGTAAAAGAGCGTTCTGTAGTGAAATGGGAATAGTGTTGTGTAAATAAAAGGCGTTGTTTAGAGCAAAATCTGAGAAGACTGAGAAGATACAAGTTGCCATTTTATCCGTAGTACAAAATAAACCAGTTTCTAATCACAATCTGTGTGAACTGCTCAATGTGTACTAGATGGTTTGCATTTTTGAGGTCAGGGAGGGATATTCACTAGCATAATTCAATAAATATATAAAAAGCACTATTGTAGTACTGCTTAAATGCATTTTAATGCAAATGAAAACTTGTAGTACATTACCAAATGCATTATAGGGCGTCTGGAATATACTATCGCCATACTTTTAGCGCATACCCGCAGACATGTTTGGAATGTATGTCAGTAAATGCATTTCGAATGCGGACGAAAATATGAAAATGTAAATGTATTAAATGAATACAAAATATGGTTCAAATATAGTAGTTTTTCGCTAAGGGAAGGGGCCCTACAAACTTTAGGGTGAAGGGTCCGTTCCCTAAAGTTTTGGCACTCTGGATTTGTATAACCTGTATTTATTGCCCCCGCCTTATGTAATGCCCAATTCGGGCCCTTAAGATAAAAATAAATTTAAATAAATGAATGAATGAGGTTCGTTTGGACAATGTCGAAACTTTGTTTTTTCAGAGGCTCGAAGCTTATCGCACTTTCGAACTCCGCAGTTTGAAACGATACAATATTGTCAATAATGTAGCGTTGTAGCGTTAAAAACGTGGAAGTTCGAAAATATTAAAAGATTGTAGAGCGAAAAAATTTGAAAGTTGGAAAATCGTCGATGCTCTTGAGGTAAGAATACGAAAGTTGAAAGTTGTTCGAACCGTTCGAGCACTAATGTCCAATCTTCGAACCTAATTGAAACCTACCACATATGCGTGCTGAAAATAGGAGTCATACAACCGTGGCTATGTTCAACAGTAACCTAAGATGTTTGGAATTTCAAACTGCGTAGACTAAAGTGTTCATTTGCAGCTACAGTCATGTCTCGTGATTACGGACTTTGTTAATATAGATACCCCGCTATATAGAATCCATTTTCGGGGACAAACTGAGAAAATACGTGCACTTTTGTCTCGTTTTTATGAACAACTCACATCATGGACAATATTTGGGGAGAACAGAGGTGCCCATATTAACGAGACATCACTGTATAACGTTTCAGTCTCTTCATTCACCCGGCGCCATCTGGTGCAGGTGGCGCATTAGTATGTAGAGTGTTTCGTTAAGATACGAAGGTTTCGCTTAACATGACTGCCCGCTTCATTATCTAAGAAATAACCTAGTTATTTTTGTTTGCGGTTTTTGGGACCAAACATTGGACGCACCAAGATGGGCAGGGCGTTGAACTCACCGTTTGCAGTGTTCCATTGAGTTGACTCTTCTGATGCAGCGGAGAGGATTGAACACGGCACGAGCTCGAAGTGAAATCATCTTGACTGCAAGCTTTACAAGCGAGGACGGGTCGAAGGGACGACTGATAACGGAATATCGCGTGCGAGACAACTGGGTAAGACCCCGTCACGTGCTCTTGAAAAATAACACACTGGTTCCCAAGCTTAAGAGGGGGAGGGGGGGGGGAAGAGCTAAATTAATTTTTATGTTATTCGATGGCGATAAAGGTAGTGCGAGTAAAGCGACACGTCCGCGGTAAATGGGGTCTACAAATGTGAAACATCCCGGAGAAGCTTATTTTATTTATTTTTATTTGAACAGCCGGCACGTTGATGAGAGGTTATTGTACTGTACATCCGAACCTCTACATGCTTTTTGCGCTCATACTTTATACGAATGATTTTGCTATATGGTGTTTTTACTTATTTTTTTTCCCCCATGGGACGAGACCGCGCTTCACAAGTTCGCACTTTTTTATGCACTACATTTTACGTTTTGTCCGACCGAAGCCAAAGCTACGGTCCGATGAAGCCAATAGAGCAGTTCCAAAAGTGTATTCTCATGGCGCTCGTTATTTTTTGAGCGCTTCTTGTCACCGGTTAAGCAAATAACTAACAGAAGAAAGCGCAGGATCATGCTTCATTCACACTTCGTGATTCGTTTAGCCGGAAACAGCAAACGCACAAAGTCGTCGAGAGCGGTGATTGTGTTCTTTCTGTTGCTGCTGGATCGGTTGAATTAGTGCTCTTGTATAGGCTCATTACGGAAGCCATAGTTGCGTGTTCATCCCCGTAGTGCCGGCTTTCCTGCACTGAAATTTGGAGTTTGCTCCTCACATGTCTGAATTCCGCGAATACCGGCGCCACGCATTCGCGGCGCGCGGCGCGCTTAAAAGCAGGCGAACGCACGCCTGGGCAGCGCGCAAACTCTACTTTCCTGCACGGCATTAGAGTCTGCTCCTCACGTGGTCGGATGTCGGCGAAAAGCGGCGCGGCGGCACGTGTAAAACAAGTGCTAACTTTTACTCCCATGGGTTAATTTCATTGAGGTAATTATGGCCACCATTGTGTTGTTAGGTGCAGCCTAGCGCATGCCCAAGGCGAGCCTTTGAAAGGCTCATTTGGCACCGTGTAACAAATTATAGCAAGATGGCGGATTCACGGCGCGTGAAAACACCATATGCTTAACAGTTATCGCTGTAAAAAAATAAGAGAGAAGCAGAAGCACATGCACGTACACGTGATGGAACAGAAGAGGGAAATGTTTCTGGAAATCCCGAAGAAGACAACGAGTGCTGAATATCGTGTCGGGTATTTGTAAAGGGGTGGACGACAAGCGGCACAGCAGCCGATGGGGTTTGGAGGTGTATCATCGGAGCGCGTTTGAACACACCTCCCCCCTCCTCTTCTTCACGCCGATTTGCGGCGGTGTTGCGCGTCCAATGAGCCGCCGAAGACTTTCGCTGCGAAGCGGAGTAAACGGGGGTGGGTGCAGGGGGGCATGTTAAAATGTGCCCCAGTGATTAGAGTTCCTGTATAGGCTCCCTACGGGAGCCAGAGTTGCGCGTTCACGCATGGCAAGGGGATACAGCTCCTCACGTGACTGAATTTGGCGAATAGCAGCGCCGCGCGTTCGAGGCGCGCGGCGGGCTCAAAAGCCTGGGAACGTACGCCGGGGCGCGTGCAACGTCTACTTTGCTGCACGACACTTGATACGGCTCCTCACGTGATCGGATTTCGGCGAATAGCGGCGAGGGCGGCACGCGGCATATGAAATCAAACGCGCAACTCTGGCTCCCGTAGGGAGCCTATACAGGAACTCTACCAGTGATATACGCGCAGCGCCCACTGCCGGCCGGTGCAGCAACCGCGTGCTGCTGCGTGCGGCGACGCAGCGTCCTCTTCCAGGAGCAGCCAATCTGGCGCGAGCAGCGTTGCCATGCCGCGTATCGCCCACTGTTTACAAATACGCTGTCGTGCCACAAGCAACGCAGCGGCACGTGTCTATAGATCGGCTCTAGCTGGATACCTTCCGCTTTGTCGCTTATATAAGCGTGATAAAAACTGCCGCAGAACGTGGCGGCACAGTGGAAGGGTTTACATAGAAAACTATACAGTGATATGAAAGCGCACCTGAGCAGTTTATTTACCAGAACCTGGAATCAAAACGCGATTCCTTCTGAATGTGCATTTTCTTTGGCGGCTTCTTAAACTAATCGAAAAGAATGGCGACTTATCTGCCTATCTGGAATATTTTTACTTCAACAGACATGGCAATAATGAGGTAAATGACAACTAAATAATTTACTAAGTTTATAAACAATTGTGTAGTTGAAAGACCGGGATTGCCAGAGAAAACAAGAGGAACAGTAAATAACAAGAAATTTTCCCGATAAATTGTTTTAACACTTTTTTTCTGAAAATATTTTAAGCAAGGGTTTTGTTTGTTTCGTATCAGTTTTGTAGTGTATTAAATACACAACGGCTAGGAGAGGGCGCTTCCTCACCTTCGTGCAACTGGAGCCATAGAGGTAGATAGTTTGGTCATTAATTTGTAAAAAGTAGGGCGAAAATAAGGGCACGTCAATCGTCGAAATTGTTTCAGTGACATTGGACGTGATGATAGAGAGATTTTGTGACCAACCAACAACCACAAATATTCCCCTATCGGAGGCTATGAGCTTAACAAATACCCCCAATCAAAATTGTTAGTTAAGAATCTATTCAAGTATTTTATTTCAACACGCTAAGGTTGAAATTTGCGACCCTTCGTAAACTGAAACGGAAAACGCACGTGACGCTTTCGTCACCGCCACATTTAAAATACACTCAATCCCTCTTTTGATTGCAGTCGCAGCCGCGGCAACGGCTGAGAGAATGGTTGAGACCGTGTTCAAAACCTTGTGAGTATTTTGACCCTAACCCAGAACACGCACCCTATGTTTGCCGTTTCGCCTCATGTTTAGAAAAAAAAAAAGCTATTCTCGTCAATGTCATTTTTTCTGTCTCAGTAAACGCACTCAGCACCTTGAAACTCCCTATATCCACCAATCTCTTACAATTACCCATTCATGCACTTTCAGCCTCATTTAGAAACAAAAACTACCTGCGCCACGGTGCGTGGCTCCGTCAAGGTCCTCTCGGCTTCATTTTACTTTGCAGGATCATCACGGGAGAATATGCGGCTCCTCCGATTGACCAAACTCTCTCAATATACGGCTCTGCGTGCAACCACCGATCCAAACCTGCGCTCGGCACAAAGAGCTTCGAGAAGAGAAGAACGGCTGCCATTAATTCAATTGTAGGCCGGCCCCTTATAGTGTTAATTAAATAAAGTGATGCTCAAAGACAAAAAAAAAAACACATAGCAACTAGCGTCGAAGTACGGAATCACGGAAACGGGATCTCGGAATCTTTGACAGCATCAACCACGGATGTAAACAGGCACGTGATCTGAGCGGCTCCCTGTAAAGAAAAACTGAGCGAGCTTCCTTTGCGGCTTCCGAAACTATGTCGACGATGTTTGGCAAGGTAAAGGGATAGGACAAAACCGAACTTGGGTTGCCCATATCAAAACGGCTGGGCGCTTTCTTTCATTCGAACAGCATCAAAAGACGACAAAGATATTTTTGGGGGTTTTCTGTCCGCCGTCGTAACCAACATGTACGAGACATTTGGTAGGCCGCTATAGCACGGGTACAACCAAAAGAGAAGTACAAGGAGCTCGTGGCAATCCTGAACCATGACCTCTACTATTCTTACAACCAAGTCACGCGGAGCACACATGAGGGGAGAGCTGTCCCCTCATGCTGCTCTGTCATCGTCATGTGGAAGTGATAATATTACTTCAAAATATCTAAGAGGAACTAAAATGTACTCATCCTTATTTTTTTGTCACCTTTTCCAGCAGATTCTTGAGTGTGACACTCACCCAATAGAATGAAAAACTGCGAAGGTGGTTCCACCGCACAAATTCGCTATCAAGCCTTCCAGATAAAAATATTTACCCATTTCACTAACAAGTATTTTCTGTAAAATAATGGAGCACATAATGTACCCTCGAATTGGTACCAACCTAGAATCAATTTTTTTTCGGCCCTGTTCAACATGGTTTCCATCGATCATTTTCTTGTAAAACGCAGCTGCCTCATTTCACCCATTCTTTCCATGCTATGCTGGACACAAAAGTATGAGGCTGACTGTATTTTCTCAATATTTCTAAAGCATTTGAAATGGTTAATTATCAGTTACTAGTGCTTAAACGTTCTTCATTAAACGTAGATCCTAATTCGTCAACTTGGCTGGAATGCTTTCTTACCAACCTCTCTTAATATGTAACTGTAAATGGCAATAATTCTTCCCTGACTGATGTACTATCGAGCGCACCCCAAGGTTCGGCTTTCGGCCGGCTTTTTCTAATAGTCATTATTGATTTACAGAGTTGTGTTTCTTTCTCCATGCATTTATACGAGGATGACTGTAATTTATCGAAAAGTTGGAGAAGTTCCTGTTGATAACGATTAGCGCTTCTTGCAATCTGATTTGAATAATAATACTCTTTGGTGCAAAAACTGGCGTACTGAACTAAACCCTAACAAATGCAAGCTAATGCGAGATTCCCGGCGGGCGCGGAACCCTTAACATGTACACTGACATACATTTAACTTGAATCCGTGAACTCATACCGTTATCTAGGTGTTACAATATCATCAAGTTAACCTGGAAACATCTTGTCTGTATAATAATCGCCAATGCTAACCGCTTGTTAGGATAACTGCGACGACGCATCAGAACAGCCCCAGTTAACTTAACACTTCTTGTTTATAGCACACTTGTACGGTCAAACTTAAAATACGCAGGTTCCTTTTGAGATCCTAACTATTCCGTTCTACATAAAACTCTCGAACTAGATAAAAATAAAGTCGTTCGTTTCGTTGTCTAATTATAATAGAACATCCAGCATATCATTAATGAAAGTCCAGCTTGTTGTTTACCGGTTTGTCATTACGTAGAAAGTTTTTTTCGACTTTGCCTGTATTATGTGTTTTATCAACATTCGTTACGACACCATTTCTTTACATTCGCTAATTATTGCTCTTCCGGTATAGATCATTTGAGTTTTCGCACCATCATTCGCACCATCAGCCACGACTAAGCAGTTCCTGACTATAACTCTAATCGTCCTATTAGCAAATACGTGATTCAAACTTAAATAAGAAGTCGTTTTACAAATAGAAGAAAAAATTAACAATAATATCTAACCTTTGAAGCCCTCAACTTAAAAATTCGACAAGTTCGCAAGAAAACTGCAAAAATCACGCGAAGTTTGTTAAGTAACGTAACTTTAGTTATACAGTCAAACTCGTTATAACGAACAGCAGGAAACGCCACGATCAGTTTGATATACGAAGTAATTCGATATAGCAAAAACTATTTATAACGAACTTCCACGATGCGTTTGTTGTAATGCGAGAGCTTCTCTTTCTTTCTCATCTCTTCGCTTCCGCCTTGTAACAACGCGCTGGAAAGGTTTTTTTTTTTATTGCATCTGTTTTGGGTTTGTGTTTTTAGCTTATCTTCCCTTCTGAATCGCTCCCCTTCATTCAATATTGTTCGCAACTCGAGCTTTTGAAATTTTCTTTCTTTCATACTTTTTTTTTTTTTTTTTTTTTTGGGGGGGGGGGGTGCCGGGGGGGTGGATGGGACAGGATAGGAGACAAATGTCTGCGCGTTTTTGGAAGCCTTCCCGGGGGGGGAAATGTCCAATATTGCCAATATGTTGTTCGGTATACAAAGCACATTTACATGTATTTTTATTTAAACTTTTCGTGAGTTCGATATCGACAATAATTTGCTGTACTTGGGTTCGTTCTAAACGGGTTTCACTGTAAAACGAGCCGAGCTCAAGAAGGGCATCTGGCACATCCCACCGTAGGACTGGGGCTTCGTTTAAATAACCTCGGTATCTTTCGATGTGCAACTCATGTTTCCCTCACACAAAGCCTTCGAAATTTGAACCTGCTTACCCCAGATTCATATCACGCAGTATTTTATGTAAATGAATGCCTATGTAAAAAAAAAAAAAAAACTCGTAGCAGTGTATGCAGAACATTAAGGAACTACCGTGCGAACCCGCCGTCTGTTAAACTCTAATAAAGCCGCAGGATCTCCTCATTAACCACAATACGCCAGGGTGATTAATAATAACAAGTTAATAGAACGATCTTAGAGAGCGTTCGCCGCATGCGTGACACCGCCATTCCTTTAGTCCACAGGAGGCAATCGGCAATGCACGAGACAGCTCGTGCTGTCTCATGCTCAGCATCTGGAAAGAACCTGCCAGGTCCCTACGCCGGCAAAAATACTAAATTTCTCTAGATACATCACGGCCTTGGTGGCATAGGCCAAATGGCTGGTGAGATTGTTCTATTAAAGGTATACACTGAACGCCATATTTGAGGGCGATGTTTAGAGCGCATGCCCAAAATGAGCTCACATTAATAGGTTGCTAATACCGGCAGTCTTGGTGGCGAGGAGAGAACGTTGCAAGAGAACCGTGGAAGCCAGCCGTCATCAATCGCTCAGCAGTCGAGTACACAGCTTGTGTCGCCAATAAATACCACCTATATGCTAGCTAAATTATTGAAGAAAATCAATCACCGCAATTGAAGGTCAAATAATATGTGTGTATCTAAAGTGTCGCTTAATCGATTTGAGTCGACGTTGCTATCCAAAGTTATATGAGCATTTAGACGGCGCTGCGATCGAGGCATCCAAATGGAGTCTCGGCTTTTTAATGCAGAATTTCATTCCTCCCGAACCGATATAACTTGAAGAGTAAAGCATGCTACGGGGGCAACGGTAATTAAAAAAAAAAAAAGACGGATCCATGGCTGCCAAACATCTGCCCCGCGAGCAGCGCCGGTCACTCAACGTAACTAAAAAAAATTAACAAAAAGTAAAAAAAAAGGAGGAAGGACGGGGACTCTGAGACACTTCAAGAAGACTTCGCTAGCTGCGAAAGCGTCATCAAAATATTTCAGATGTCTACGCCTCTCTGTATTGCAAAATTAAAGCGCAGCTCTTGAGATATGTTGATTTTGCGATATACAGCGGTAAAGAATTTTAAAGGGAAATATATATTTCTTGATACGCTGATACTTTTTTGTTTAGGATAGTCCAGAAAATTCGAGGAGGATACGGTGGGAGCCCCATAATCCAACGCGCTCAGTGTTGTGTTATGGTCGCTCACAGACCTACACACGAGTTCAGTGTCTCCGCTAAATGTTCCGGGGAAGTTGAATCGGTGTATAGGTCTGTGACGTCTCATAATGAAACGCGTGCAGTGTTGCATCATGGCACGTCACAGATATACACATAAATGCGGAGCGCAATTTCGTCTGCTTCTCTCGCAGGGGTGTGTTGACGTGAGAACGCCGAGCTCTGGTGGGCTCTGATGGGAAGGATAGTGGGTAGAGCTCAAGGCTAGCTGCCTTGAAGTCTACCCAATATCATTCCACTAAGAGCCAATCAGAGTTCAGCGTTCCCACGTCACCGGAACCCCATCACGCTGGAGAAGCAGACGATCTTGCGCTCCGCATTCAGTTGCTCCGCTAAGTTTAGCTGGTAATTGATTTGGTGTATAGGTCTGTGAAGTCCCTTAACGAAACCAGCGCGGTTACGCCGATGTCGAAGGCGACGGCGACGCCGACGCCGCTTAATGCGGGAGCGGGCGCCTAAAGACTGGTTCCCACTGTTGCAAGCTACGACCGAGTCGCACAGAGCCGGTTTTCTGTTTCGACCATGCCATGTAGGAGCAATGGCGGTTGTGCGCGTCTTAAAACATCGTCATTAATTAACGTTGGAAGCCGTTACGGCCGCACTCGGAGGGACTCACGCAAGTGCGTGAACCAGCCTTAAGAGCTGCGCTCGAAAAGAGACCGAGAAAGTCTTCGGAAGAGAGACATTGCTACGCGAGAGGCCAAGACGCCGCTTACGAACAAGTGCGCGTTCGCCCACCGTATAGGTGTGGGCTTTACGCGACCGCAAAACCATATAGTCATGAGGTGAAGCCTCTACGCCAGCGCCATGGTAACTTCAACGCCACCGCAACCGCCAAATGCCAGAGACGCTTGTTCGTCTATAGACGCAGGGTCGCGTGCCTGGAAGGTTGAGACTGGAATTTGTGTCCCCCATGTTCCCCATAAGCCGCCATTCTTCATACGAAAGTTTGGTTAATAGATCAATATACTACGTCAAATGTTAACTGTGGCCTGCAGAAGGGCATTTCGTCTAATAACAAGCTGTGATCCAATAGTGCGGTCTGACGGAGGCTTATTGCGGAGAGGTAGCCGTGCAACCGAGCATCTGGTTGCGGGTCAAAGGATCCCCAGGCGGTCGACATAAAACCTTAGTACTCGGAAGAGGCGTACCAGATGCCATTTGTTGGCTTGCAACGCAAAACCACCCAAATTTGACCCTAGAGTGTGCCCATCGTGTTCAGTTGTCATACCGCACTTGTAATTGCGAAAACGCCTCGCACTCGAATCAAGTGAGATTGAATCCCACGATTAATGATTCTCCATGACGAGCCCTCGCCCCACCTGCTGCAGAGAAGCCTAGGCACGTGAGCATCCTCGGTCACGTACCCCACATCCTCTACTGCAGCTGCGGGCTAGCGGAGGCACTAGATCACGGTCGGATGCTAGTTTCTCGATAACGGGCAAATACTAGCATATGAAACTGCAGCCCGGCCTGTCGTTTTCATCGTGACACTCAAATCCGTTAGTACATAGGAGCACTGGTACTATTCAAACGTTGATATCCATCATTTACATTTAATAATATTTATTTTCGAATAAGTGCGATTAATAGTGCCTCCTTCCTCTCGAAATACTGCGATTACAATACTTAGTTGCAAAAGCAAAGAAATGTCTACCGAATTGCTATCCAATTTAAATGCACGTGAAAAGTATGACGTCTGCGCTCTTTACGCACTTCATCGCTTAGGTTAGGTTGCAGGTTAGGTTAGGTCAGGTTAGTTTAGGTTAGGTTAGGTTAGTTTAGCTTAAATTGATTGTTTGTATTTCTTCGGACAATCAATTTAAGTACAATACTTTTATTTTTACAAGGACTACCGAATAAAAAATGAAAAGAAATGCCGCAGAACATCTTGGAAAACGTCACTGGAAAAGAAACTTGAAAGTAATTTGTAATGTAACGAGTAAAGTAATCTGTTACTTTCCAGCGAAAGTAATTCGTAGAGGTAATCCTTTACATTTGAGACTTGGAAAGTTGTCATTGTAATCCATTACATTCTTTTAAGGGGGCACAACTCTGATCCATTGCAATAGTGTCCCCCCCCCCACAAGCACGCAGGCTTTTGCGTTTCTGGGTAATTTATGTACTCGTTTATTGTGAAATAAACGTGTATGATTATGTGTATAGATATATTTAATGAACTTACCGTCCGCACAGGACCAAAAACAATTGCGCATCGCACTGCAGTGGCTTTCTAAGTTCCAGAGAGCAATTGCTCAACACTGGCCGTCAGAAAACTATTTGACGACACTGGCAGCATCCGGAAGTTCTCAAATAAAAGGGGGTTTCTAAATAGGGGGCTCCAGACTTGCGCCCGTTACTTCAAAAAAGTAATTAATTACAGTTACAATTACTTAGCCTAACAATTAATGGATTACCTTTACAAATTACTCCCTGTAAAAAATAATCGATTAATTGCTTCGTTACTTTACTCGATTACTTTTGCGTTACTTCAAAGAAACACGAAAACGACACACTATATGCTGCGTGTTTGAAGGGGAAAATTTCGGGCCTCATCAAAATTAAAACAAAAATGCAACACAGTCAGTACTATGTACGCATCATTTTAGGCTAATAATTTTAGGAGAACGAATCTATAAAATTATAAAGGACTTAAACAGGTGCTCAAGAAAAACGAGCCTTGCGCTGTATACGACCGGGACAGAACTAAAGCCCTGAACATGCGACGAATGCACTTGGGTGGTGGAGGCACGAGCACCATTCGAATTAACCCGAGTTTGGAATCGGCCAGTTTCAAAACACTCTTCCCCTGAAGATAAGGTTTTTCTATGTTTGCTGCATGTTGCCCGAATAGGGGCTGGTTTATCTACTAAATAGGACTGGCTGTGAGACCAAGATGGGATACTTGCGTCTGGGTACATTTCAAAGACTCCTTTTCGATGAAGGCTGTTATCCGACCAAAGGACCCACTTGATCTTCTCTCTTAATCACAAAACTTATCAAAACCAAGACGCCAAACGATATAATAATGCACAATCTCTCAGCTGAACAGATTTTCCCGTGTATAAATTATTTGAAAAAGCACATTTTTCAGTGAACAGCACGCTTCCATTTCTATCACGCGTTTACAGGCGGCTTCTCAACTCCATTGTCCAAGTCATCCACTGTTTATTCTCAGAAAACTCGGGCTGTGTTCCTTTTCCCTAAAATTTCGGTCTAAGTTCCCACAGGTGCAATCCGCTGACGAGGACCCCAGCTTGAATTTCCCGAGCCGTTTTGTTGTGCTCCCCGACCACCTTATTGCCTGCTGTCGAAAGCTACTGTTTAAACTGACAGCAGGGTTGACGCTAATTTTTATTTTTTTTTTTGTTCCGGTAAACTGCTGTGTTTGCACCCCTTATGTTTTGCCCTATGCGTCCGCTAGCGCGAAGTCAAGTGAAAGAAGCTACATAGCTGGTTGGTCCAGACAGTATTTAGATTTCACAGCGCCGTCAAGAATGAGCAGGGGCAAGGTCTCAATAGAGTTTTTTTTTTTTTTTTTCGTGTTTGCCGGAAGAACGGGGGGGGGGTGGTGTTTGGGCAGAAACATTGACAAGCAAAAGACGGTTTCGTGTAACAACAGACAAAAAAAAAGAACACTGATTGGTTTTGGGGGGACAAAACTCAGAGGGGTGGGGGAAAAAAAGAGGAGCCGAGAGGGGGGAAGGGAGCGGACGTTTTCACCATGGTCACAGTGTTCGCGGCCCTAGTCCTCACAAACCCCACACGACGGTTTTATGGGCCATTAGTTTTCTGCTGTTTTGTGCGATCGAAGCAGTTCCTTCGTTTTCCAAGAAGTCCAGGCCTGTTGCCTTCATGTAGACAGTCAAGTCTGCCCAGCTAGGCTGACCGTACGAACGAGTCCCGAGACGGGCTCTGGCTGGGCTCTCGTGTTTTTTGTGAATTCCTTTCTTTTCCCACGCCAGCACCTCACCCGAGTCTTGTGTTAGCATGTTAAAAGCACGAAGGCCGTTGCATCGCCCTTCTTCCACTCTTTTTCTCTCTTTGATGGGACGGATAAATTGTAACGAGTAATTTCAGTAAATCGTTACTGAAAATTACAAATTACATTTTCAAAAATGTAACGAATAATTTACTAAATTACAAGAAAAGTAATTAACTACGAGTAATCCCGTTACTTGTAACGAATTACTTCCAAGTCTGGGGGGCTCTAACGCTCTCGAGACACCCACGCAGCTTGGTGTGAAGCGCGGCGCCGCTACGCTACAAAACTGACGCCTGGATACCATGTATCGGGCTCGAGAGCGTTCGTCGCTTTTGTGTCGTATGGAGCTTGGTGAAAACAAACACGAGGCAGTGCGTTGTAATAGATTTCGCTGTAAAGCCTCGTTTCATAGAATTCAGTTTTTAGACGCAGATAAATAGTATGTTCTGACTCTGTACGAGTCAAGATCGTAAGCAGACAAGGACTTCTGACCGGTGCCATTTTTAGCGTTCGTACGTGGGGCGCATGAATTGCTCACTTTCTAAAAAAAATATACATGCGCATGCTGGGCTCCGAATATGGCAAGATTGACTGTGCGATCTTCCATAGCCATGCAGTTTGCAGACAAAGGGCTGCTGACAGGTGCGAAGATTATTATTCGATAGTACGGTGCGTGCTTTGCTTGTGCTCTGAATAAACGAATGGGCCGAGAAACTGTGTGAGAGGGAGAGATTATAGCGCGCAGGGGCGTCATAACCCCGAGCTATGATTGGAATGATTAGGGGGTAGAACTAAAGCTAGCTGCCTGTTTCCACTGCACTCGTAAAACACGTTCGAATGTGAGAGTCAAACGCAGGATGACGTCGTTCCGCCTTCTAACACATTCAAGGAGTGCCGTGGAGACAAATACAGCTACCTTTATATCTACCCAGCGACCTCTAATGTAGCAGGATGGATCGTGGATCGCAGCTTGTTTCGCTTGTAAGCAGGAGAGACCAGGTAGGCCAATCTGGTGACCAGTTCCGCCAATCTGCTGAGCGGTTCGGCCAATCTGGTGACCAGTTCGGCCAATCTGGTCACCAGTTCGGCCAATCTCGTGACGAGTCAGGGCAATCTGGTGACCAGATAGAAGGCAATCTGGTGACCAGTTAGATCAATATGGTTACAAGTTAGGCCAGTCTGGCTACCAGTTGCACCAGTTTGATTTCCTGTTAGACCAGTCTGACCAGTTCAGACACCAGTTTGACCAGTCCAAATACCAGTCTGACCAGTTAGTTTTTCAAATTGGTCTTTCCAATAGGAATTCTTCGCAATATCACAACAATCTTCAAGCACCACAGTAGTACTTTTTTCGTTCCTGAGGCCGTATTCAAATTCATTAATAAAATTAGTTTTATTATAAAATGAGTTCATAACATTGGCCATATCTGCAGGATCTTTACCGTATAAAATGCCCCTTGCACATTTTTTGTTTCGATTCAAACTTTCGTAAAAAGTATACAAACAAATTTTGTCAAGTTCAACACCGGCTGACTATTTGATCCAATATTTATTTATGATATCACGTAAATTGTCTTCATTCATTGAAGCTACGTACGGGTATTGTTCTGTTACCGACCGACATTCTGCTATATTTCAGCCTTTTGCTTGTCCTCGGTAGTCTGCGACTTTCAATCTAGCCGTGTGTTCAACTCTTCATCCGGCTGGAGTGCACCGAAACCAGATGTGTGCACCTGCACCGAGGTCACAGCCGAACACAACTGCAATAAAGTCTTCATGTATAAACAGCGGGAGTGCACTTGCAGAAAAACAAAATATTGCACAGGGGTTTTTGTTTAAGCGAAATGTCGGTCATACAAAAGTCTAAACGTTAAAAAGAAAATCGTTCCGCCGTTATAAACACAGTACATGATTCAGTTAGTTTACGACTGCAGAAGATCTTTTCATTTTTATGTTAAAAAAAAGATTCCACTTTTGTGTTAATTTTTTTTTAATCTGGTATGATTGGAAAATGCTTTACGTAAACAACATCAGTAAACCATCAATAAGCTTCAAATTAGCTTCCAACATGCCGATGACGCCTATTAATAACGCTTCATGATTTCGAACTTTTGAAAATTAGGATCCCAATCGTCGTACTTACTGCTCAGCCTGCAACGGACCTAGGTAAGATATTTCTAATCGGGCTAGCCGTTTTTTGTAATATATATTTCTACGCCAAAAAAAAAATAAAAACACAGGTCCAGGCTGAAGTGAACAAGATACGGCGCAACCGTAATTTAAATGAATAATACCAGAAGAAAAACTAAAATAAATATTGACGTGCTTAGAAAACACAATAAAGATAATGCAGTCAAAATTGACATGAAAATGATACGAATGTTTTTTTTTTTTTTCACCGGAAATCACTCGGATGGCCAGAGATAGAGACAGAGAGGCACATACTTGACTAGACACACTTCACTTATGATTAGATGCTAATCAGATAGAACTAAATTCGTCCAATACAAAGTATATACATTTAGGAGGAAAATAAACATACTACTAGCAGAACTAATATATCCTTTCAAAACTCGAATATTGAACACGTGGAATCTTAAATTTCTTAGCGTCAGTTTCCACGAAAATTTATGTTCGACTGCTCAAGTAGATGATCTCCGAGGAGATGTTTTTAGATCAAGTGGTTTATTATTTTTTTAATTAAGATATCTTCTTCTAAACTTGGGTAAAACAACTATATACATATCTGATTCACTCGAGGCTGCATTATTGTCTATTGGTCTGGGGAACCACCACAGGACATAATGTTAAACACTAACTTTCATTGCAAAAGCGCGCGATTCGGTTAATTGATAATCTACCAGGGTTCGATTTGACCACTCCTAGTTTTGATAAACATAAAATACTAACAATAGATAACCTTTTTCACCCGAGGATATACCTATTTTAATTCATACTCAAATCAACGCTAATCCAATCATCTCCGACGGCCCATATTTATCTAAGCAAAGAAATTAGAATTAAACACTTAAGCAGTTTCTAAAGCCTAAAGTTAGGACTAATTACGGTACCCAAAATAATCCTATTGATAGCACACATTTTAAACAATCACCATCGAGTATATGAGTTGTCACAAAAATTTCCTTCCTTGTTTTATTTTAAAAATATGTCGGGGATTATTTGAACGTTTTTATTGCATATACCTAATAAGGTGTGTTGTAAATTGTTTTCCTTGTAAGAAATAATTAGTTCTTTTTTGCCGTGCGAGATAATTTTCTTTTTGTTTTAATTTTTCTATTCTGCGCTCTGCTGTTGAGTGCTGTGAAAGTGGTTGGGGTCTAGTCAGATGATTTTATTCGCCTTTTGTACAACCCTCTTGACAGTTGTATCGAAAATAAAATAAAGAAACACAGGTCGTCGGGTGTGACACCGGACGTCCGAATGAAGTTGGTACCTTGGCCAGACGGGGAGGTACGTGAACGATAAAAACAGTAGGGTTGATTCATATGAAATTATAAACTTGTGTTGAGGCGTTCGTTTTGATTTTCCTCAAATAAAGATATGGGTAATTCCACCTCAACTCGCCCCAAAAAGTGGCGTTTCAAAACGTTTTAATAAAACTGTTGGGCTAATTTTTCGCTGTAACGACACTAGAAACCCTATGGGTGCGAGATTTTCAGTTCTCAAGCTTTCTTTACTTCACAAGGAACAATGATGAACTTTAAGATTTGAGCGATCGTCAATGGTTGCGCATTTGGGTATTTCGCAGGGGTCAGGTGAATATTACACAATGAAACATTGTACATTGTGCTTCTAACTACAGTTGAAGAACAACTAGGTTATATAAAGAGTTTTGTGTAGAATTATTTTTGATTGCAAACTTATTTCTTTCGTCTTTCTTTGATATGGTATGGATTGTAAAATCGCTTCTCCAAGGTGGATTCGTGATGAGAAGTTGGCTAAAGCCAAGACGAGCAGAGTTAAAAAAATGGCGGCTTCCAGGATTATGCCGGTGGCTGCTTTGGCGGCGTCGTGAGTGCGACGTCGGCGGCATCCTCGCGACTGCGATTTTCAATACGGGACGACATTGTACTCGGTACAACGATCACCGGCAACTTGATGCTTGCGACGCGCGAACATTTCTCGGTGAAGGTACGATGTGCGAAGGTAAGTACACGAGACCTCTCTTGCCGAGGTGACGCAAGCGGACACGACCGGTCAACCGCTCGCGTCAATTTCTCATGCTTAAACAAAAGAAAAAATGTTTACGCAGTCGACAGGATTCGAACCTGTGCTGGGAGACCCAATGGATTTCTAGTTCATCGCCTTAACCACTCGGCCACGACTGCGGGACGAGTAGGGGGCTCTGAGATGTGGTAGTTCTTTTTCTGACATGAACCATTGACTTAAGCGGTGGAGATGCGTTCCCACCGCTTCTAGCGGATCCAAGCTGATCCGCTAGAAGAACCACTGGCTCTGCTTTTCACCAACCATGAAGCAGTAATAATGAAGTCGAAACGCAACCCGGAACTCGGCTCAACCTATGAGCAATAAAAAAAAATCAGCACCATCAGCACTACCTATGAACAATAAAATCAGTATCATCAGCACCACCAGAGCTTCGCCCCAATCAACACCATTCACCACGTGGAGATGTTGCGATTTTTTTCTAAAGTTACAGCATTTCGTGTGTGAAATGAAAATCGTGACTGTAGCTTGGTGGCGTCGCAAGCGCGAGACGCTTGGGCTTTCGCGTCGCGACGGAGAAACGCTATTCTAAAATTCTCTTGCGTCGCGTGCGCTAATATAAGCGCTAAATGTAGCGCTAGCGTGCGCTAAAATTTTGTACGTTATTCTAAAACCCCCTAGTGTCGCAAGCGGTGCGTGGGGGGATTGCTTTTGCTTTCCTCCGCTCCGGCTGAAAGCAACTGTACAAGCGAACAGACGAAAGTGCGAAATCCTTTACCCTTTCTTGTTTCTCCTCTTCGCTTCTACTTCTTCCCCTCTTCTCTCCGTTGTGTGATTGTGAGTTCGTGCAGTTCGTCGTTCGTGGTTCGTGGCCCTTAACATTTCACTCTCGACCTCTTCCCCCTCTCTTTTCGTCTTCCTCCTCGAGAGCGAGAGTCCTCGGGAACATTCTGGCGGGAACATTCAGGCGAGCGAGCGCGCTTTTGTTCGCGTGCTAATGAGTCACTACCTCATACGAGCGTACTTTATGCCGTCCGTGTGAAGACACACTCCCAGATATGAACTTTGGGCATCGCGTCGGAGATTGACTGCCGCGTCTGTTGCCCCGGAAGGACTCTGCATCTTCATCGACGAACTGCCTCAAATGCTCCGGTGAATATCTAAATACATTATTTGGCTACTGGCATATGGACTTAGCAACTTTGTCCTAAATATTCGTTATTCTTTTCAGGTATTCTAGCTTGTTTCTGAATTTATTCTCGCAACTTTGATTGCGACTATCATTCTTGTTTTTGGCTTTTTGTTTGTAACGTTGCAGTTGAGCCCGTTTGTTTTTTTGTTTTTTTTTTACATTTGCCCCATGCCTAGACCTGTACGAAATTGCTCAGTTTTCTCACTGAGAGTGTTTTTAATTCTCTATGCTGCTATTGGCGAGCGCGGCGTAGGAAAGCTCTCCGGAGAAAAGCTCACAGAAGAAAAGCTCACTTTTAAGCTGCAGCGCCGACGCATGCGGGGAAGAGCTCTCCGGTTTTTTGACGGATACGAAAGAGAGCTCACTCGTGAATCTTGCGAATCGACTATTTATATCTTCACAATTATTACCTGCCTATGTGGTAGCCAGTAATGCATGAGTAGCGAACGCTTTTATTTTTCAGTGGGTTCCGAACAACACAACAGGCTAGAAATAATTAAAATACATTGCCATAGGAGAAAGAAGAATAAACCCCTTGACGAACCTGGAAAAAATCTCTCCCCGGACTTCATTTTTATGAACACTGTGTGGAGCAGTGTGGCGGAGTTGTCACTCTGGAGTTGGAATGAATCCGGAATCATTCCGCATTTTCGAGACCCCGGAATGGAATGGGAATGGAATAGCGGCAACGTTGAGGTTAATGGAATTGGATGCCTTTTGCCCGGAATGGGAATGGAATAGGCCCGGTTCTTTATTTTTTTATTATTTATTTATATATATATATATTTTGCT
This sequence comes from Ixodes persulcatus, assembly GCA_013358835.2. Lineage (NCBI taxonomy): Eukaryota > Metazoa > Arthropoda > Arachnida > Ixodida > Ixodidae > Ixodes > Ixodes persulcatus. The sequence goes on from JABSTQ010010226.1 coordinate 165,860, forward strand.
TTATTTTTTTGGCGGGGGGGGGGGGGGGGGCGGGGTTACGTTTAGCTATACCGAGCCAGTCAGCGAGTCAGTTGTTCAGAAATGAAATGAATACAAAAAACAAGCGTCAAAGCAAAGAGCGAAGGGGGGAGTGGTTGCGGCGGTGGCGCCTTTCACGGATGCGCTGGCGACGGGCTGCACTGGTGTTACACGACAGTGAAACAAGAAACCAAGCACCAAACAAAAGAAACGACGGGTGTGGCAAAGAAAGAAACTGCCATGCACGGCTCTTCATCGTCCTTCTTCTCTTGCTTTTTTTAAATTTTATTTGCGATGGCATGGAGAAAGCACGCGCGCGCAAAGACTGAGATCTGGGAGCGGGGGCGACTCATAACTCGCTGACTCGCACGCCGCCCAGTTATTGTTTTCTTATAGATCAAGGAGCGTTGTTTAGCAGGCAGCCAACGCTGCTGCCTTCCACGTTCATTCGCGAGCACTCCTTTGAAGTGCGAAATCTGGGTTTGCTTCGGCATTAAAACAAAGCGAGATTCACTTCTCTCTTCTCCTCTTGCGCTTTGCTCCGACGCCTGTTTTTTTATACTGCATTTTTACGTGTAAGTCCGCCTTTTACTTGGTCTTCGTTCCGATGCTTGTTTTCTGTGTTATATGTTTTTACATTCAGGTGGGTTAGGGTTACAAGCAAGCTAGCGGATTCCCGCTCATTTTCTTTGACTTTAGTTTCTGTATACTTTGTTACACCTTGCGATGGACCGCTGCGGACGCTAGAGTCACCCCAGGCAATCCCCGCGAGCTTAGTAAAATCAGTGCTTTTTTGAGGCATTTAGCATTTTTTTTCTGCAATTGCCTATGCGTTTGATAATGCCAGCTTTCAGCCGCTTAGGCCGGCAACACAACAGGGTTGGGCAGTTTCGTATTTCAGCAATACAATTCGTATCTGTATTTCTGTATCGCAATGCATTTTTTCACCAGAGTCTCTATTCCTGTATCAAATACACGTGGAATGTTTCTTTTTATCGCGATACAGTCAGGATGAAACGCATTTCGTCACATTTCTTGAGAAATACCCCACCCCCCTATTCCGAAAAACAAAATACAAGTCCGAACGCCTTTTTTCCCCCTTTTTTATTTTTCTTATTTCTGAGCGCATTAGGGTCAAGGAGATGTTGGTGCATTGTTACTATGCTGAGCAAGGTTCCTTCCGATTTTCCGAATTATTTTTCTCTTCTGAGAAATATTGCGTAGTCGGGACTCGAAACAGGTAGCGTGCCAGGAGTTGAGTCGGAGCATCTTCTACCGCAGGTCCGGAGGTAGGGATTTCGTGAGTCATTGTTTACTGGCATCCAATGCCCGCTGCTAGTTAGTTAGAGCCTCAAGAAACAGGAAATCAAAGGAAGTGTTGCTTGGCCTGTGGCCGAGTAGCTGAGTCACAGTCCGTTGCAACACCAGTCTGGCGGTGGTTGATTTGAAATAGTACGATGACTGACGCAGTGAAGTTCAATACATATCCGAATGCGTCTGCGCCTGTAATATTGCACTGCTCAAGGGTACGTCATCAGTCGACGTGAACGTGACCCGCTGCTCTGGTGATTCGATAACCAGGAAGGAAGCCAGACTTGACCTCGCTGTGCCGACCCAGACTTCGTACTCCTGTGACTCGTCTCGAGCGCGCTGTATCTCGGACAGCTCGCACCTGTGCCGGCCATCACAGGTCGCAATCCACGAGGTCTCTGTTTGGATGATGCTATGCGAAACTTGAGGACTGCTATTCATGCGTTGGAGGCGGAGGGTCGGTAGGAAGGACCGTAACGACAGTGATGCCACCGTATCGATTTTTCAACTGTAACAAAAGATAAGACATGTGCTCCAGGATGCTTCAGGTGGTCCACCATTCTCGAAAATTTCAAATGCAACTGCCTGCACGATCTTCAACGAGGTCACCTACAACGAAAGTACGTATTGTCCTTCCATACAGCAGCATGGGTAAAGTTTCATCTTCAAGGCAACACCTACATATACAAGTATACTAGTTCATTCCACCGTGACGTCATGTGATAAGTGTTGACAGGGGCGCCCTTTTTGGACAGGAGAGTGGTGATGTTATGATGGAATGTATTTAGAGGTCGAAGTCTTTTCGCATCACTCGTCAGACAGACAGGATGACAGGGAAGGGACCGCGGTCAATCCTTGATGGAACGTTTTTTTTGATCCCATTGAAGGCTCCTTTCCGTCCGGAACCACTACCTTCAAGGCGAAGTGCCAGGCCTGCAGGATAGGTATTTTGGGATTAAACAAAAAAAAAAAACTTCCACTTTACACTTTAAGCTTCATATCAGTTGGCGCCTCAAAGAAATTTGAAAAATGTATTGCATTATCAGTATTTGTATTTCTGCCTTCCCTAATATGCATTCCTGTATTTGTATATCCAAACACTTTTTGACTCTTCTTAAAATGTATTTCCGATACGTATCGCGATACATTCTTACAGATATATTTGAGTATCAGTATTTATCTACAATTTTCATGTATCCCAGTATTTGTATTTCCAAATACATTTTTGAGTATTTCTGCCCAACCCTGCAACACAATGTAGCTTTCAAGTGCCAATTTGTACGTTTAGGAATTGGAGGAATGGAATGGAACGATTCAGCCATTCCAGGAGTGGGAATGAGCCAATGTCCCCATTCCTAGGAGGTGAAAGGAATTGAATTATCGAAATCTCTCATTCCCGGAATGGAATTGAAATGGAATGGGGATGCCCATTCCGCAACACTGGTGTGGAGGTCACGCAAGTCTAGAAACGATGTTTAAAACAAGGTTGGAAATAAAAAAAACTCAAAACAAGAACTGTATTGAATCCATAGCTGTAATGTAGCTAGACTGGAAAAACTATAAGCCTCATTTGTTTCATGATTGGGATACGCCGGAAGTCAAGCCGTTCGCCTTTTTTTTTTAAGTTAAGGGTGAAATATGAAGATGCTGATATAGCTATTCAGCGCCGGCTACCGCGTGACAGTTTTTTTTTTGTATAACATATCAACGCAGGAACTATACAAAATGATTTAAATTAGAACATTCTGAACGCGGTTGTGAGACTGTGGCTGTGAATAACTGAGTCTAGATTGGTCCGCAAATTTTTAGGTGTTCTTATCTCCGTATCCCCCGGTTTGGAGGACAGCCTTCCTACGGTGGTGGGTTTTTGTCCGGGATTCTACCGGCGACCGCCGGTATCAAACGGTCAATGAAGACAACGTGCCTATCAACTCTTCGCGTGGGAAGAAAGTTCCAGGCAGAACGCCATGCTGCTGTGTGGACTGGTAATGTATTTATTGCTCAAGGCTAAATGTTACGTTACACAGCGGATACTATTTTAAATTAGGTCCCGATTTTTATTTTTAACTCGTGTCCTAATTTTCAGCTTTCTGATATTCTGGAAGCGCCTTGGAAGACAGTAAGTTGAAGGCTCCGCTATTGAAAAAAGAGGGAATGCATTATACCTGTATTTACCCTTCCTCCCTACAATCCCATTTTAACACTGATGATTTCCTTTTGATTTCAGCAATGGACAAGAAGAAAGGAAAAGTAGACACCGAGTGCCATAATTTCAATCAGGAGTGGGGGGGTCAAGTACTTGTTCATCCAGTGTGGGCAGAAAGCAGCATGCCCTGTCTGCTACGAAACCGTGGCCGTTTTAAAGGAATACAACCTGCGTCGCCCCTACGAGACCAAGCATAAAAAACAGTACTCAAACTTTGTTGGAGCAGAACGCGCAGAAAAATATAGGTCACTGTAACGAGGTCTACAGTCACAACGAGCGGTGTTTTCGCGGCAAATACAACACAATGAATTGTTAACATTAGCAAGCTATGACGTAACGCATGAATTGGGAAAAAGAGGAAAGCCATTTACGGATGGAGAAATAGTGAAAGACTGCACGCTGCGATAGGCTACGCGGTTATTTCCTGACAGAATTAATATAATCAGGAATGTCAGCCTAGCTCCGAACACAGTAGCGCGCAGAGTTGAGGACATCGGAACCAACATCATGTGTCAAATTGCTGAGAAAGCGAAGCAGTTCACGCAGTATACTCTCTGGCATTAGATAAATCCACGGATCTGTGTGGCACGTCACAGCTTCTAGTGTTCATTCGCGGTGTGGGCAGTGAGTTCAACGTTACGGAAGAACTAACGTCAGTACATAGCATGCATGGGACCGTGATGATGACGATGATTGGAGTTTTTTGGCGCAAGAGCAACTTAGGCCATTTTACGCCAAACAAAGGTTTTTCCAATGGGCTTAGAGTTGTAATCTAAAAGAACTCCAGGTTACAGCTGGTGTAAAAGGCCAGTGTTATGGAGGAAGTTTAAAACTCGATCGAATGGTACCAATGGTTGATCGCCAATCAGAAAATATAGATGAAAGGGAAGGTGATCTCGAAAACGTTCTGGAAAACATGATCGGCACTCTTGGTTTAAAGATTTGCAATGCCACAGGATCACAGGATGTGCAAAACTGTCATATATTTCCCACATTTGTCGCAAAGTTTAACCTCCTCACCACAGAGCAGGTGCAAATGAGTCAAACGGGTATGACCAATTATTAAGCGGCAAAGGAGAACCTCAACCCAACGGACTTTATGGAAGGAACTCTCCTATACCTCCATTTGGTCTTGATGTTGTGAAGCTTGTTCTCTTTTTCCAAATCCCAATCCAACTGCCATGACTTCATAATCGATTTTTGTATGATCGGTTTCAGGTCTTGGTATGGCAGGCCAAGCGGCAGTTTTGGGCATTCTTTTCAGAGGCAGCAAGCGAGTCTGCTTTCTCATTGCTGGAAATACCCACATGGCTCGGGACCCAGCAGAATTTGATCTGGTGTCCTTCTTGAAGTGCTCGGTTTAACCGTGCCCGAAGATATTGCACGAGAAGGTTCTTGCTGTCTGCTAAGGAAGAAATGGCTAGAAGAACGCTCTGGGAGTCGACAAACAGAATTGCTTTCATGATATTGTTCTCTAATAAGTACTCAACAGCCATTAAAATACCGTACTATTCAGCAGTAAAAATATTTGCAAGAGTGTGGAGTTGTCGAACTTTCCTGAAGGTAAGGGAATAAACCGCACACCCCACAAAAGTTGATGTTTTCGATCCATCAGTGTAAAAATGCGAGTAATCCTTGTATTCCTGTTCTGAATCGGCAAACTCCTGCTGAAGAACGAGTGGAGAAATAGCTCTCTTTCTGTACTTGGACAGTGACCAGTCACAAGAGATTGGCAGAAGGTCCCAAGGCGCAACTCTCTCATCGCTCCTCAGCAAAGCAACCTCACTAAAAGGGAGATGGAGCGATGTTGTCATGCTCTGTACTCTGAAACTCAGTGGCCGAACAATGATCGGCTGCCTTTAAACAGTCGGAAGGACGTAGAAGGTTGAAGGGCATCAAAAGTGTGATGTTGAGGATACCTGTATATCTTGTAAGCATAACAAAGACTCAAATATTGCCTTCGTCGTTTCAAGGACATTTGATGTGTGTCAAAATACAAGCTAAGGTCAGGTGACGTTCTAAATGCACCCGTGGCAAGTCTGAGCCCCAGATGATGGATGGGGTCCAACATTTTTAGGGCAGACGGACGCGCCGAACCATAAACAATCGCGCCATAGTCCAGGCGCGACCGCACCAACGAGTTATAAAGTCGCAAGAGGCACCGCACCGTCTGTCAGAGCCCTAGGACGTCTGCGGCAATACTTTGAGAATGTTTGATGAACGTAGGCATTTATGTTTCAAGTCTTTCAAGTGGGGTATAAAAGTGAGCCTTTTATTAAATATTATTCCTAGAAATTTGTTTGCCTCCTTTAGAGATAGCAACGTCATTTAAGTGCAACACTGGATCTCGAGACAGGCCACGGCGGAGTGAAAAGGGAACACAGACTGCCTTCTCGGGAGAGAACCTAAAGCCATTTTGATCAGCCCACTTGCTCATCTTATTGATTGTTAGCTGCAATTGCCGTTCACAGCTGGACAGGTTACAAGAGGAAAACGATATCTGCACATCATCTACATACATTGAATAGGATACAGATGGTGGTACAACTTTAGCCAAACTATTAATTTTCACGGCAAAAAGTGTAACGCTTAGTACTCCACCCTGAGGGAAGCCGTTCTCCTCGAGAAAAGCATCCCAAAGGATGGAGCCCAATCGCACTTGGAAGGTCCAAACCGTCAAGAAACGTGGAATACAGCGAAGCATGTGACCTCGGACACCATATGAATACAAGTCTCCAAGAATTCCATATCTCCAAGACGTATCATAAGCCTTTTGAATATGAAAGACAGAGACACAGTGCTGGCGATGGACGAATGCTTCCGGAATAGAAGTTTCCAAGCGGACAAGGGTTATCTACCGTGGAGCGGCCCGCTCGGAAGCCACAGTGATTCCTATCAAACACACCCTCTCCCTCTAAAAAGTGTACAAGATGGCAATTAATGTCTCTCATAGGTTTTGCCCAAGCAGCTTGTCAATGCAATTGGGCGATAGCTCGTTGGTAAAGAGGGGTCTTTGCTGGGTTTCAGTAGAGGAATTATGTGTGCCATTTTCCAACAGTCAGGAAAACAAGCATCATCCCACAATAAATTAAAAAAGGTGAGCAAACTGTTTAGAGATTCAGGTGATAGTCTCCTTAGCATCTCGTATTGAATCCTATCTGTAGTGAGGACACTTGGTAACAGATGGTGCCATGTGTGCTGTACTGCGGCACTACCGGAAACGGAGTTTCCTACGGTTGTTGATTTACGATTAAAGACACTTTTTGGCGAGCTGTCACCCGGGGTGTATGTATCTTTTCTGCCTGGCGACCATGTGGTCGCACTCGGACCCCTACGGTCACAACATGGTGTCAGAAGTGGAGTTACTGTCAGCGCAGACGGTATCAGCCCCGATCCAGACAAGGTCCAGGCTCTGGTCAACTTGGAAGCCCCAGCGGACGTCAGTGGTATCAGGAGACTTCTCGGCATGGCTAATCGCGTAGGCCGTTTTCTTCCTCACCTGTCCGACGTGACTGCGCCGATTCGAGCTCTTCTCCAAAAGAACAGTTCCTAGTGTTGGGGGCCCAGTCAGCAGTCTGCCTTTGATCGTCTTAAGGGCACGTTGAGCTCCAAAGTCTTCATGGCCAAGTACGATCCTTCGTACCATACAACAGTGTCGGCTGATGCAATTTCGTATGGACTGGGAGCCGTTCTGCTACAGGTCCAACCATCGGGAGAGCGTCGTGCCGTTGCCTACGCTTCGCGATCTCTTACACCGACTGAAATCCGGTATAGCCAGACGGAGAAAGAGGCTCTGGCCGTCACATGGGCCGTTGAAAGGTTCGAGCAGTTCGTCCGTGGCATCAGGTTTGATGTCGAAACAGAGGATCGACCCCTCGTCGCTCTGTTGGGATCTGCGGAACTGGACACTATGCCTCCTCGCATTCAGCGCCTGAGGATGCGGCTTATGGCCTACCAGTACAACGTTCTCTATGTACCGGGGAAGCTCCTGGCGACAGCAGACACCCTTTTCCGAGCTCCTGTACAGGCTGCCGACAACAAAGTCGACACCGTCGAGCTCTTTGTTGGGTCACTGCTCAAGGACATCGAAAGTCTTGCATCCACTCGCCTCAATCGCCTTCGCCAGCACCAAGCTGATGATGGAGTCTGTGCCGGCCTACTCCGATTCTGCAAGGATTGGTGGCCCAAGAAGGTGTTGAACGTTCCAGTGCAACTTAGGGCTTTCTGGAAAGAGCGAGGCAACATCACAGCCTTCGAGGGCCTGTTGCTGAAGGACTGTCGCATCGTGGTTCCTCAGACCCTTCAGAAGGAGATGCTAACATTACTCCACGAGGGCCACCAAGGCGTGGGAAGATGCAACGCAAGGGCTCGCGACTCAGTGTGGTGGCCAACCTTGAACAGGGAGCTGGAGCAACTGGTGGGGACGTGCGAGCGGTGTGCCCAAACGCGAATTCAGCGCTGCGAGCCAGTTCTCGGGACTCCTACACCCGATCGCCCTTGGCAACGTATCGGGGTTGACCTCTTTGAGCTGCAGGGACGTAACTACGTGGTCATGCTTGACTACTATTCCCGTTTTTCCGAGGATGTCAGTCTTGCGACCACAACATCAAGCTCCGTCATCGCGGCTTTGAAGAGTTCCTTTGCCCACTTTGGGATTCCGGAGCCTGTGGTCTCCTCAGATAACGGTCCGCAGTTTTCGTCAACAGAATTTGCCTCTTTTGCAGCCTTGTATGGGTTTGCCCACTGGACAAGGAGCCCGAGGTACCCGGAAGCGAATGGCGAGGCAGAGCGCATGGTTCGAACACTGAAGGCGCTCTTCGTGAAGGCAGAGGACCCGCACATGGCGTTGCTGGTGTACCGGGACACACCCGGGGTGACCGGCTACAGCCCTTCGGAGCTGCTCATGGGTCGTCGTCTCCGACCAGGCTGCCAGGGTTACACGCATCCCTGATACCGAAGTGGCCGTCACCAAAGCTCGTCAAGAGCAGGGACTAGAGGGTGAAGAGACGTCAACGCAAGGACTTCAACAGGCGTCACGCCGCCCAGTCACTGCGCCATCTGGAAGCAGGGAAGACGTGTGGGTACAAGATATACCATGTGCTGCTAGGGTGTTGAGTTCGGCTCAGCGGACGCGCTCCTTCGTGGTCGAGACGCCAAGCAGTGTTCTCCTGCGCAACCGTCGCCACTTGGTGCTGTTTACATCCAGTACTCCCAACAAGCCAAGCGACTTTGTTTGCACCCAGTCTGCAACTTCAGACGGACCAGTTCCTGCTGGCGAAGGACCAACAGGCGACTCAACGGAGGTGCCCAGCTCTACACGGCAGAGTCTCCCACCGGGTATACGTGTCACACGCTCGGGGCGGCAAGTCAAGCCTCCTCAAAGACTGAACTTGTGAAAGCCCGAGGTAAAGTTCCCTCGAGCTGGAAGGGGAGATGTAGTGAGGACACTTGGTAACAGATGGTACCATATGTGCTGTACTGCGGTACTACCGGAAACGGAGTGTCCTCCGGTTGTTGATTTACGATTTAAGACACTTTTTGGCGAGCTCTCACCCGGGTGGATGTATCTTTTCTGCCTGGCGACCATGTGGTCCCACTCGGACCCCTACGGTCACAACACTATCTGGCCCAGCATGCATAGTCTTTTTTGACGACGAGAGCCAGTTCAAGCTCACACCATGTAAATGGGTTGTTATATGGAACAACCTGAGCACCAGACAAAGAAATGGCTTGTTTTTCTGCTGCTGATAGAAACCTCTTAAAAGACTCACTATAATGGGCCGAGTTATACACTTCCTGAAAGTGTTTACCAATAACATTTGTTTGTTCCTTAAGCGATGTTGCTGATGAAAAAAGGGGTATCCTGAAAGACTGATAGTCTCCCCTGATCTTCCTAAGACGATCCCACACTTCCTTTGAAGAAACAAAACTACTCAAAGAGGTCACATACTTTCTTCACGAACTGTCTTTAGCTTGCCTTCGCGTCCAGCGAGCTTTGGCTCTTGTTTTCTTGAATTCAAGTAAATTGCTAGCAGTGGGATAACGTATGAAGATGGACCATGCCTTGTTTTGCAACTTGCGTGTTGTGGAGCAGTCCTTGTTCCACCATGGCTTGCAGCTCTTGGGGAGTCGTCCAGAGGTCTGGGGGATACTCTGTGATGCGGCATTTATAATCGCTTCTGTAACATACAGCGTGGCATCTTCGGGGCTCATGTTTGCAAGAACAGACGAATCAATAAAAGCCTCCAAACAAAAAATAGACCAGTCAGCCTTTTCCAATTTCCACCTTGGAAGTCGTGTCGGAATAGAAGAACAAGACACGTATCAGCAAGTAATAAGGTTGTGCTTCTCAAAAAAATACGCGGACAAGGAGGTATACACGACGTTTCGGGCGGACGCCCTTCTTCAAGTAATAGACGTGAAAGACGGCAAGAAAGAGACAGGGGTTGGACACGTTACAAAAATAGGGGTAGGTACATTGGCCGAGAGGGAGGGGAAGGCGTAACCGTTAGAAGACGGATTACAACTTCTTCGCCTGTCATCTAAAACAGTTTAAAAAAAAAGATGCAAAACAAAAGCCGGGGCGCGTAAGTGCCACGGGATCTCGAACTCGCCTTGCGGCGTCTTCCGCGAGAACAAGACACCAAGACACAAGTCAGGCATTTGGGAGCGAATGCTCCCAAATGCCTGACTTGCAAGCACCTTGGCTCCCCACAACATCTTAAATTCAAAATTCCAGACAACCAGACCTGCAAGTCAGCCAATGTCATCTACGAAAATTCCTGCACGAGCTTCCCCGACACTTTGTATATCGGAGAGACAGACCGACGGCTGCACGACCGATTTCGTGAACACCGCCGTCTCGTCACCCGGAGATTGTCGGGAGACCTTCCTTCGGAACAATCCGCACATGTAGTTGACCATTTCTCGACTTCCGGCCATCGGAACTAAACATGCGCGTCTGTGTCATCAAATCAGGCTTCCCCTCCTCCCGCGTGCGAAAGAGAGAGGAGAACCGTCTTATCTTCAACCTCAAAACAGAATTCCCCCTTGGTCTCAACACCAAACTTTCTTTCGCGTACTAAATTTCAGTAGTAGTCTAAATGTTCTTTTTCAAACGTTTAAAGACAAAAACCCTTTATCTTTCTTTTTTTTTTCCTTTTTGGTTGCGCAGTTGAAGCGACGGGCGCGCTTGCACAGCCGTACGGTCGGCACTTGCGGTGCGCGAGTGCATGATCGCTCGGGACTTTGACGGCGTAACCGCGGATGGTCGCCTCCCTGCAGGGTTGCCGCATCCCCTATGACGTAGTCGATTTCATGGAATATCCTTTCTGCCCTCGCTTTTCTGCTTTCTTTAGGAGCCTTACCGTTTGCTCTCGTGCATCCTTTCCTCAAGCCAGTAGAATTTTTTAATTACGTCAGTTCGCCACTCCGGCTTCTTGAACCTGTATCACGTTGTATATAGTGGGGAATACGTACTTCCAGTCCCAAAGCGTTCTTCATCAGGAGGTTGTTACCGTGGGGGTTGGAGGGAGGGGGGGGGGGGGAAGGGGGGTTGAAAGAGGGGGGGGGGGGGGGGCCTTCGGTTGAGAGGGCTTTTCCAAATGTTTCAAAACGCCCGTTTCTTCTTTTTTGGGGGGCGGGGGGGGGGGGGGGATCTGGGTGATTGGCTCTTGTGTTCGTGCCGGTTTGCGAACGGCCTTCCCGCGTGGGCGATTTCGGCACTCGGTGGTTTCGGGGACTCGGAGATCAATAAATAAACACTCAAAACGAATAGCAATAAATTGTCCAGACTGCTGTTTACAAAAACTGTATTTTTTCTGAATCTTTTTGGGGCAAACGGCGCCGAAGTGAACACGCGTCACCCGACACCTAGAGTGGGGGGGGCTTCCTCGAACCGATCCGAACCGCGCGTCCGCCCTTTGTAACCGCTGTGGTCGTAGTTGTGGCGGCCGGGGACCCCCGAGGAACATTCTGGGTGTCTTGTTCTCGCGGAAAACGCCGCAAGGCGAGTTCGAGATCCCGTGGCACTTACGCGCCCCAGCTTTTGCTTTGCACCTTTTTTTTTTTTTTAAACTGTTTTAGATGACAGGCGAAGAAGTTGTACTCCGTCTTCTAACGGTTTTGCCCTCCCCTTCCTCTCGGCCAATGTACCTACCCCTATTTTTGTGACGTGTCCAACCCCTGTCCTGTTTCTTGCCGTCTTTCACGTCTATTACTTGAAGAAGGGCGTCCGCCCGAAACGTCTTGTATACCTCCTTGTCCGCGTATTTTTTCGAGAAGCACAACCTTATTACTTGCGACTACGTGTTTTGGCTCATTGTGCTCGGCAGCGCCCCCATTCTTCGGAATAAAAGGAATCGGCATCGTGCTTCCCACAATAATGGGGAAATGATCACTCCCAAAAGAGTTATTTAAAACATTCCACGAAAAGCATGGAAGTAAAATTGGTGATGCAATAAAAAGGTCAATAGACGTAAATGATTGATGAGCTGCACTAAACAATGTGGGTTCCCTCCCCTTGAAAAGACACAACCCAGATGATAATAAAAATCGCTCTATGACACCTCCACGTGAATCCTAGAGAGCACTACCCCACAAAGAGTGGTAAGCATTAAAATCGCCTAAAATTAAAAAAAAAGATTGAGGTAATTGTTTCACAAGAGACTCAAGTTCACTGATATGCAGTGGAGAGTTAGGTGGCAAATAAAGAGAAACTACTGTGATCAAACGGTCAACAAGAAGGCGCACCGCTACAACCTCTAAGGGCCTAAAAAGGGGGACCTCCGAGCAAGCAACACCGCTCTGCACCACTAGTGCCACTTTTACACAGATTGTACCGGCGTACAATCTGTGTAAAAGCGTTATTTAAATGTGTTTCATGCAGGCTGAGTGCAATTGGTCTCAACTCATCCCTAAAATAATGTACTATCGGGGAAAAATTAAATGCGAACAGAGGAGCGCGTGTCTCTCGGTACAGGCTGCGCCACCTAGAAGTGAGCCTAGGGGCGAGGGTTTGTTGCCTACTCCGATGTGTCTACGCCCCTCGCTCGGCGCTTCTCGAGCTTCGGCATTGCGCCTCTTGGTGCGCTGAAAGCTATCACCGCTATCGTTGCTCGCTCGACGCGTGTGGCGCGAGGAAGCTCGCCGCTAGAAGCAGCTTGCGCGCGCGCTGGCTGCGCTGGCTGCGCTGGCTGAGCGCGGCCGCAGCGTTTCCTCCTCTTCGCTCGCGCAGCTTTTTTTTATTGTTTTGTTATACGCATCATGAGTTTGTAATAAAAAAGGGAAAGCCGTTTACAACTCCCTGTAACGCCGAATCGGAGCGCAGCTCTTGAGGAGGAGGGAAGGGTGCTCAGAGGATGGTATACCCCTCCTCCTCCTCCTCCTTCCCTCATTCTTCAATGTCCTCCGGGGGGGAGGGGGGGGGGGCTCACGTGACCTGAGGGGTCACGTGACCCCCCGTCTCCTCCCCCCACCCCCCGAAATCACGTGACCCCGGGGGGGGGGGGGGGGGGGGCTCGCGCGGTGCATTATGGGACATTTCCCATAATGCACCGCGCGGTTACGCCGACGCCGACGCCGACGCCGATGGCGACGCCGACGCCGCTCAAGCCGGAAACGGGCGCCTAAGAGCTGCGCTTTAAAATTACAGGAGGACACTTAAGACTGCTTACGTGTAGGAAGACGAAAGCATTATAGTCCCGCGGGTGAAATGTATTTGAGTAATGTTTCGACACGTATAACAGTTTAGGACGGAGATCGACGCCAAGTACGGCGTCTAGGACAACGCCGAGGACGAACTCTCGGACGACCTAAAGGACGACGTCTAGGACGACTTCTAGAACGACCTTAAGGACCACGTCTAGGACGACGCCTAGAGGACGACGTCTAAAACGATTTCTAGGACGACGTTGAGGGCGACTTCCAGGAAGACTTCTAGAACGACCTCAAGGACCACGTCTAATACGAAGCCTAGAGGACAACGTCTAAAACGACTTCTAGGACGACGTTGTGGGCGACTTCCAGGAAGACTTCTAGAACGACCTCAAGGACCACGTCTAGGGCGACGCCTAGAGGACGACGTCGAGGACGATTTCTAGCACGACGTCTAGGACGACGTCAAGAGCGACGGCTAGAGGACGACGTCTAGGACGACCTATAAGACGACGCCAAGGACGGCGTTGTCTTGAGCATAGGATTGAGCGGCGCGTGCTTGATGACGTATTTTTATAGCCATCTTTGGGGCCAACGACGCCGCTTTTTCGCGAAATGGGACGAGGCTTTCGCCTTAAAATACTTGGCAAAAGCAGTGCGACATACGGAACGAAAGAACAAGAGCAAACCCGGGACGAGTGCGAAATGTCTTCGAGAATTTATCATTTGGATAAATTATAAAATAGTAGGGAGGACATTCATAACCAGCTCCCTAAGCTCGTGCTGCGTCATTTCTTGTTTTCTTTTTGTGTTGTGTTCAGCGAAATAATAAAGTCGAAGAATCAACAACACCGCTCACATTAGTCCTGCACTTAATGTCCGGGTAAATGTGTCAAAATTCTGATGCATTCCGGCTCAAATACTGCTTAGTGTTTTGTGGCATATAGTCGTATGTTGTCATCATCAGGTTCACCGTGCTTAGTCTCCTGCTTCATGTCTGTAACTACGTTAAAACTTTCTTTGCGTTCTCGTGTATATTGTGATATGAGTCATGTGTGATAACTATTAGCGGCGAGAAGTTTTGGTGGCGCCCTCCTGTGGTTCCCCTTTGTGACGTCATTACCTTGCAAACAACAAGTTCGATGGTGTTTGTTATTAGCATGGTGGAAGCTTGAAATCATTGCGCTCTCAAAGGAACACTGCCAACACCGTCAAAATTAAAGTTCTTTCATTCCTCTTATTTTCGTCGATGAAAATCCCCTTTCCGACGTCATAGTCAGCGTTCGGCCAATCGTGGAAGGCCGACCACAGCGACGCTTTCGGTCGCGCACGGGGCTAATTGCATATTGTCATAACAGTTTTACCGTTCTCATTAGTTTTTTTTTTATCTCTGCGAATATTCCAGAGTTTACATGCGCTTTGATTTATGCCTGGTGAGTTTTCTGGGTCACACTTATCGTATGTCACAAATACATATATGCTGAATTTCGAAATAAAGTATATGTATTAATCCACCTTTGATTACTTCTCGTTTTTACTCTAAACTGAGCTCCTCTATTTAAATGCTCATCTGGGCTTATTTATATAGTTGTTACTGATTTACAATAATTATTTGTTTTCCGGCCCTCGAGACTGCGTCAGGTCCCCAATCCGGCCCCTTGGCCAAAACGTTTAGAGACCCCTGGTCTAAACGAAGAGATGAATGAATGAATAGCTACTGAAGTAAAGCTCATAAAAGTGAAAATGGAAGATTTAAGAATAATATTGTTTTTACGTAGAGTGAAAGACACGGTCAATAGAAACTTGGGCAGAAAAAAATACCTCCTTGCATTGTAATAAACTGTGCAAAACAAAGTTTGCAAAAACGGCGGGAGTGCCACCTGGATTTTTCACTCATTCGCTTTTTATAGGAAACTACAGGGAAAATAAAAATATATATCGTTCACAGAAGTAAAAAAAAAAAAAAAAAACTTTAAACTTAAATGCTTGCTTTTTGGTACCGAAGCAGTTTAAAGGGGAAAACAATTGCAGCACAAAACGATAACAATTCAAGTCTGCCCAACCATTCACTGGTCCTTTATAATTATAATGCGTTAAGACGTGTGCCCACATATAAAAAAAAAGCCGACGGCGTCTATCTGTGCTCGAAACAGTGGAAAGAGAAGCGCTCCGCCAAAGAAGGAGGAGAGTAGTGAGGATCAAAGGCGAGAAGGAGGTGATGTCACGGGGTTTAAGCTAGCGCGCGCGCCGATGCTGGGGGAATTCTGAACATGCATCTGTGTGGAGCGCGTATGCTCCGTACACCTGCACCTCCATCTGTGCTACCGAAATGGAGTGTGAGACAAGTACTAGCGGTGGTCCAAGTAGGGGCGGCAAGATAACACTCATTGTGAACGAAGGAGGCGGACGGGGGACCCCCCCCCCCCCCCCCCCCCCCCCCGTGGGTGCAAACAATTTTTCACGGAGCTCTGGTGGGGGGGTAGCCCCCCCACCCCCCTTCCCCAGAGCTCCGGGAGAATTTTTTGTGCGTGTTTCGACGATTTTTTTTCTAATGTAATTTCCGCAACGAGGACCTTTAAGGGTAAATCAATTCATCGCCCCCTCCCCTCCTCCTCTCCCCCCCCCCCTCGCCGCTGCACTGGTGATGTGCACGGCACGAGCGAGTCATTTCATTAATATACAATCTTACATTGACAGACGAAGCACTATTATTAGAATTATCTGTATGGAGAAAAGTGCTCATCTGATGCACTAACCTACGTGTCACAACCTTGCGCCCCTCGATACACTGTCCGAGCAAAATGCAAAAACCGCCGATGATCGTATTTACGCTAACAGTGTCGCGCTGTGTACAGTCTCCCGCAGTGGCGCACCCATGGGAGGGTGGGGGGGGGGGGGGGGGAGTTGAGGGGTTGAGGGTCCTAACCCCCCCCCCCCCCCTTCCCAGAGCTCTGTATCAGTGAATCGGAATCCCTTCGCCCCCGTTGCATTGACAATGATGTACACGGCGTGACAAAGTTAGTACGAAGGAGTCAGTTCCGGATTTTCTTACCATTAGTACATTGACAAATTACACTATTTTGAATATTACTTATGTGGTAAAACGGGCTCAACTCAGGCCCCAACCTCAGTGTTAAACTTTTGCGGCCCTCGACTCGCTGTTTGAGCAAAATGAGAAAACAAAACAGCCGGTGTCGCGGTGTCTCGATTCGTGTATATTATTTTCCTCCAATTTCTCTATCTTCTGTAGGAGATATAAAATTATTAATAATTCTACGTTCAGACATGTTTCTTATTTGAAGATATAAACTCCCCCAAAAGACGAAGCGGTACGTTGGGCTCCAGCAGTTAACCGCTGTGTCGTTTTTGAATCGCATTCTGTCCCCAACTGTTATAGAAAAAGCCTCGACACTTTAGGTTATTTTAACGCTTTCTCATTTTTCGTGTAGCGCAGGTAGTCTGGAATCTTTATGAAAAAATAAAGCTGAGATATGCGTTGAACACAAACTTTCAGATTTGTTTCCAAAAAGATTTTTCAGAAGGAATCTATATGAACCGATTGCATAGACTGCTTGCGCAATCCCATTTCGAACCATCAAGGATCGAGTTATACATTTACTGCGTATTTTTGCAAGAAATGATCTTTAAGGTGATAAGTTCAGTTCAGCACGCTTCGCGCGTGTGGCCTTCGGCGACTTACGCGAGTCTCGTGGGGTTCATGTCTTTTCTACGGCGGGCCTGCTTTGTAAGGGGTTTGAAGGATTTTGATTTCGGAGATAGCTGGTCCCTGCGCCTCCTCTCCCAACCTATTGTGACTGCCGAGGGGCTTCGGCTGGGCGCCGTCGAGACGGCGGACTGGAGCACTAGCGAGACCACGATGGTGTGAAGGAGTTGTCAATAAGTGTCTTGGCGTGGCGCTGAGTAGGCTCCGGCCGAATGTACTACCGAAGATACGGGAGTGTCGCAGTTATGAAGGTCGTTGATGTAAACGGTGTTTGGCCACTTGTGACAAGGGGCGTGATGACAAACACGTTGCGAAGTGAAGTTCAGTCGGGTGATATTAAGCTTTAACTTAGATAGATTTATTTAACATAGTACATCGACAATGTTGGGCGCGACCAGACGTCACCGCCCGGTACGCTCCGTCCTCCGAAACCAAAGATGATCCAAGATTCCCACGCTATTTTCTTTCTGGTAGACGGTCAGTCATAAAAACATACGAGCAGAACAACAACACGCTCTCTCAAACGGACAACCAAAATAAAACAAAAAGGACCCCACGCTCTCCTCAACGGACATCACACGAAAGTGCAGTGAAGATGGGCGCTCCCACGAACCTGCCCCGCTTACACAATGAACGCAAAGTCGATATGTTTGGTACGGTTTACGACTCGAGACCACATCCCGCAGCCTCCCATGGGAACCAGTGCATCCCGTGCTTCCAAATTAGGCAGACGCCCGCTCGAAGCGCCCCTGAGAGCGCCATTCTCGTGACACTTCCTCCACTCGGGGTCCTCCCCCACGTCCTGGGGCTATTCTTCCGACGATACAGCTGCGCTTCGACACAAACGGACAAAAAAAATAATATGCCTTTACCTAACTGTTACTGTGTGTCCTTTGCGATTCTAATCCGTTCTAATGAGCCTGTTTACCGACCCCCAGTCGACCATTGGACGGGGGTCACCCTGTAGGATGTGGCTCTGTTGGGTGTTTCAAAATGATTGGTTGGCCGTCTCCAGAGAGAGCCGTCTTTTCCTGCACTTCACAGGAACGATAGAATTCGGTGCGCCACCCCCTTCGCATCAGCAGTGACATCCGGGCTTCGAGCTATAAAACAAACTCCTGATTTTCAAATTTCTTAGAGCATCTACTCTACTGGTACTGCTCATTGTGCACCCATGCCATGGTGCAAATGGAACAACTAATTGCTAAGACTAATCGGTGCGCGAATTCAAGACTCCGTGATGACCTATATCGCCAATGCCGCCTCATTGAAGCGCTAGCCAAATTCTTTGCCTATCTCCTACTTCCCTTAAAACAAATCGCGATTCGGAGCAAACGGATGCATCACCATCGGAATGAATGACTCCCAGCATCAAGAAGTTGATCATTCAAGAGACGCCATCATTCTTACCGGACTCCTCTGACCGATCCGTCTCTGCCCAGGATCTTCCAGTTTCTGCAGCGACTCACACAAATGACTTGGTGATCTACGTTGGAAAGTCAGTAAGTGTGACTAGATTTTTTTTTTTAGAATCCTTGTCATTCTGTTTTTTATATACATAACGTCCAAAGTTGTATGCTGCATCTAACTAATAAAATTACTTGAAAGTTGCAATCATCAACGTTAAGTTCGGGATTGATTTATTTTAACTTTTAGCGAATTTTAGAAATGACCCCTCTTTTTGTATGTCTTTCTTGCTTTTTTTTTTTTTTTCTTGTTCAAGTTGTCAGAGTTCGTATGTTTCAAGTCTTTAAGAAAACGTGACCGCACGAGTAAAAAAAAAAAAGTTGTAATCTGTTCAATCGCAACAAGCATCCCTTTTTTTCGACATTGGGGACTTTAGCATTCCTCCGCGAGTTGACTAACAAGAGCAAAGCCGTAATCGTTCTATGACTCTTCCTTGAGACTATTTAAGCGAATATGATTTGCATATTTTACTTAACTGAATTGCCAGAACCTATGATTTCTTACATTTACGTGTATTTACTCAGACTAGCGCTGAGAGCCACTCTAATACCTTTGTTAAAAATGGCACACTAAATAAAACGAAGAGCCGCAATAATCACGTTACACAAAGAGAACATGAAAAGTAATGGTTTCTTCTGGATCGACGTTCAATTATATTTTGTGTCAAGTAATTAAATAATCTAATGGAACATTTCGAGTGGAAGTGGTTGTAGTCATGAATGTTAGTTTCTTGAGTTTCGTAACTCGCACATAATAATGAATTTAGGAGAGGTTCCATACCACGGGTTGGGTCATTCTCTTTCCTTTCGTTGTCCCATGACTGGTCCGTATGCGTAACCGCTGTTGTTTAGATGGCTTGCACAAAGGTCGGGCCTTATTTGCATCACAGGTAATTTAGTTCCACTGGTGCAACGCTGAACAAGAAAGTTTTGCAGACGAGACATCCACAGTCACGGCAACGCTCACTCATGAAAGAAGTGTGAAGAGAGAAAAAAGCACTTGAAGTATGTGCATTTCTACTGAATGTTCATAGACATGAAGCGAAAACTAGGGACTCTAACCAAACATTTAGTTTTTGGTTAAAGGACCTATTTTTTTGCGTCACGTCTATTCCTAACCAGGCAGAGGGCTGTCGACTGTTTACCTTCAAATGTTCATAAAAAATTAAGACTCCATTTTTTCTATTTGAAAAGTAGATAGAGCAATAATATTTTGTACAGGGGTGGGTGGGTATGTCCAAATATCAGAAAATCAATTTTCTCAAAAATGACTTTTCCCCAACTTTTTACCATTTAAAAACCAGCCTTTCCCCTTAAGTGCCGCGCCTCATTATACGCGGGTGCGATGGTGGAAAAATTAAAAAAGGTTACTGCACTCTATGAAACTAAAAAAAAACAGTTTTTGATAAATAAATGATTTTGTTTATGGTTAACTCTAGTATTGTACCACTCGTCCGCCTGCTCCAATTGCTACAAGTGTAGTCTAATGCTAGGGGCCTCGTCAGGTGACACTATTGTCACCTTTTGCCTCAGCACCATGACAATCCTGTATTGTCAAAAGTTCCAATAAAACAAAAACAATAAAAAACATACCAAAGAATGCAATCGTGTCGATTGGACTAAAATGAATTCGCGCAGTGGAAATAAAATATCGCAGTGGCGCGTACAAACGAGAAAAAAAAAACGGACACAAAAAAGGGGTGAATTACCCCACTCCCCAACCCCGGCCCGCCCTCTCTACTCCGATCGGTTGTCGAAATTTCACCCCCCCCCCTCAGGCAAAACGTCTGGGTGCGTAATGGAATGCCGAAATCGGTGAACAGCGAAATCAGCGTCAGGCAGCGGATGTCTCTGCCAAGCGTGCAAGGCGGGCGAACGTGAACCCCTAAGACCGGAAAAAATTAAAGGAAGATCCATTGGTGAATCTTTAGGATTTGCGTTGACATAACTCTGGAAAAACGCGGCACATGTCCCCCCTTGGGAAACGGTAATATTTACCCCGAAACAAAGTAAAAAAGAGACAGCAAAGAATAGAGGAAGCAAAAGAGAAAGTCAGAAAATAAAAACAAAGGGGTCAGCGTTAGCGTTTTCAAAGGGGGACGTGTATGGCGTTTTTCAAGGGTCATGCGAACCCATTTTTATTGTATATTTTTCGTGATCGTACGCGTATATTTGTGCTCTTGACATCACATCGTCAACGTAGAATCTGTTGCCGAGTGGGTTAGATGGTATTAGCGCGCAACAGCACGGAGCACGTAGAGCGAAATCAACAATGCAGCACTCAGTTTTCAGATCTCCTGACAGTTTCGATTTTGATGACCACTGCACCAGCATGTCGTTTGCTGCTTATAACTATCTAACCTTCCTTGAAAACAAGATATCATCAAGGAACATAGTATTGCACTTGTCAATTTCTTGTTTATATATGTTATCTTTGCGAGAAACAATTTTGAAACGAAGAATAAGCTCTAAAAGTACAAATGTAACACACTAGTTTCCTTTGAAACGACAACTTTTGTCTTGTTCGTTTTTTTTTCGTTTATCTCAGTCGGCATAGTTCTTTGGGTGAATATTTGGTCTTCATCTGGGAATTAAGACGCTTGAAATCACAAAGAAGCCAAGGTAAATAAAAACTTGACATTCTTTATCCAGAGCCTAGATATCTCGGCCCTAGTGCACCAAACAAGTGCCATATTCAGGATTCACTTCTCGTTCTTCCGTTCATAACTGGCATCTTCGGCAAATGTTTGGCACTTGGGCTGTTATTTCGCGAGCCAAAGAACAGCACTATGCACGCCAGCTAAAAGTACTCTTGACATAACTCGCTTTATTGAGCAAATCCGTATGAGGTCCAAGTTAGGGTGCCTAGGACTGCCAGGCTTGTACCAAAATTGGCGTTCCTCTGACATCCTCCCTGGGCTTGACGTAGTTTTAGATATCTAATAAAAATTAGGTGTCATATGGGGCGTTTACAAGTGACGTACTTCTGGCGCGAAATCTCGCCTGCCGACATTCTGATAAACTGGCGCCCTATCCCTTTCTATGATCAAGTTATTTGCCGCTGTGATCCAGTACGCCAGCTAGTGTAGTCGAGACCAGAATAGGGCATCGACCGGTACTCGACGTACCCTATGCATATCGGGCTTTGTCCCGATTTAAAACGAACCGGCGATAGAGACGTCGACCTGTCGGCGGTCAAAATAGTCCTTGTAAATGGCGCACGTGCTCCACGAATGAAAGATAAGACAGAGTAAGCACGTTGATGTTATTCAGATACGTCCCCGTTTACAGGTATTGAACTCGGCCATTGCTGTTGTCACTGCCGATGATTGTGCCTCTCAGCAACATTGAAAACGACGCCAGTAACCAAGCGTCTTTCTGCAAAGCTACGGGAAACATGTCAGACGCTGTTCACGAACGCGGTCCACAGGAAGTTAAAAAAGCGCTCCGTGTATCGGCCCTGCATGCTTTCGGCTATAATCCAGTACGTTCGAAAATACAATGTAGTCTGAGCTCGTCTTCATTTTTTGGCCTAATAGTAATTATTTCTTGAAATTTTACGAAAACATTCGTTGGCTTCTGTTAAACGCGTAATTAAAATAAAGTAAACCGGATTCGTACATCTGATGCTATGTTTAATTACTATTACCAGCCTTTTGTACCTTACTAAAAAACGCTATCGATTGCAATTATAATTAGTCTCGAATAAAAGGTAATAAATTAGAAAAAGTAATTTATAATTGTTTTTTTTTATTCTAACGATTACTTTTCTGAATCATTCAGATTTTGAAAACGACGCATTCTTTTGCCGGGTTGAAAATGGACGTTTTCTATTCTCTCTTTGACCAGAGTCCTTGGATCAAAAACTACTTATCCTCTCAGTGAACCACTTTTGATAAACCATCCCTCTGTTCGAGGCTTTGGTCGAGGACTTTTTGGTAGAAAATTGTGGAAACAAAGGCGGCATTCGGCAAAAAAGGGAATATCTTCCTTGTACGAACTTGGGGGTGACAGATAATTCACAGTAGGAAAAAGAAGCGATGTTTTGGGAGGCAAAAAACAACTTCAATTGCTGATTGTTTTTTAAATTTTCATTAAACCAGTTCAAGGGTTTTTTTTCGTAGCTACTTGGAACATACCGAATACACGGAACCCTATTTACAGCGTCCACGGTGCAAGGGAAGACACAATGTTCCGGCATTTTATAGCCCTAGAGCTATAAATGCACCGCAAAAAAACATGATAGTATTCCACCCGATCAGCTTGGTTTACTCATCAAACCACGAAAGTTTTGTCGCAATATGTTTGCCGGCATTTTTTAAAATCACGACCCACACGAAGCTCCATTCACACATACAAAACATGATGTTGAGCTTTCCTTCGGTAAACTAATGCTTGGTAGGGGTTTATATAATTAGCATTTATCTGAAAATTCCTACTTTGTCTAGTTATAAATTCTCATATTTTGGGGTGTCTCGCTTTGCGACGCCACAAGCGCGCGCTTATTTAGTAAAAACATTTCTTTTGTGAATTCGTTTTGCACATTTTTGCTCCACACATTAACGTTGTCAGGAGCTCCCGAGTTTTATTCAGCGGTGTGCGTGGCGTGAGCACAATCTTGTAGCTTAGAAGAAACCTTCCCAACGTCAGTTCGCGTGAAAAAAACAAAAAAACACTAAAAAAACGACTGAACATTGACATTATACAGCGGCTCATCTTCTTGTGCAACCAAGTGAGCGATGATCAAGACATTCTTTTAAATAATTGGTATAATATACATATGTTTCTTTCACAAGTGTGATAAAGAGAGTAAGGTCCTTTTTATTCTCATTCTTTAAGCTGAATTCCAGGAAGATTATTGTATGATAATGGAGTATCCGTTTGCATGTTATATTCGTCAACATCTGCATTTACTATACTTTATTAGACACAAATAAATAAAATAAAAAATCAGTCTTGTATGAATTAACAATAGTCAAAAGCGAAAGATGAGATACATTATCGGACCGTAATACATCCTTGCGTACTTTGCACTCACTCAAAACGTTTGCGAAAATCCGGCCTATATCCTTATCATTCGAGGTTTCGCATCAACAGCCTTCAGCCTGCATCACAAGTGGTAACTTTAGCGCACCTATGGGCTTTCGACGTGGTACAAGTCATCAATACTTTATTGATTTAGGGTTTTCCATTACGCTCAGAAGGTTTTTATTTGGAACTATATGTCCTCTAACAATCAAGAACGGGTAATAATATATTTTAGTTAAATATTGTTTTTATTTAAGAAATTTCTTGCAATATATGGCGTCTGCCGTACCTGGCAGTTTGTTCACAGCAAGAAATCGCGTACTTTCCCTTTCCAAACAGCTTTTTTTACGTTTGATAGTTTTTGTTGATACACCTGGTATAGAAAGCAAATGTTACGATAACTCTTAAGGAACAAGGCTCCGAATGGATTATTTCGCTTCAAGCGAGTTTGTTTCGGGCTGGCGTCCGCTCCCACAGCATTTCAGCAGATCATGTCGAGAGTTCTAAGAGATTGTAAGGGCGTCCAGTTTTACCTAGACGATATCATTGTGTACGGGTCTTCACAGGAAGAGCATGATTCGTACTTGCGTCAAGTCTTGTCCGCAATCTCTCGAGTGGGAATGAAACTTAATTGAAAAGGCGTTTTTAACGTACGCGAGTTGTCGTTTCTGGGCCAAGGTCTTTCAATGGATGGTTTAGCACCCCTTCCATCAAAAGTAGACGACGTCCGGAATTTCAAAAGTCCGTCAGACCCTTCGAAGTTGAAGGCATTTTTGGACTTCATTGAGTATTACAGTAAGTTAATACCCCACTGTTCGACCACCGTCGAACCCCTGCGTCGTTAGCTCCGCAAAGGCGAAAATTTTCTTTGGTCCCCTGAAGCTCAAGCAAGTTTTGCCAAGAAAAAGCATGCATCCAGAGTGCACCGACCCTTTCCATGTTTGATCCGACACTATCAGTCATAGTATCGACGGATGCATCAAACTATAGCTTAGAAGCTGTCCTGCAACAGAAGTACGCGAAACACCTTCGGACGGTTGCTTTCGCATCACGCTCGCTGATCGACGCTGAGCGTAGATATTCTACGGGAGAAAATGAAACCCTAGCTTGCTTATGGGCATGCGAAAAATGGCATGTGTACCTCTGAGGTAGGCTATTCACTATTCGAACAGACTACTAAGCGTTAGTCACGTTGCCGTCCAACAAAGGCTCTGGGGTACGCTCTTCGCGTATAACTCGATGGGCTTCGCGTCTCTTGATCTAAAACTTTCGCATGGAGTACCAGAAAGGCGCCGACAATCTTGTGGCGGACGCGTTGTCTATATTTCCTCTTTCAGACAGAAAGAATGGTATGCATTTCGACGAAGACATAGTTTCCTTCGTGATTGCTTCAACATAACGCTCAGAATTTCAAGAAGCTACGGCAATCGACCCGGTTCTGCCCGGTATGATACATTACACAGCGTCGTCTTGGCCGCAAGATAGCACCATTATACCTGAACTGCGCCCATACTTTAACGTCAGGGACCAGCTGTTCGTTTACAACGACTTATTGTTTTAAGGGGAGAAAGTAGTTGTTCCAGAAAAACTCAGAGAGAATATCATCAATCTTTCGCACGAGACGCATCAAGGAAGTACGAAACCATCAGCGTCATCAGAGACCGCTACTGGTGGCCACGCATGGACGCCGAAATCAAGTTTAAAGTGCAGCATTGTACCGTTTGCAACGCAACAGACAAGCCGGTTAAAGCAGCGCCTGCTCCGTTAGAGCCGGTCGAGTTTCCAGAGCGACCATGGAACAGGCTCGGTTTGGATATCGTGGGTCCCCTCGACAGAGCTCCACCAAGTCAGAGATATTTCTTGGTCCTGATTGATTATCACTCGAAGTGGCATGATGTTCAACACACCTCAGCGGCGACAACAGCTACTGTAATTACTTTTCTGCAGGACATATTTGCCCGCGAAGGTTGGCCCCGAGAGCTCGTCACGGACAATGGCGTTCAGTTCGTCCCTATGGAGTTCGCAGAATTTTTGAAACAGCAAGGTGTCGGGCACCTCAAGTCTTCCTTGTATCATCCGCAAACAAAAGGACAAGTTGAACGTTTTAATCGAGTACTAAAGTCATGTTGACAACTGGCAACAGTTCAAGGACGACCATTTTATTTTTTCAGATGATACTACATTGTTGTTTTCCGAAAAATGTCCCTCTGAACTAATTTCCTGAGCAAATGCTACCCTTGTAAAATTGGAAAGATGGACTCTGAGTAACGCGCTAAAAATAAATACAAGTAAAACTAAAGCCGTCCTATTTCGCCCAGAAAACAAAAACATACGCGTTTATGAAGATATTAATTTATTTGATTCAAAAATAGAATTAGTCAAGCCTTCAAAACCCTTGGCGTAGTCTTCACGAAACGCATGACTTGGGAAGAGCATACAAATTACGTCGTATCGAAATTATCGAGTATCATAGGTTTAACTTATATTCATCACCAAATTTTACCTACTAGAGTTAAACTTCTCGTACATAACACATTATTTTATTCGCATCTAAATTACTGTCATCTAGTATGGGGAAACATGACCCTCCAAAATTTGCAGAAAATTTACTTACTACAGAAGAAAATGCTAAGAAATATAGATAACGTTCCGTATGATCACCCTTGTGCACCGCTTTTTCAAAAACATGGCATAATGAACATTCATAACATGTATGCATTTCGTTTAAGTATGGCCTATAAACAGGAAGCAAAAAACAACACGAATCTTCTTACTCAGTGAGCTTATTTTGTGTAAAAGAACAATCACATATCTCACACGTAGCATTGACATATGGAATATTTATTCATGTAAAACAAGTTATGGGGAGCAAATCATGCAATGCAAACTCCCAGAATTGCTCAATTTCTGTAAAAATTGCGACATACAACTAGAATCTATATCAAAAAAAGATTTGAGGTTGTTTTTTTCTAACACGAGTGTGAAGTTATGATTTTTGAAGTGTTATTGTTGTAAAATGTTTATAGCCAATTTCAAGCTTGTTGGTATGATTTATACAGAGTGTTTCTGCACGATGTGCTGTACTGTCTGCCTTTTGTTTTCTACATTGTATAATTTCTGGGGAGGAGGGAGCTCGTCAAGCTGATTTATTCTGCTTTTTTTCCTCAACCTCCCACATCACCCGGATGGAAAATAAAGGCATTATTATTATTATTATTATTACTTCCAGAAGCAGTTCGCGACTACTTAGAAGCGTACAGGCGTACTACTCACCCAGCAACGAGTCAGCCTCCTGCAGTTCTTCTTCACGGACGAGTACATAGATCAAGACTGGATCTACAGGGTCTTCCGACACCCAAGGTGCCAGAGAGAACCCGACCGAAAAAAAACGATATGAAATTTAACACGGTAACATTCAAATTGGATTATCGAACCGCGAATCTTACCGTAAAATATGCATACCGTGACCGAATCGTATTGTCAGCGGATACCGTATTCTGAACCGGGTTGCTGCATACTGTATATTGAACCGCGTTGTTGTGTATACCTAGTGCAGCAATGAATTTGGTGCACGGTATGCCTGACTTGATACTTGACACGGAAGTTATCCGTGTCAAATATCGGTCCAGCGTTTGCTGAAACTGATATGGACTAGCGTGCATCTGAAATCGAATTAGTCCACACAAATAAAACACATAGTAAAAACTCACTTTTCCCTTTATCGGTACTTGCAACAGCACTCATTCTTTCTTCTCCGTCGTGCAGGATTTCGTCAGCAGTGGTGGTTTCACAGGGGAAATTAGAAGGATGTTACGGCATATACATGAAAAAACTGTGCCCCTGGGCTCTCTCCAACAAAGCCACCTGAATGTGCTAACCCTTCAATAGTATACCCTGTATATATGTATATATTGCAAGGTAGACCATCGCACGACATCGCCTTACCATCCACAAACAAACGGCCTCACCGAACGCTTCAATCACACCCTAACAAAAATGATTTCAATGTATATCAATTCGGACCATTCCAACTGGGACACTATTCTTCCCTTTGTTACGTTCGCATACAACACGGCAGTTCAGACAACGACTGGATTTTCCCCATTTTATTTGCTCTATGGCCGTGACCCATCCTAAACCCTCGACACAATCCTACCTTATCCTAGCGAACATCCCGACAACGACCTCATGACCCAATTCACGTCCAGTTCCGAAGCCTCTCGTCAGCTTGCACGATCTCGCACACTGCAACACCAAGACGCATCAAAACGTCGTTACGACGCCAAACACCGTGACGTACAGTACCTTCCAGGTGACCTCGTTTTAATCTTTTTCCCCTTCCGTCAAACTGGTCGGTGTGAAAAATTTCTCCCAAAGTTCAAGGGCCCATACAAAGTCATTCTTCAGACCTCCCCGGTCAACTACCTAGTTGAGCCTGTCAGCCCACCATCTGATCGTCGAAGCACCGGTCGACACATCGTACATGTTGGCCGCCTCAAGATGTTTTATCCGCGCCTCCCTCCTTCCTGATCTCCTACGGCCAGGATGGCCTTTTCTTCGAAGGGGGCATTTGTGGCGTGGGAAGCGCAATCGTCAGTGCGCGGGACTGCGCGCTGCTGGGGCTGCGACACGAGACTCGGGTGGCTCGTGCTGAAATAGATCTCGACCAGCAAACAACCGGCATTTGTGTTCTTCTTGGAGCGACCGAAAACACCCTCACAATATATATATATATGTACGGTATATATAAATAATGGGATTATGCATTTTAAAATTCATGCCTACATCTTAAATTAAAAAAAAAAAAAAAAAACGTTAGGCCCCTGATTTAGGGATTGGTTGGTCGTCGTTTTAATAATTATTTTTCCCAACCAGGCAGACTTCTGTCTAATGTTTACATTCAAGTCTTAAGTCTCCATCCTGCAGAGGTGCTGTCATTTTTTTAATCTTTCAAGTACTACAGGGCACTTACAACTCTTGATCACCACTACCTGTGGTTAATTACAAGAAAAATAAACGGGATGGGAGCAACACCAGTGACCCAAATTATATAAGTTAACTTAATGGCTGTGATTGCCTTAACTACTACTGCCATCAGTTTTCTTCCTGCAGAAATTAGCTAGCTACCGTAATATTCCAAGAGATGCCCCACCCCCGAAAGATAACCTGCCCCTATTTTTGGTACGATTTATTATCTTTTCAAAAACACAGGTAGCCCACTTCTAGTAATTGCAGGGCCCTTGCCAGTGGTGACCTTGGCAGAAATTGTGTTACTTAACCACGGCAGGAGATAGACGAACGTTGCTGACTGAGGACAGTCGTCTTTGGTTTATCGACCCTCCCTGTGATTACAAGTTTCGCAGGTCACAAATTCTAAAACTAGCATATTTTAAAACTTTTTTTGATCGCACACAGAAAGTGAGTCTACGCCTTATTTTAAACCGGTTTACTTTCAATTTTAGGTCGGCTATCTCCCGGGATATTATGGTACTGTCTTTTCAAAGAATCAAAGGAAAAAGAAAAACCTCCCCCAAAAAAACACCTGTTCTAAAAAAAAAGTTAAGCCTTCAAAGCTTAATTTTCATTAGGAGACCCCCAGGGCACAGGAGGTGTCAGGGGCACCTGTGGGCACTTTTCGGCCTTCGAAGGTCGATTCTTCTCACTTAAGAAGTTCGAAAGATGGCAGAGGGCTGTGCCGATCCGGTCGTCATCAGGCACAGTGGTCTTGCGCTTCTTCACATAGTGAGATAAGCCAACTGCGAAAATAGAAGAGACAATCTCATCAAACACAGGAAATTTTAAATCTTTTTCGAATTATATTTTTGAACAACACTCTCAAAAGGGCAGAACGGTTTTTTCACTGAATAAAATAAGGGGTAACAAAAAAAAGAATGTCTAAATATAGCGGGGTATCTATGGAGGTTTGTCAAAATTATAGAGAGCTTCATTATAAGCCTAGTGATTATTTTCTGGATACAGGATTGTAGATTCTAAGCAACATGAAAAAACTGCATTATATTGAATGCATTATGGGCAGGCCTTCATTTCCAGATAAGCCCCGATATTCCCAAATTTTCAAAACCCGAATGGGTTTTATGGAACTCAGGTTAATCCCAGCTTTCTTCTGAAAGCCCGCCTAGCTGGGAGGTGAAAACCAGTTAAAGGAATGAAATTTATGATACATTGCGGATCCATTTCAGAAGTACCATATAGTCCCCAGAAAAAAAAGAAAAAAAGAAGAAACAAGGAACCTAATTATGGTCATATTTGACTATTTTTTGAGCATCTGCTTTTCCTGCGTCAAGATTTGAGAGCGATAAAGTAAACAAATAGTGTTTGAAAACTGGAAACAACGAGATCAGCACCTAGTTGACATGCCCCCCGAGGAGTGGCACAACCGTCCCACCATTGGAGGTGCTGTATTATGTATGGAAAAAATCCTTATTTTTGCTTGAATTTGTCTGTTTATTTTGCTCATAACTTCCGAAACAATGTGAATTTTGCGGGGAAAAAAATGGTTTCTTCTTGTTACCATTTTGTCAGAGGTAAGTGTCTTCGCAAGTTTCAGACCAATCAAAAAACCGTTAGAGAGGCCCTGTAAAGGGAAGGGATACTAAACCGAAATGTTTATTTCCCGTAAAGGCCGTAGGACTGTTCACTGGGAAGCTGCAAACCCCAAGACATCACTTTTACAACAATATCCCGAACGAATGGCTGTATTTTTGGAGAAGAAACATGCAATTGAGCTAGGCTGGCAGGCTGTCTGTCGTCACGTCACAGAGCTCCTCCGAAGCTTGCCTGGGTACGGAGGACAAGGCCGAGGAGCCCGGTGACGTGGTGTCAGCTCCGCTAAATTGTGTTTTTCTTTTGCCAGAAATACAGCCATCCGTTCGACATATCGATCTATATTGTTATAAAAGTTGTGCCTTAGGGTTTGTAGCTTCTCATTGAGCGTTCCCACTGTCTTCTAAGCTGAAACTCAGATTTCAGTCCAGTATTCCTTTGAGTACACTACATAATGTGCTCTTTCAATATTGGCAACACAGTGCTACCCTCTTTCCCTGAATCACTCTCGTGGCGGCTCCAAGAAAGTAAACATGTCAGCCAATAGACAGAACTGAAAGTGTTCCAAATTAGCTGAGGTTGTCAGAATTCAAAAAAGGGTAATTTCTTTGGCAGCCCTGCTGCAAAGACTGAGGTATATACTGTAAACGACTTAATTCTCGCGAGGACCTAATTTTCGCGAATCACCTACAATTCGTGAAAAATAGGTCCCGCGAACAATTCCGGTAAAATGCAAACACATTGGAACCTATATTGAAATCTCACCGCGTCGCGAAAATTAGAACCTGCGAATTATTCCAAAACATCACAGCTTTGACCTAAATCACGAAATATTGAGCCCGCGAAAAATAAGTCGTTTACAGTATACCCTCAGAGATGATGTCTGAAAATTATATTTGAATATTTTATTAGCATCTTAATCACTGAAACAAAACTTCTTAAATGAAGAAAATAGAGACGGAAAGTGTTTCTTTTTTAATGCGACAGCATTAAACGTCCCATGGAGTGGAGCGGGCGTTGTTTGTAACCGCGAAAAACGCCAAAAACATTCCCTTTGCAGAACGGCCCTTAAAATGGCTGCGACACGGGCAGCGCACAGGACGAACACCTGCCCACAGAGCGGTGCTGCCACGCACCGCCGCACCAGCGCACACCTACCGCTCCCCAAAACCCGGCCGGCTGGTGTCTGCAGAGGTTGCGCGGCAGGCCTCTGCAGAGGGCCAGCCGAGCAGCCTCTGCGGATGGGCTG
The DNA here is from genome assembly GCA_013358835.2 of Ixodes persulcatus. Classification (NCBI taxonomy): domain Eukaryota; kingdom Metazoa; phylum Arthropoda; class Arachnida; order Ixodida; family Ixodidae; genus Ixodes; species Ixodes persulcatus. Next base: position 197,080 of record JABSTQ010010226.1, read on the forward strand.
TAACAAAAAGCCCTAACAATGGCACGTGATCCCCCATTGCTAGTGAAAGCTAGACGAAGCCCCAAGCAGGTTATGCTATCCTATCTACATGAAAAAGAAAGCTGCAATGTCACCATTGCAACATTGTTATTCACTCTCATTCTTCACCTTTCTTTGCAGTCATCTTTTGTCTGTTCATAACATGAAAACAATGAGCCAACTCAAATAGTAAAGCAATCCATTCCTCCAATACCGCTAAAAACAAGACAAACGCAGACAATACTTTGTGTCACCTTAGCCTGGACTATTGCTGGCCGTGCCTGCTAAAAAGCGCGAGCTAAATGCTTTGGATCACGTGCCGGCGGCTCTACAAGTGCTCGTGCAGCGGCTGCTCCAGTCAAGGCTACCCGCTTGCGCTTACACAGCCTTTGCAGTTGGTTAATACTGAGGCAAGACAAGGTATAGTGCCATTTACTCATCCAAGATAGCAAAACCCTAACATGTCAACTTCGAGTGGTCTATAAAACCTCTATAATGATCGATGCCAAACCTGCCAATTCTGCATAGTTTTGAGCCGGGAAGGGACATGCAGCAAGGCACGCATCTTTGATTGCACCCACTTTGGCTGGTGTGATTGCCATCACACCAGCCAAAGTGGGTGCAATCAAAGTGGATGCAATCATTTCTTTTCACGGCGCCATACTTCAGGTTGCGCCTGGAGGGCTGGCCCTTCACGCTCCTGTTGACCAGGTCTTCGTCCTTGTAGAGGCACCGGGCCAACAGGATGCAGCAGCGAGAGTCCGCCTTCGCTTTATCCATGGCCCAGTTGAACTTTTCTTCGGGTAGAGAAACTCCACGTCCGAGGTAACGCTGCAAGTGTAAGCATAATCTTACACAAACAGGTGCTCAAGCAAGTTTTAGTACAGGTATAGTGCCTGGAAATATTCCCCACTGGTGTGATTACCATCATCTTCTTCCCATGCATTAAGAGTGGCCCCACGGTGGCAAAAAAAGGCTATTACAGAACCGGAAGTGTCATGCTGTCGGATGTCGAGATCCTGGCACTTGGTCTTCAAACTTCTGGAGAATAAGACAAGCAGGTACAAGTGCCGCTGTCGTCATTGCATCCTAACTTCTGACTGTGAAGCGAATGTGGACTGTCGACGCACCAAAAGGAATGGTGCGGTAAGCATACCAGATGGAGACACATCCAGGCACCGTAATACAAGGCACTTTCAGAGGTCGTGCCAACCTAAAATGATTTGTTGGCCTGTAGACCAACAAATCAAAGCATGGCTCCTCGTAAAAGCTTTAAAGGGAAACTCCGCTTCATTTCTATTTTTGTAAAAAACAATGCAGACCTCTTCCGTATAACCTAGGAAGACCACACATCAAATATTGCGACGTAGTTCCGTCTAAATGTCTCTTAAACGGTCAGGCAAACTTTGCAACTCGCCAAGTTGCCGAAATTGGCTGACAAGAGCGGGCAAATTAAGGCGCAACGAACAGTGCAGTCAAGGCCACGGCGTGGGCGAAGCCAACATTGAGCTAAACGTCGGCACCATTGCCCCCTTGTGCTTGTTTTTACTTCTCCGGGCAAGCGTAACGGGTGACGTCAGCATAGTTTTCTCGCTACGCTCAGCGGTGTCCACGTCATAGGCGTAACGCGCATGCGCACCGTGCTTCTTGGGAGGTGGTCCGCTGTGGTCTCACTGTTACCACCGTCTCCAGCGTCACAAGCGCCATCGTCGCCTCACCATTCGTGATTATTGTGTCTCGGAGTTTCATCGACACTACGGACACTATGTGCGCATACTTATGCCGCACTTGTGCAGACGTCGAATGTCGTAGACACCAAAACGTGGTCAAGAGTGTGGTTCAGATGACACTTGCGCCTGGCGCAGGCCCGCCCTAATCCTGCCCGTCGTTGCGTACGGGATCACGTGACATCTCTTACAACGTGATAGCCATCTTCTTGGCGGCCCGAGGCCAATGTTGCCGGACGGAGCCGAAGTTTCGGTTTCGATTTGTGCTAGTGTTCAAATTATATTAAAATATATATCCCATTTTTCGCAAAGCAAATGACGTGCCTTTTACTATGGCTTTTTAATGCGAAATTGAGCTAATGCGAAATTTAATACGGAATTGAGCGGAGTTTCCCTTGGCATATATATTTTTAAATCTAATTTTAACACAAGCAGAATTCAAAACTGAAACTTCGACTCCGTCTGGCAACATCGGCCTCGGGCTGCCAAGAACATGGCTATCACGTGGTACAAGATGCCGCGTAAATCTCAACGCAACGACGGGCGGGATTGGTGCAGGCGTGTGACAGGCTCAAGTGTCGTCTGCAAAACACTAAGGTCCACACCAGCACAGAGTCTTGATAAATTTATTGACTGACGTAGTGATTTTCGTAAAGGCAGTAAGTTTATAACAGGAACTATGCACATTTTAAATATTAAAAAATTACCGTAGTATTCCAAACATATTTAAAACTGATTGCATGTCTGCTCATTTGGCCAAACACATTTAACCCTCTACTGCATTATTTTTTTATATGGACAAAAATTTTATTCTGTGCAGGTTGTAAGCCTAAAGACATTTCTTTTATTTTTTTTTAATTATCTGGAAATAGGACATTTCAGGGTGTCTAGCAAATTATTCTTCTGAAATTCCCTTACTTTTCCAGGTTTTCCCTGACAATTAAGGCCGAAATTCCCTGACCACTGTAGAGGTGCTTAAATATATAAGACCATTACAACACAAGACAGTGAGCATTGTGGGGATTATTTTGCACAGGCTTAATCCAACTGGCATATTTCGAAATATTCGAGTTAGTCCAGTCAGGATTCAATGAGCACTTTCTCGCCGCCGACATCGTCAGTAAAATTAAGAGCAGAGCAGGAACACCACTTGCACGAGCCAGTTTTCTGGTCACACGGATGAGTGCCGCCATCTAGTGGTTGAGCTAATGGCTTGTTCATGATGGCCACTGCGGGACCGCCGCCTTAAGTCAAACCTGTTTATATCGAACTCGCAAAAAACCATCTACCAGTTCGATATAGCAGGTAATTTTATATAAAAGCTTTAATGAATTTGACATCAAACACGCACGCCACATTTAGAAAAGTTGTTTACTCTTGAAAGATCGTCTGTACATCATGAGGGACGCCCTACAAGGCTATTCAGCGGCCACTTCGTTTTTTAACGTCTCACCGGCTCACCCTCTCCCCGCTTCCTACGCAAAAGATAATTTATTTCTTCTTCTGCGCGGTTTATGTGGTTGCCCAAGAGTTGTGAATTGTGTTTTCCCCAACAAAATTCACAACACAAGCTCCTGTACAAAAACCCAGTATTTTTCAGACTCATAAACGCAACCACTTTGCAAGATTTTTATAATCTCGTTTCAACAGAAAACTGGGATGATGTTTTTAAGGAACCTAACCCGACAAAATCTTACGATATTTTTATATCAAAGCTTCAAGAATACTACAATAAAGCTTTCCCGAAAGCGGAGATTAAGAAACATAAAAAGTCAAGGAAGCCATAGGTAACTAACGCTGGAACTTTACAACAGAATCAAAGCACGTGATCAGATGTTTGCAACATTTATCAAAACTAAAAATAAGAATTTACCTATGGAATATAAAAAATGTAGAAACAAACTTTCCCTTGACTTTTATAAATCTACGTTTTCTGAAATTTATAAAGACCCAGCTAAGCTGTGGAATACTATGAGAAAATTAATGTCAATAAATCCGGTTTTTATCCCCGAAGAGCTTAACATAGATGGTAATCTATATACGCAAGCTTTATTGGCAGATAAATTTTATACACATTTTCTGTCATCTGGTGCCTGTGAATCAATGACCGTATATGATAACCATTACTCATCTGTTCCGGTATTAAGCTCAATATTTTTAGAACCAACAGATGAAACAGAAGTTCGCAACATACTAAGGTCCCTAAAAAATAACTGCGCAAGTGGTGTTGATGATATCAAGGTTACCCCTATTAAAGCAGTAACGGAGTTAGTGTTGCCTCCTCTTGTCGATCTTTGTAATAAACTAATGGTTTCTGGTATATTCCCTGAAAAAATGAAAATTGCTAAAGCCAGTGTTATCCACAAAGGAGGCACATATGAGAACCTTAATAATTACAGGCCTATATCTGTACTACCACTTTTTTCCAAGGTTGTAGAAAAAATAATTAATTCAAGATTGTACAGGTTTTTACCATTAATAATGTTATAACTGACAAACTGTTTGGTTTTCAGAAAGGGAAATCAACCGAATCAGCCCTAATATTGTCACGAATGACAAGTGATGGGGCGTCGAATGACCGAGTAAACTGAACGTTTAATGGGGCGAACTTGTGCCCAAAAAATAAAAGGAGAAAGAGAGATAACAACAGAGCGTCGCGGGCGTCGAAGGCGGCGAAGCAGCAGGATCGAACGCTCAGGCGAAACTGAGTCCGGCTGGTTACGCGTAGCCCCTTTTGTACACGCGTGTACTTCTGGAACAATCGGCGTGGAAGGTTCGGCGTGTAGAACATTCTGACCTCGAACAAGCAACACGGTTCTCGAATTTGCCAGAACTTCGTCAGAGTCAGAGTCCACAAAAATGCGTCCCCGCGGCCAGGGATCGAACCCTAGCTTTCTGCGTGGAAGGCACGCGCGATAACCGTTAGGCCACGAGCGCGCTGCCTGCTTGGTCTGCTGCGCTCGCGGCATTACTCCCCCCTTTAAGAAGTGCATCGCCCCGATGCAACACGAAACAAAAAAAGAAATCCACAGGAAAAGGACAGCAGAATTGCGAGCCGCAGTTCACAGTTCACAGTTCACTCGTCGACGAGAGTGGAAAGTTCTATCGTTCGTAATACGGCTTCAGCCGGACGACGTGCACCACCTCGGGTCGCGGCTGACGTCTTGCAGATGGGCGCGTTCCGTCGGGAAGGACTTCGTAGTTCAAATCGCCGAGGCGTCGGATGATCTTGTAGGGTCCGAAATAGCGTTTCAGAAGCTTTTCGCTGAGACCGCGGCGCCGTATCGGTGTCCACACCCATACCCGATCTCCGGGTTGAAAGTGGACGTCCCGGCGACGAAGGTTGTAGTGGCCAGTGTCGATACGTTGTTGGGCTTGAATTCGGAGTCTGGCGAGCTGACGGACTTCTTCTGCCCGTTGGGAAACCACCTGGGCGTCGTCGCTTCCGTCGGCAGCCGGTTCGTGGGGTAACATCGCGTCCAGCATTGTTGTCACTTTGCGACCATGAACCAGTTGAAAGGGGGTAACCCCGGTGGTCTCTTGCACGGCCGTGTTGTAGGCAAAAGTGACGTACGGCAACACCTCGTCCCATGTCTTGTGCTCCACGTCGACGTACATGGAGATCAAGTCCGCGATGATCTTGTTGAGTCTCTCCGTCAACCCGTTGGTCTGCGGGTGGTATGCAGTGGTGCGACGATGGCTGGTGTGGCTGAGACGAAGGATTTCTTGCGTCAGCTGGGCCATGAATGATGATCCTCGGTCTGAGATCAGAACCTCGGGAGCGCCGTGCCGGAGGACGATGGACTCAATGAAAAACTTGGCGACTTCCACAGCAGTTCCAGAAGGAAGGGCCTTCGTTTCGGCGTACCGCGTGAGATAATCTGTGGCGACGATTATCCATCTGTTCCCTTTCGTCGATGGTGGGAAAGGGCCAAGTAGATCCACTCCGATCTGCTGGAACGGTGCGGTTGGGAGAGCAATCGGCTTCAGGAGACCTGCCGGCTTCGTCGGTGGTTTCTTGCGTCGCTGGCACTCGTGGCACGATCGTGTGTAGAGGTGAACGGTCTTCGGCAGCTTGGGCCAGTAATACCGTTCACGAATCCGGGCCAGAGTACGGCTGTAGCCAAGGTGTCCGGATGTCGTGTCGTCATGGCAGGCTTGAAAGATCTCCGCTCTAAGGTCGGTAGGGATTACCAGCAGCCATGGCGAGCTGTTGTCTCCGAAGTTCTCCTTGTAAAGTACACCATGTCGGAGGACGAAGGTCGGCAGGGCTCTCAAGAAAACACGGGGTATAGTACCCCCTCGTCCTTCGAGGTGCTCGATTAGCGCGCGTAACTCAGGGTCGTTTCTTTGACGTCGTGCCATGTCGTCGGTATTCACTGCGCCTAGGAAGCACTCGTCGTCATCGTCGTCGCTGCTGCCGCAAGGTGCTTCGACGGGGGCTCTGGACAGGCAGTCGGCGTCGCTGTGCTTCCGGCCCGACTTGTAGACCACAGTCATGTCGAAGTCTTGTAGTCGGAGACTCCACCGAGCGAGGCGTCCTGACGGGTCCTTGAGGTTCGCAAGCCAGCAGAGCTAGTGGTGGTCCGTGACTACACGGAACGGGCTCCCGTGCAAGTACGGACGAAACTTCGTGATTGCCCAGACGACCGCCAGACATTCTTTCTCAGTCGTAGAGTAATTTTTCTCCGCCTTGGACAGTGTCCGACTTGCGTATGCGATAACTCGCTCGGTGCCTTCTTGCACTTGAACCAGTACCGCGCCAAGTCCAGCATTACTTGCGTCCGTGTGAATCTCGGTTTCCGCATCCTGATCGAAATGTCCGAGAACAGGAGGAGTCTGTAGACGTCGCTTCAGCTCGTCAAATGCCTGCTGCTGCTCCTCAGCCCATTCGAACTTCTCGGCGTCCTTCGTGAGGTTTGTGAGCGGTGCGGAAATTCTTGCGAAATCCCGAACGAAGCGCCGGTAGTAGGCACATAGTCCAAGGAACCTTCGCACGGCCTTCTTGTCTCTCGGCGCTGGGAATGCTGCGACGGCGCGAGTCTTCTCTGGGTCTGGGCGAACGCCTTCGTTGCTAACCACGTGACCCAGGAACTTCAGTTCGTCATAGGCGAACCGACACTTTGACGGCTTGAGGGTGAGTCCGGCGGTCCGTATGGATTGGAGAACAGCTCGTAGTCGTCGCAAGTGCTCGTCGAAGTCGCCGGAAAACACTACGACGTCGTCGAGGTAGACGAGACAGCTCTGCCACTTCAGTCCTGCCAGTACGGTGTCCATGACACGCTGAAAAGTAGCTGGAGCCGTGCATAGTCCGAATGGCATCACTTTGAACTCGTACAATCCATCTGGCGTGACGAAAGCTGTCTTCTCTCGGTCCCGTTCGTCGACTTCGATCTGCCAGTAGCCGCTCTTCAGGTCCATCGATGAAAAGTATCGAGAGTGGCGTAGCCGGTCTAACGTGTCGTCGATACGGGGAAGTGGATAGACGTCTTTCTTCGTCACCGCGTTCAGCTGCCGGTAGTCCACGCAGAACCTAAGCGTTCGGTCCTTCTTCCTAACCAGTACGACTGGAGAGGCCCATGGACTGCTCGAAGGTTGGATTATGTCGTCGTTCAGCATCTCTTGAACTTGTTCCTGGATTACCTCCCTTTCTTTTACGGAGACTCTGTACGGCGATCGATGCACAGGGCGCGCGTCGTCCTCGGTAATGATGCGGAGCTTCGCAACGGTGGTTTGGCGTACCTTCGACGATGTCGCAAAGCAGTCGGTGTATTCGGCGAGGATGTTAATCAGCTGCCGTCGTTTCGGGCCCGGAAGCTTAGGGTCAATGTCGAGCTGCGCTGGCGACGTACTGCCTTGCTGAGGTGGCGATGATTTGTCAGTGATGGCGGCGATTTCGGCGGAGTTCTGGAGTTCCTCGACGTGGCCAATGGCTGCCCCTTTTGTGAGGTGTTGCGCTTCATTTCGGAAGTTCGTCACGAAGACCACAGTGCGGCCATCCTGAAGTTCAGCAACTCCTCTTGCGATGCCTATTCCTCTTCCAAGAAGTAACTGGAGGCTTCCTTCAAGCAGAACTTCGCCGCAGAAAGCTTCGGGGATCCCGACGGGTACGAAAACACTTGACCGCGGTGGTAAGTTCACGTGGCTTGCGAGGACTCGGACCGCAGATGACGTCGTTTTGGGACCCTCCGGTGGTGAAACAGGTTTTCGTAGTGTCAACCGGTTTGCTCCGAGGTCGATGACAGCGCCATACTCGCAGAGGAAGTCCATTCCGAGGATAACGTCCCTCGAACAGTCTTGCAGAATGACAAACTTCACAGGGCACGTCTCACCGTGGATCTCGACGCGAGCAGTGCATCGCCCGACTGGTGTGATGAGGTGCCCACCGGCGGTTCGTATTTGAGGGCCTTCCCACGGCGTTGTCACTTTTCGAAGGCGGCGAGAGAGCCTCCCACTCAAGACTGAGTAGTCTGCTCCGGTGTCCACGAGTGCCGATGCGTTGTGGCCGTCGATAATAACGTTTAGGTTGTTGGACACCGATGCAGGGACGTAGTTGTGATGCGTAGCGTCGGGAGAGTGGGAGCGCTCCGGCGTTCTTGGAGGCTCTTTACTACGGTCGTCTTCGGCAACGCCACCTCCAGGCGTTGCCGCACTTAGTTTTCCCGACGAGATAGGGGGGACAGGCTGTCACGACGAGAGCGGCGGAAGGGCGAGAGCGCACGTCGTGGCGAGGGCGAACGGGAACCTCGGGGTCGAGTCGGGACCGGGGACAGGGGTCAGTCGGAGGTATTCCTCAATGTCACGAGGGCGTTCGCCGTACCTTGGGCGAGGGTCGTTCGGCGCAAACCCTCGTAGGCCCATTTGACGATAGGGGCACCTCCGGTAGACGTGGTCGGCCTCACCGCAGTGGTAGCACAGCGGTCGCCTGTCGGCCGTCCGCCACACGTCGGTCTTCCTCGGCGAGGGTTGCTCCGGACGGACGTACTGGGTCTGTCCTTCCTGACGCCGCAGATACTGCGGCATTGGAGGGTCTCGTCGGGGTGGTGCCGTGACCTGGCTGGTTAGCTTGCGGCGGTCGTCGGGCCATGGCAGCGTAGCTCAACGTTGGTTCCTCTGGCGTCGTCGTGTTGGTGGAAATTTCGGGCTGGACGGCTCGGTGAACCTCCTCTCGGACAACCTCGGCGAGTGATAGTGAGGACGGGCTATCCGCAGTGGGGAGCATCTTGCGAAGCTCTTCCCGGACGACTTCACGGATGATGTCGCGAATGCCGGGGTTGCTAGGGCTGATGTCGTGGCCAAATGCAGAAGAGGCAGCGATGCTCGAGTGCCGATGGTAGTGGCTGGCTCTTGCGAGGAGGGCACGTTCCATGCTCGTGGCTTCCTTGACGAAATCTTCGACGGTGGCTGGAGGGTTGCGGACAAGACCACCGAAGATGTCATCCTTAACGCCTCGCATCAGGATCCGCAGCTTCTTTTCGTCGGTGGCTTGAGGGTTGGCGCGATTCATCAGGTGGAGAACGTCTTTGACGAAGCTTGTAACGCTCTCGGTCGGCCCTTGGGTTCTCGCTCGCAGGAGTTCTTCGGCACGCTGTCGTCGCTGCTGGTTGGCAAAGGTGCGTCGTAGCTCGGCCTGGAATTCTTCCCACGACGAAATCGACGCTTCGTGGTTCTCGAACCAGGTGCGTGCCGTGCCTTCCAGAGCAAAGTAGACGTTCTGAAGGCACTGCTCCGGCGTCCATCTGTTATGGCGGGCAACTCGCTCATAGTGAAGGAGCCAGTCCTCGACGTCTTCATAGATTTCTCCATGGAAAGGCGTCGTCGATCGGGGGGCGACGGGCAGGACAACGACGGGCGGAGCGGTCATCGTCGCGGTCTTCTTCTTTGATTTCAGCGGCAGGGGTCCGAGTTCCGGCGGGAGGGCCTGGTTACGGCGACTTGACCGGGCCTTGGTTTGGTCTTCTGCGAAGGGTAGTCTCCCGGGGCTGAGAACGTCACTTGGCCGGCGTGTTTTCGGAGGGGTACGGTCCACGGGCATAGAACGCAAATGTACCCCGCACCTCCACCAAAATGTCACGAATGACAAGTGATGAGGCGTCGAATGACCGAGTAAACTGAACGTTTAATGGGGCGAACTTGTGCCCAAAAAATAAAAGGAGAAATAGAGATAACAACAGAGCGTCGCGGGCGTCGAAGGCGGCGAAGCAGCAGGATCGAACGCTCAGGCGAAACTGAGTCCGGCTGGTTACGCGTAGCCCCTTTTGTACACGTGTGCACTTCTGGAACAATCGGCGTGGAAGGTTCGGCGTGTAGAACATTCTGACCTCGAACAAGCAACACGGTTCTCGAATTTGCCAGAACTTCGTCAGAGTCAGAGTCCACAAAAATGCGTCCCCGCGGCCAGGGATCGAACCTTAGCTTTCTGCGTGGAAGGCACGCGCGATAACCGTTTGGCCACGAGCGCGCTGCCTGCTTGGTCAGCTGCGCTCGCGGCAATATATATAAAAGATAGAATAATTACTAATATAGAAAACCATGCATATACCAATGGGATTTTCCTGGATTTCAGAAAGGCGTTTGATTCAATAAAACATGAAATTTTACCGGAGAAACTATCGGCGTACGGAATTAGAGGTAATGCATTAGAATTAATTCGCAGCTATTTATATTCGCGTTCTCAATTTACGGTACTTAATGGATTTCAATCTCAACTCGCACCGATAACATATGGCGTTCCGCAAGGTTCCATACTGGGGCCTCTATTATTTCTAATTTATATAAATGATATTGTGAATATACCTGAATCGCGTGATATTATTTTATATGCTGATGATACTAATGTCTTTTTTTTAGTGTAAATCTGGATCAGCTCAAGGAATTTGCAAATAGTTGACTCAGTAAATTATTATTGTGGCTAAAGCGCAACCAGCTTAATCTTAACACTAGTAACACAAAATATGTATTGTTCAGATCAAAAAACAAACCTATTTCGCGTACATTGAACATCTTTTTTGACGGGGAAAAAATTGAGGGCGTTAAATATCATAAGTTTCTTGGTGTGTGCTTTGAAGAAACACTCAGTTGGACTGTACACATAGAAAAAATGAGGGTTGATATTGCAAGAGCAATAGGAATATTAAACAAATTCCGAGAATTACTACCAAAATGGTTGAAACTGCAATTATACTATTCGCTTGTCTACTCACGCTTACAATACTGTATGTTAGTATGGGGAACTACTACACAAACAAATAAGCAAAAACTATTTATTTTGCAAAAGAATGCTGTTCGATTTAGTGAGAACCTTAAAAGGTACGAACACTCATTCCCAGCATTTCAAAAGTATAAAATATTAAATATAAATCAAATCCTGCTTCTTAAATTATCTATTTTTATTTTTAATAAAACTAGACAGAACCAAGCGCCCTTTCTTGATATCTTCGATCAAACCTTGGCAAATTACAGTCTCAGAAGTTCACAGTATACGAAACCTAGAGCTCGAACTAATTACGGTACACAGCACCTTACATATCTCGTACAAGATCTACTAAACACACACCCAAACAAAGCAGAAATGGCCCAAGCACACATTTCGTTTTTACAATTTAAAAAAAGGATTGTAGAATATATCCTAAATCACTCATGATCTGCAGTTAGTACGAAGTTGATAATGATATGTTATTGTGTCTGTTGTGGATTTTAAAATTGCTGTATCTTTGTATATTTATTTTGTATATGTGCCTGTTTCTCCTCTGAGTGCTGTAAAAAGGGGCTGGACCCTCGTCAGAAGACAACTCGTCTTCTTTTGCCCCAGCCCCCCAGACCCTTTTTTGTGTCTGAAATAAAAGATACATACATACATACAAAAAAAGCCACCTTTCTCTGCTAACTGGCTTTCCCCCAGCGTGATGCCCGCGTTGGGCGAAAGCCAGCTTGAAGAGAAAAACGGCGCTCTTGGCAGTTTGATCTATTGGGAGATGCTGCGATTTTCGTTCAATGTAACCGCATTTTCCGCTATGCATTTTTTATTGCAGCTATTGCACAAATAGTTCGATACAAGGTATAGTTTGAATTAATCGGGTTTGACTGTAGCCCTGTATAGAAAAAACACACCACAATCACATGCTAATTTGTTGCAATAGTATACTTATTAAGGTGCAACTGAGAATAATTAGCAAGGATCCGATTGATATATCAACCCGAAATAAGTCAGCCAAAATATTTGCCACCTTAAATCTGACCACCTTCTAAATGTCGACTCTGTTTCGAAATCGGCAAAGCTAGCCTGCTCTGGGCTACACTATGTTCACTCTAAACTGACAGTGCCTTTCGCCGAAACAATAAAAGGCCTATCTCCGATTGCTTGACTTCACTCTCTGCCTGTGAGTCTGCAGGGGGTGGAGGGGGGGGGGGGGGTTGATCATGTGGTTTAAAGTTGACAGTTGACTGGACCAACGAGCACACAGCTTCTACGGCCCAGCCAGCGTAGGGGCGAATGAAGTAGTGGCGACGCGAAATCAACGTCACCTCGCGGCTAGGACACAAAACTGTCAGGGTGGGTGCACAAAAATGTCAGGGTGGGTTCATTCGACAGTTTACATAAGCTAAGCAAATATTCACAGCACCTGGCGGTCTAAACGGAAAGCCGTGAAAGTAGATGTGAAAACTCCTCACGGAAATTGCCAATAACTCTGGCCCACCTCCAGGATGACCACATAATATGGTGACAAAGGTGATCTATCACAACATTTCAAGAAGCATTAGTCTTCACTGAATATAATAAATCGGGCCACGTAATTTAGGCATATGCCTATATATGCTTAAATATGTTGCTTCAATGTTTCCTTGTCTTATTTGGAATTTCATTTCGAAATTGCCGTTTAACCTGCATCATGAATGCATGTGAAGTCGGCACTTTTGTTTACTTTCTCAGGATTCCCCCAGTTCGTTTTCCTACATTATGTTTACCTAAAGACACTGAATTTTTTTCATTGTTATGCACACAAAATTAACAGTGGATATAAATGATGATCGCCTCTGCCTGCTTGCTTTATTAGATCTTCCTAAAATTAACAAAAGGGCTTTATAACACCCTTCGGAATAGACGGCAGAACAAGGTATGTCATGACCCCTGCAAAGCTTAAACATGACCAGGGGAAACTGGAGAACACTGCCGCATGATTGAAGCATTGCTCACAGAAAGACGGAAAATAATTGTTTTATGGAGACTGTCACTGCACTTGGGAGTTGAGCTAGCCGTGACTTAAGCATTAAAAAGCGAGAAATAAGTCAAATTGTCGACAACGAGAAGTTCTTTTACGCTCCTGCAATGAGGGACCCAGAAGAATGAAGATTTAAACCTTAAAATAAGTTGAAGCCCATTTGCATTTCTGCTAACATGTCAAGGAAGCCTCAAAAGCGGTTTGGTGCAGGCAATGGGTTGCAGTCTGAAGATGTGTTCTCAACCAGTGAAATAGTTCTCTTTTGCAAAACATTGGTTTAACATGCTTCTTTAAGAACTACTGCTTCTTGACATCAGGTACAACCGCGGCCACCAAGACCTGAAACGGCAGGTGTTTCGCTTGGCGCTATTAGCGCCGCCTGGCACATTGCTCCGTAAACACTGGCGCTGACGCATAGACACACCACCTCCTGCGCTCGTGCCACAGCCCACTTCCGGCTGTCTCGTAGCACGACGGCGGGTGCGGTAATGAGTACGAAGGCAACAAGGTCACACTTGTCATTCTCCCTAAATATGAATCGAGATCTTCGTGTGAGCCACTTATCGCAAACTGATTTTTGCACAAATCGACGCTCTGCACAAAAGTACTGCAGAGCTTGTTTTGATTAAATTTTGCAAACCGTTTCTTGCCATTCAAGAGAACCAAGGATCGCGCTGTGGATCCCAGGGCTACTTCTTTCCCTCAATCCGCACACCTGACTGTTGTAATATGGGATGAGCACTATACCGGCAGGCCATGCATCACTGCTGTGTTATGACTGTTAAAGCATTCCCCAGCTAAATTTTTCATTCACAATGCAGCGGCAGAAATGCCAGTTCTGAGGGCATGTTGGTGAACGCTCCAGAAAGGCTTAATCATGCAGTTGTTTGCGGAAGAAAGTTTGATTCACCCAAATAAAAAGCAAGCTGGTGAATAAAAATTTAGTTTGTCCTTTCACTGGCAAAAAAAAAAGAGGCGAATTATCTAAAAATGTGACTTTCACAAGTGTCTTAGGACATTCGGTCCATTTTGCACTTATCGTAACGGAAATTGGGACGGTGTAATGAGCACAGGAGTAAATGTGTCTCGGCCCCAGCGTACACAAGTGTTTTCCAAGTGATACGACAACCAGCACTAATAGCCTGAGTACAAGGTGTCGTGGCGTTTCGGCTCATATTCACCGCAATAGTACCAGATATTCCTCTGCAACCACAGCCTATTGTTGCTCGGTGGAGAAAACTGATAAGTGCAGCTGTATACAAAGCTACGTCTGTGAAGATAGCCAAAGCGATCCTCAGTAAACAGAGGTCAGAAAAGACGAATTAAATTTCTGCATGTTGACAACAAGCATGACAATGTTGGAAACAATTGAAAAATATTTAACTGAGTTACTAAGGACTGTTGAGTATGTGCAAACAGCACTTTACCCTTTAATCATTACAGCGATTCTTTGTAGGTGTTAAGTATTGTAACACACTGTGCAGATGTCCGTGATTGTGACATCCTTCCGTCAGGCCTGTCATTATCATAAGGAATGGTGTCTTTCTTCATATGGAAGCTACTTTTTCGCATATACTTCATTTTGTATTTTCTGAATAAAGAGACCAAGCTCTCAAAGTAGGCAATATGGTCATAAGAATGGACTGCAAAAAATGGCTGAGTTTGGCATGTTGGGAGCAAAGAAAACCAACTTACTGCCCACGGCTGCCAGCTTGTCAGGAGTCAGTACCCTCTTCGGTTAGGTAGTTTGAAAGATGGCAGAGGGCTTTGGCAATTCGTTTGTAGCCAGCTGCAAAAATAGAAGAGACAATCAACAATCACAGGAAATTCTAAATCTTTTCCGAATTATATTTTTAACAAGACTGTCTCAAAAGAGAGAACGTTTTTTTTTTTCACTGAATAAAATAAGGGAACAAAAAAAAATAACATCTAAAGATAGCAGGGTATCTATGAAGGCTTTCCAAAATTAAAGATAGTTTTGTTATTAGTCTAGTGATAATTTTCTGTATACAGGATTGCAGATTCTGAGCGACATGAAAAACTGCACTTTTTTAACCAGTTGCAGTCAGTCAAGAATATCAAATGCATTATGGACAGGCCTTCATTTTCAGAAAAGCCCAGATATTGTTACGAATGACAAATGATGAGGCGGCAAATAACTGGCGAACTAAACGTTTAATGGGGCGAACTTGTGCCCAAAACAAAATAGAAAGTTAGCGTCGCAGGCGTCGATGTCAGCAAAACAACAAGATCGAATGCTGGGGTGAGACTAACTCAGGCTCGACACGCGGAGCCCCTTATGTAGACATGTGGGCTTCTGAAACAATCGGCGTAGAAAGCTTGGCGCATAGGACTTTTTACCTCGAGTAAGCAACAGGGTCCTCGAATATACCAGAATGCGACATTACAGAAACAACAAAAAGGCGTATATGTGGCCAGACATCGAACCTCAATTTTTCGCGCGGGAAGCAAGCACGATAACCGTTATGCCACGGGAGCGCTGCCAACTAGGCCAGCTGCGCGCTTAGCAATATTTTTCAATTTTTAAAACCCGAATGGGTTTTATGAAACTCAGGTTAATCACAATTTTCTTCTGAAAGCCCGCCTACCTCAGAGGCAAAAACCAGGTAAAGGTATGAAAATTATGAGACATTTCAGATCCATTTAAAAAATGCCTCCATGGTCACCCCCCTCAAAAAAAAAAAAAAAAGAAGGAACCCAATTATGGTCATATTTAACAATATCTAAGTATCTGCTATTTTTGCGCTCCCCGCCTTCTTAGTGGTTCACGAGACTCAGGAAAAAAAACTATATTTTAATTCGACGAGGCAAAAAACACTCGGATATGTACGATGGCGCTGCGTGATGGTAAACGCGTGCTGCTGATGAAATTAACTTTCCTGGCTTCCCAATTGGCCACAGCCATTAAACATTTCCGTCTGAGCGCAAAATAATAAGTATGATTATGAACTCACAATCCTAATTCTTTATAAAAGTTGTTTTTATCGAGGTTTGAGAGCGATAAGGTAAACAAATAGAGTTTGAAAACTGTGAAAAACATGAGAACAGCACCTAGTTG
The DNA here is from genome assembly GCA_013358835.2 of Ixodes persulcatus. Classification (NCBI taxonomy): domain Eukaryota; kingdom Metazoa; phylum Arthropoda; class Arachnida; order Ixodida; family Ixodidae; genus Ixodes; species Ixodes persulcatus. The sequence goes on from JABSTQ010010226.1 coordinate 213,123, forward strand.
ACATGCCCCCCGAGGAGTGGCGCAACCGTCCCATCATTGGAGGAGCCATATTATGTAAGGAAAAATACTTTTCCTTCCTTGAATTTGTTTTTTTTTTTTGCTCACAACTTCCAAAAAAATGTAAATTTTGCGAAAAAAAAGTTTCAGTGTGTTACTATGTTGTCAGAGGTAAACCTCGCCGCAAGTTTCAGACCAGTCAAAAAATTGTCCGAGGCCCTGCAAAGAGATACTGAACCGAAATGTTTATTTCCCCAAAAGGCCGTAGGACAGTTCATTGGAAAGCTACAAACCCCAAGACATCACTTTTACAACGATATCCTGGACGGATGGCTGCATCTTTTGGAAAAGAAAGATGCGATTAAGCGAAGCTGGCAGGCCGTCTGACGGCATCACCGAAGCTTACCTAGGGACAGTGGAGAAGGCCAGAAGCCTAGTAACGTGACGTCAGCTTCGCTTAATTGTGTTTTTCTTTTGCCAAAAAACATGGCCATCCATTCGACATATTGTTATAAAAGTGATGTCTTGGGGTTTGTAGCTTCCAGTTGAACACTCCCACTGCCTTTTTAGATGAAATGCAGATTTCGGTTCAGTATCCCCTTAAGCACACTACATAATGTGCTCTCTCATTATAAGGCACACAATGCTACCCTCTTTTCCCGAATCACTCTCATGGCAGCTTCAAGAAAGTAAACATGTCAGCCAATAGACAGAGCCGAGAGAGTTCAAAATCAGCTGAGGTCGTCAGAATTTAAAAGAGTGTGCTTTTTTCGGGCGGTGACTGCTGCAAAGACAAAGGCATACACTCAAAGATGATGTCTGAAAATAATGTTCAAATATTTTATTAGCACGTTTATCACTAAAAAAAAAATGAAAGCGGTTTACAACTCCCTGTAACGCCGAATTGGAGCGCAGCTCTTGAGGAGGAGGAGGGAAAGGTACTCGGGAAAGGGTATACCCCTCCTCCTCCTCCTCCTCCTCCCCTCATTCTTCGATGTCCTCCGGGGGGGGGGGGGGGTCACGTGACCCCGGGAAGGGTCGCGCGGTGCATTATGGGAAATCTCCCATAATGCACCGCGCGAGCGCCCCCCCCCCCGGGATCACGTGACCCCGGGAAGGGCCGCGAGGTGCATTATGGGAAATGTCCCATAATGCACCGCGCGAGCCCCCCCCCCCCCCCCCGAGGTCACGTGACCTCCGGGGGGGGGGCTCGCGCGGTGCATTATGGGACATTTCCCATAATGCACCGCGCGGTTACGCCGACGGCGACGCCGACGCCGCTCAAGCTGGAAACGGGCGCCTAAGAGCTGCGCTCTAAAAACTTCCTAGTTGAAGGAAATAGTGACTGGCAAGTGTTTCTTTTTTTGTTCTTATTCACTGCTTATTCGTGAGGCTCAACAAACATTAGATGGGTGAATAATCATTGTTGGCCGTGCCTACTAAAAGTGCAAGCTAAATGCTTTGGATCACGTGTCATCAACTGCTCCAGTCAAGGCTACCCGCTCGCGCTTGCACAGCCTTCGCAGTTAGTTCATGCTGAGGCGAGAGACGGTATAGTGCCATTTGCACATTCAAGATAGCAAAACCCACCACATGTCGGCTCCGAGTGGCATGATGATACCCAAGAGCTATTTCGCGTATGGTCTATAAAACCTATATAATGTACGATGCCGAACCTGCCAATTGCTGCATAGTTTAGAGCCGGGAATGTGGACATGCAGCAAGGCACGCACCTTTGATTGCCTCCACTTTGGCAGGTGTAATGGGTTTCCTTTCCACGGCGCCATACTTTGTCACGCCTGGAAGGTTGGCCTGTCACGCTCCTATTGACCAGGTCATCGTCCTTGTAGAGGCACCGGGCCAACAGGATCAGCAGCCCGAGTCGAACTTGGCCTTACCTATGGCCCAGTCAAATTTTTCTTCTGGTAGGGAAACCCCACCTCCGAGGTAACGTTGCAAGTGTAAACATAATCTTAAATAAACAAATGCTCAAGCAAGTTTTAGTACAGGTATAGTGCCTAGACGTATTCCCCACTGGTGCAATTGCCATCCTGTTCCTCCCATGTATTAAGAGTTGCCCCAGGGAAGCAACAACGATGTTACAAAACCGAAAGTGTCATGCTGTCGAAAGTCCGCAGTTGGTCTTCAAACCTCTGGTGAATAAGACAAGCAGGCACAAGTGCCGCTGTCGTCATGGCGTCCCAACTTGTGACTGTGAAGTGACTGTGGACTGTCGAGGCACCAAAAAGAATGGTGCGGCAGACACACCGGCTGGCTAACCCCGCCTAAAACCCCTTGATGCGTTTGTGCTAGTTTCGTAAGTGGCATCAAAGCGCCTGAGGAGGAGGCCCGTGCAGCACTTGGAAGCAAATGGCAGTGCCACCCTGAAATGAGAGGCACTTGGAAGTGAGTGGCAGCACAACACTCACTCGTGGCACGTGTCTCTCGCTTTCAGACAATTAAGGCTGGACCGCATGTAAGCAATTTAGCAAGCAACGACACGAGCGTCGGCGACAGCAACGAGTGACGGAGTTTTCTCACTGTCGCTCGTGACGCTGCTCGGTTCTTGAATTACTAGAAAACGTCGCTCATCGCATTGATCGCTTGCTCCTGTCGCTTTCATGCAGTGTGCCTCGTCGTGCGGCTGAGCGATAGCGAAAAGGGTCGTCATCGCTTGTCTCGTCGCTCACTTCATGGTTGTCGGCGCTTGCATAAATGTGAAGCGGGAATTTTATGTAGGGCTTCGTCCATGCCGGCTCTCAGACTGCTGGCAGAACTTTCGGTTTCAGTGAAAAACAACCACATGATTCCTCGCTTTCCTTATGCACCGAGGAGGAAAGCTGAGGAGGAAGTAGCTGAAAAATCAGTTCATGGTCTCTTCAAGAAAGTTGTTCAAAATACCTCGTTTTCTGTTGTTTTTTGGCTATCTACAGTGCCGTCCGACGGCACTCCACTCGCGCCTACAAGTGTCGTCCGAAAGAAAGTCGAACAGCAGGAAATATCCCTGGGGAGCTCGTTGACCAACCCTCCGCCTGCATTCACGCCACCTCGCGGCGACAATATTCGGCTGCTAATTACAAAACTATTAACCTACTTGGCCCCGTTGCACATGCCGCTTCGCAGCGTCCAGCTTCTCTGTCCCATACCAAGCCCCGCTGTCCCCATGTACCTCCGGAAAGGGAGTCCCATACCATTTTGTTAAGCAAAGTTTCGTCGACAACATCTGTTTTTTTTTCAGTGTTAATGGTAAAAGAGAAATGTAAATATCGTCAAATGCCTCGACAAAAAGTGTTTGAGAAAAATATATAAAAAAGTAAGCCCACACTGTGGATCGAACCTGGGTCCGCTGCGTATGAGGCGAGCTACGCTACAATTTCCACTAAGCTACGCTACAACTTTGAAAAACTCGTTTTGACAATTCGCTTTACACAAGACATTCAGACGGCACTTGAAGGCGTGAGTCGAGTGCCATTGAATGGCACATGACAGTACTCGACACTACATTATATATATATATTTTTTGTAACTACTCAATGCGCGTTTTTTTCCTCCAACCTTCACAATAAACTACAGCCAGAGGGCTAGCAAATAAGTGCAACATATACTGCACTTTGTATAAAAAGTTCGTGCCCTAGTCAAAAAAGAACTCTTTATACTCTTCGCAAGCAACATCATCAATACTGAGAATCGAACTTGAATTCGAACACCTGCAGTGAAAGCAAACGGGGTGCCAATACGAGCGCATGCACGTAACGGGTACTTTTAGCAGTCATGGGTTCTGCAAAACACACCGCCTAGTTAGGTGGTACCAAGCCGCCACCCGATTTGTAGAACTCGTCTTTTCCACCGTTCCACGAGATAAAGCTCCCCATACACTTACCAAGTCCCGTCCCCCCTCGAGTTTCGGTGGGACCTTTGCCTCTGTGTGCGTTCCTGCAATCTGACTGCTCACTCAGTGACAGGTCGGTTCCAGGACTTCTTTGGGAAAAGGTCGAAGGTCCTCCAATGCGCAAAGCACGTGTACGACAAGGAGCCGCACAGGTTCGCCTGCACGCTTCCTGCACACAGACACAAGAACACGTCACAAACGCTCCGAAAAGGAAGCACTGAAAAAGTAAAACGAATGGGCGAGTACTCACCAAGTAGACTCAAACCCACAGCTGGTTCCATGGGCACGCCGGCACCTGGAACACATTTCGTTTTCCCAAGAACGTTCTTCGATGTTTTTTTCGAAAGCCTGAGACCGCCCGAGGGTTTGCAGTTTGCTTTGCTTTTGATTACGGTGGCGATGGCGACGCGGCCAAGGTATATGTACATATGGTAGTGAAGCTTCCATAGAAGCCAACGTGTCGAAAAAATGGCGGCTCATGGGGCTTCGCTAGCGCCATCTATCTGTCGTGATAGCATTGCCGGCGGAAGAAAAAATAAACAGGAAGTGACGTCACTTCCGAAAAAAAACGTGACGTCACTTTGGTGCGTTCTTCGACGCGAAAATTAAATATAACAAGAAGCAGGCCAAAAAGACGATCGTTTAGTGTGACTGGAAAGCTTTGTTTGAGACTTCTTAGAAACTGGGACTGCAAAAAAAAAGGACGATCGTCGTTTTCGCCTGCAGTCACGGTTGCTAAAAGTCTCAAACAAAGCTTTTTAGTCACACTAAAAAGTCTCAAAGCTGTGCCAAGGTATGTTTGAAACCTTTTTAGTGTGTCGTCCTTCTTGCCTACAGCCTCGGATTTTTTTTTTTTATTATGTTGAATCTACACCCTCTAGTTTGGACCCTTAATTCTGCTCGAAAGTCGTTTTCTTTTACGCGGCCACCTTTTTTAGGCAGTTCGCTTCGAGAATCTTTTTTTTTTCATCCCACAGAAGTACCTTGAAAGAACCGCGTTTTGCTTTTTTCTTCGGCTTTTTCGGAAATATGGGAGCGGCTTAAAGATGACTGACCTCACAAAAAAGTAAATAACGATACCGTAGCTCGAGTGTGTTAGCGTTAAAGTCACACGACAGTAATTCTAATGCAAGTCCAATGTTGCACTAACATTTTATTCACGTACAACTGCTTACAACCACTCAACCAGAACACTCATCAGAAGCGTACAATCAGTATCTAGTTTTAAGGTAAAAGAAAACTAGTAGATCAATACATAAATCACATTATGACGGGATAACAGATAACACACTGTACAATTGGCTGCCTGTTGTGTGGGCATTGTCAGTTTAAAGGCAGCCATGAATATCCCATGTTTTAAACTGTTTCAAGGAAAGCTGTCTTCAACACTTTAGAAGACGCAGAAAAAAATAACGGCTGTTTTTGCCATTCTTGGGCAAGGTACCATCATCCAGAAAACGTTTTAACTTGTGTACGCTGGTGCTGCGTACTCTGGAGCCTTCTGTGCACGCATAAATTATTTTGGAGCCCTCCAGTACGCTGCACGGCTTAGGCCAGTGTTTTTTGGACCGTAAAACCAGAGGTTTGATTCAGTGACAAAACCACACGAGCAGTGTGTAACCCAAAACGCTGTAAAAGCACTATAATTTTTGCGATAACCTATTTTTTGAGAATTTCGCAATTTGATAAAAATTTCAAAAAATGAGTCATCCGTGGATATAAAACCATTAAATATCGCTCTAGATCGCGAATTCTCGCGCCCGCCAGATGTTCTCGAAAGAGACACGATGCGCAATACCGAGCGCACGAAAATAAAGTATTTTACACCATACGAACGGCTAGAAAAGCATATATACTGCTTTCAAACTGTACTTTGTGTGGTCTCACGTGCTTAGCCTTTGCACTTGTTGCCTAGCTTTACACTTTGCTTAAAAAAATTGGGTCGTGTGTATGTTTATACAGCCTAGAACTTGGTCTGCCTCAACGGGTGACGAGTCTCCCAGTTGTAGATGAGCAATTTAGCAGTGCAGTACAACCGCTAGCCTGGGGTCTTTAACGTGCATGACGCAGTAGTGATACACGACCGCACGCCAGTACGATGCTCATCCAGATCGAAGCGGGCAGTGGTGAGGATTGAACCCAGGATCTTGGGTTCTGCAGCGCGAGCTTTCGCTCCACGTGCTCCGAGCTGGTGTGCGCTAGACCACTCGGCCACCGATTCCCCTACACTTTGCTGATGCATCAATGAGTTCAGTGTGTTTTTTTTTTTCGTGCAAACCAGTGTAGCTTGACTTTAGCTAACAGAGAAAACAAATGATCATACACATCGTGGTTACACAGAGCAAGAGACATTTGGACCTCCTGATAAAAAGTACACGAAGAGTACGCCCTCTGCCCTCCTATGAAATGAGGTTGTTGATGCTCGCCTCGGAAAACACGCTCACAAGCCTCAACGAATAATGTGAAAAAAGGGAAGGGAACTAACAGGTGTCCAAAGTCTGAGTCAGCAGCGCCTTTTACACTCAAATACAATAGCACTTACAGTAGTTGAAGTGTCGTGTTCAAAATTAGGTAAAATCATAATTAACTGTGAGGTGATTGAAGAGCATCCTCAAAGACTTCATTGTCAAGCAGAAGCCACGAATGCAGTTTGGCTGCCTTCTACATTCCAGTACTTGCAGGTTTTCAAAAACTTCAATGCTTAGTTTGAAAAAATCCTCATGGACAAAGCCATTATGCATTGCAGAAGCAAAGGACGTCTTGGAAAATTTGTTCGAGCTATTTAGGTTGTCAAAGAGACGGCCGATTTTTTCAATGAATCTCGCCGTATGAATAAGCAACAGCTGGCAATTGCTGGAACGTTAGACAGGCATACATTGCAGCAGCACAGTGGTTGCTTAACACTTAGGCCGTCAGTTTCACCGACATCTTTTATCAGAACGTCAAATTAAAGGGCTTCTCGTTCAGCTTGGGCATAGAACGGATCTCAAGTGTCCGGTCCTTTTCATGAGCATTCTTAATGTACGAGCTTCTCACTACGTGATCAAAAACTGTTAAGTTATACTTAAATAACATGTTTCTGAGGCACTTCAGCAGGTGCAGAGCATCAAAAAGAAAAAAAAGAGAGGTTTGCCATTGACATCTATGTAAGGCTTCTCGGAAATTACAAGGCATGAAAATAAAAAGAGACGTTCCGGCTCCCCTCATCACATACCACAGCTACTGGCTCGCGGCCAACATCCACAAGGACGCTGTAGCAGTGGAAAATAACCTGTACAAAAATGGCAGTTGTGCCCTTATGAGCAAAAAAGTAGCCAAGTGGCTGCTTCCATGCTGTTCGGATTCCTTTTGCCATAAACACGAGAGCCTTGTTTGACAGGTTTGCATCTTGCGCACCTTCATTATGCTCTTCAAGTCCTTCGAACCTGTCAGATGAGGGGTTGTCTGAAACCTCTTTTTTAATGTGCATCTCATCAAAGACTATGCTGCTGGCCCGATCGGCTCGCGAAAAGGAAGTTGCTCGCCTCTTTACCCGCTAGAAAATGTCAAGGTAAAATCCAACTCCCAGTGGAACACACTTAAGCCACAGCTGCAGTGATCGGACTGGTGACAACCTAAGCAGTCGCCTACAATACTTACAGCCTTTTGCGCCATGAAAAAGAGGCCCAAAGCCAAAGCCTTGTTCTGGCTGCACCATCCTCGACCAAACCCGCTTACATCCCTCATCCTAAGCTGGGCCTCAACGAGTGCAGCGACGGCTGGAGAGACATGAACGCGGATACTCTCAACTACTTCAGCAACAGTCCCTATCTGACGCTGCCGTTGCAGCCTTCTTTGCAGCCTCTTGTTTTGTTGTTGGATCTGTCGTACATTGGCTCTCAGTGTGTTCATCTTTCTTTTGTTAATGCGGCGGCCCTTGCTTGATGCTGCAAGGTGAAAAATAGCCCAGATCAGTAATCGCCAAGAATGTTTATAAATATGTAAATGGTAGTACATTAAGAACTTGCATTCCTTGTCAAGTTGTACAAGGTTTTTAAAACCAACAACAGCAAAAAGTTTGATAACATATATACCAACATATTGATTAGAGCGTCGATGATTATGGCCCTATACTCCTGTAGGCCAAGCCAGTTCAGGTAAATTCGATTATCCTGGGCGACTTCGTAATAAGCGCCAACAACGCTGCAAAGGAAGAGCAAATTGAAAGCTAAACATTTCAAGTAAAAATACGTCACGCCTCCAGGCAGTGCAGTGGTGGTACGAATGTAGCTTTGTAATTTGTCATTGTGCACATCCAGCCAACCCTGATAGATTAATGAAAACTAACAACAGATAGGAAATTACTTTACAAGGGGGGATTGGCATAACATAACACAACACAGCAGGCATCTCACTGACAGTAACAGATTCTCGCCTTCGAGTGTCGATAGGAAACCGATGCAGCGAGACACCAGCCACGCGGTCGTCTCTTCGGCATTCTTCTACGGAGCAACGTCTCGTTGCATAATGTGCGGAGCTCACTGTCAGAAAAGGCGTTCAGCCGTCGGACGTAGCAGCGTCCAACCGCACGAAAGCGGCTGATCCTATATCACCCTGACGTTACGCTCCCGCGCACGTAACTGGGGTAATCACGCTGAGCGAACAAAACTTTTCAAACTGTGTAAAGTGCCGGTAGAACAATTAAAAAAGCACGTGAAGTCCTGAAAACAACAAGCAGACGTTCGTCAAAAGCCGGCCCCTTCGCGCAGCACGAGGTCTCTGCAAATTATCACTATTACAAGCCAGCCTTGTTGCTTGTGGAGTTCAGAGGGCGCTAAGAACAAGTGAGCATATTATTAGTAAATAAGCTATTTATGCTTTTTTCGAGCGCAATAAACCTTATTTTAAATAACTAACAGTAATATAGAAAATTTAAAAATACAACTTACTGTGATGTAATTTAATATCATTTTATTTGTATATAGTTTGCCATAACGTCTCCTAGTCGCGCTTCAAACGCACTGTAACCACGTGACCCTCTAGGTTGATGTCGCTGGCAATTGGTTTTGTACCGTATTTTGGCACAAGTTTCGCTACCATCTGTACATATACCCATAGAGTTATTACAATAAACGCTAGAGGCTCAGCTGGCGCTAGTGTCTACGGGACTTCCGGTTGCAAATTGAAGCAGACAGCATGCAGTCTACTTTCCCAGTCTTCCTGTGTATTCCTATGGGAAAACGCGCGTGAATTTCGTCTCTTCGCCGGAAAATAACATGAATAACTTTTGTTATTTTGAATGTACCGGATAGTATGTACCTTTATTAATATTGTGAAAGTGTAATGGCTTTAGTTACAGCATTTTTTCGTTACCGCTGAACGATGTTAAACTTTGCTATATTTCAGGCCAAAACCTCTGTTCTATGGCAGGTATGTAAAAACGAGCGACGATTCTAAGCAAAATAACAATCGAAAGGAATGTAGAGTATGTTCAAAGTTCGCCAGTATTATGTTGGTGCTTATATATTGCTAACATGCCCGTCCTGTCACTACATGAAAATGACCCCGTCGTGTATCTTAACGAGTGGTTCAAAAAAAAAAAAACGTTCGAAACGTAAAGAATAAAGTACGTGGGCTACAAAAGGTGTGCTTTCTTATTTTTTCCTATGTCGGGCAGTTTTTATCGGGAACCTGCTCTCTGGCTTCTCTCTATGTGTAAAGATTTGGAGCGTGCGGGTGATGATTTGAACCCAGAACAAGCATCTTCGCACATATTCATGAGCAGAAAGAATAAAGCAGTACTTATTTATTGAAAATCGAACTATATTACGTGACTTTCAATTTATTTTGATCATCTGCAAGCACAAGGAGTTACCTATCCAGTGTTACTGCGTAGTTCTTGCCGTCTCTCTCGGTTTTCCACATGTCCTTCGTACTGGAAAGCGCCGACGCCGTGTTCGCGCTAACAGTGTCCGACAGTGCACATAAATACATGTACGAAGCGGTTTTAGCACCGTCTTTCATGCCACGATTTTAAAATAAAAACGCCGTAACTGACCTTTTATTTAATCTGCGTGACTGGGAAATGTTCCAATGTGCCTAGTACGTACGAATTATTCGTGATACTAGCTCTTATAATCGAGCGCAGAGAGGAAATTCATTCGCTTTTTTCCATAGAAATGCATTACCGGAAGTCAATTTCCGACTGCTTGCTGTCTGCTTCAATTTGCAACAGCACACTAGCGCCAGTTGAACCTCTAGCGTACATTATAATAACTCTATGCATATACCTTGACGCGGCGACGTTCGCTGGTTCGGCTGGTTCCGACGACAGTGGTTACGACGAAACTCATTTGACGCAACGTGAACGTTCCCGTTTTAGTCGACTTACATTAGAACTTTTAAACGTAAAAAAATTGTTTTATCATTTATCTAATTATTTGTAATAAGGTATGTTGGTTGTGTACTAAACTGAAGCTTGACCTGTCTCAGCTTCGTTGTGTACTAAACTGAAGCTTGGCCTGTCTCAGCTTCGTTGTTTACTAAACTGAAGCTTGGCCTGTCTCAGCTTCGTTGTGTACTAAACTGGAGCTTGGCCTGGCTCAGTTTCGTTTTATTTTAACATGGCGGCGACAATCGTTCTCTGTGCCGTGCTCGACCTATTTTCTGTGCATTGGGTGTCCTGTTATCCACGTCCTGCGATCCGAATCAGCCGCAAGCATGCTGTCTAAGTATTTTATGCCCGCCGGAAAGAATGTCCAGTCTTCTCGGAAGCAAGGCTGCAACTGGGGCTGCTCGGATCGTGGCTTGGACGTCGTCGGCTCCCACGAACCGCGTCTGCGAGCCTCACGTCGTTTGCTTGGTTCCTTTACGTTTCCGGCGATGAATCCCCCAGCCCTGGCCTCATCCCTACAGGACCTAGCTGGTGAAAAACAATCTACGTCAACGCGGCGTCTTCGGAATGCGATTACTACGATCAGTGGCTCTTAAAACCTCATTGGCCCCCCTTCAATTGTGAGCTCTGTATGTGTGTGTAGGTGTTGTAAAAAGAGCTCTTCGATGAGAACACTCTTACCTTCACGTTATGCAAACTCTTCGAATGGTCATTCAACAGGCGGCGCTGCGAGACGCGAGCCTTCGGCGTTGCTTCAACTCGCAGTGTGGTTCTCAAAATGGGCACTCATACTCCGTTTCATACATAGCGTGCAAAGCTGTCAAAGGTACTGAAGTGGTGCGCATGAAAATACAGAAAAAGAATGTGTTACTCCGTGCGTTTCGTGGATTAGTGGTACAAGGCGCTGCTTTGGCGATACCGACGTCTCGGGGGCAGTGGTTCGAACCCATTAAGCGCGCAGTTTTTTTTTTTCTTTAGACATACTTTTTGTGCAAGATTGTGCGCATTGCCGAACTGCATATTTTAATTCCTCCTTTCTTCTTGCTTTTTATTTATAAGTCACCGAGAGGCCACATTTCTACGATCTGCTCTGCCGCTTCGCAAGTGTTATTTGCCTCCAGCACCGAGTTATATTTTTCTTTCGTGCAGCGTGGAAAGAGGAATCGCACTGATAGCAGCCTTGTCCCAAAATTTATAATAGGACGTTAATCGACAATAGATGTGGTCTGTACAGTTTATTTTGAAATAGTTGTCAAGGGCAGGATGCACCTTCAGACGAATGGCGTGGTGTGTGAATTCGGCATGCTTGACGGTCTCCATGCTCGAAACGTCTAGAGCACTATATAGCTCCTACAGAGCAGAGTAGCGCAATCCTTTGATACGCGTGTTTTGCCGACAACATGGGCGACAGAGCAGCTCGGCGCGAGTCACGTGGTACTCAGGGTTCCAGGAGGTGGCCCGCTCTATGGGAGAATACATGGAGATCGATCAAACACGGCTGATTAAAAAATAAACACCGAGTTCACGCTTTTCGAAACTAGTCTTTCGTGAAGTTAGTAAAGCACTAAACACTTTATCAAAGTTTTTGATAATATCGGATTTGTGTGAAACTTTTGTGAGAAGGCGATTTCCAAGACAATGGCGTTTGAAGCAGACGATTTTTGTACGCAGCGGAGATGGGCTGTCTGGGTTGGCCGGAGCGGGTCACGTGAACGGTGTGTCGTCGCCATGACGTCGCCCCGTTGTCTGCTGCATGATGCCGCTCAGGCAATTTTTTAAAACAAATTACGTCCTCACGTGACACACAACTTAGCGCAAATTATTCTAAAATGTTCCATTATTATGTCAAAATTTATTGTTGTTCCTTTCATCCCCACAATATAGAAAAAACAACGATTTTCTCACGTTCCCCATGCATTTCTGACCGGAGTTGGAAGTTATTTGTGTACAATTCGGATATTTTAAGTTTCTCTGGGTCTTTTGTTCTAATGAAACTTTTATATAGCTTGTTTTTTATTTGTATTTCTGCAATTAGTTGCGATGTAATCCAAAATTTTCTAGCTGTTCTGAAACGTCGCACTGATCTATAATGAATGCGTTATTTTATAAACACTTAGAAAATTATCTAGGAATATTACATAAGCCTCATTTCCGTCCGTTTAATTCATTACATTATCCCAGCTCTAATTGTTCAGACTTTCACTGAAACCATCCAAGCAGCCAGTAGTAATATTTTGAATCAAAGCAAAATTATTAGAGTCGCTGTGTTTGGCACTATGCTTGTCTATACACATAAAAATTCCAAGATGATCCCTAATATTGCAGGATATCACTCCTGATGTTTCTCAAAGCTGGTTATGAACAAATCGATGAGTGTTTCAGATGTGGTAGTAATTTCGGTAGGTTCATTTATCAGGTGCATGTCACCATTACCTTCAAGAAGAGTTGCAAACTGTTTCTTTGACGGGGTATCGCTTAGAAATTATACATTAGTCACCACGCCAAATAACTTTCTACTTGTTTTTTTCCAATAAGTAAAAATAATGCACCGAAAAATTCAATGAAGTTCTAAATGGTTCCTCTAAATGGTTCCTCCGGGAGAGCACAAGAATACAGATAAAACACTTTGACTTTCAAGAAGGGGCTTACCTGCCACAGTTGAAGTTTACTTTAATATAATTCGAGATATGCAACATAGTGAGTACCAAAATATTTTAGGAACAAAGGGGACTAGCGCATTGTAGACAAGGCAACTGGCGTGCTTTAGTTTGGCAGAAGGCTGGGCTCATGAAGCATTCCGCGATGAGTTTTTAATATTTTTGACGCGATTCGGGAGACCTGACACAGTCCGGCATTGCATATCACTATCAGCCGAACTTCAAGTTGAGCAGGCAGCCAGACTTGGTGAGTAAGGGAGTGAATGACAGCCTTGCACGCTCAGGAGAAACATGTGCTCACGGACAGCAGCCTTTGTAGCTTATCAACAAACAAGAGCAAGTATTTTGTCTCCCTAGCCAAGGGCGAGGAGGACCGCTTGCACATTCAAGCTGTCAAATAAAAAAATAAGGAATGTCAAGAGGAAAACACAATTAGCACAAAAGAGTGTCCATGAAACAGCTTCCAAAACCCATTGCCTTCTCTATCTGCTCAAAGCATTCTTGACACGTCCAGGTCAAGATTCCAGAATCGAAATGCACCAGTTTATAAATAACAGGCTCCACCTGGCGGCAAACTAGGTTTGATAATTCCGAGTATCAAAACAATGCGCGGATTCAGAAGCAGAGGAAAGAAACACTTTTGAACGGGTTTAGAAGCAAAAGTTAAGCCACAATAGGCACACAAGGGGCTTTGAGAAAGTCGAATCTAGGTCACTAGCGGCTCAATAAAACCAACAAAATCTAGCTTCCTTGGCCGAGAAAGTGTCTGGGCTAGCTTGAAAACGTGCTCGCGCATTTTCATACCAAAACCCCCTGCACCGGCGATTTCCGAAAATGGCCATTGTGTCCGCACAGAGTGAAGCATCACAATCTTCCGCTGACGGAACCACTCTGGCTTGAGACAAAAGTTGGGCTCTGAGTGTGAAATCAGGATGACTTCACCAGCACCTGAAATCAGGATGACGTCACCAGTCACCAAGCAAAGTGGGCCAGAGGGGGGCGTACAGTGAAACTATACATCTGGTCGTTTGTTTGCATTTGGGGAGTGCCTTTTGCGAGTGCATTGTTTCCTGTTCTGCTTCGGTCGCTTGGCTCGCAGTTTACACTCTGTTAGGCAGTTACGCTAGGTACTTCCTTGTCCCCAAGGAGCTGGTCACGTGACAAAAAAATTCCTCTTGGCCGCAGCCGCGGCCGCGTCCGCAATATGAGCAAACCGGCCCAGATGTCCTCTTCTTCTACGACATCATAACACGCACAAGCATGGCGAAACGATTAAACCTTGGGGTCCAAAACTGAGGAACTAACGGGAGGGGTGCGAAGGTGGCTCCCGTCCCCGTTAGTCCCCCTACTACTAATGATAATGTCAGCGCATTTAGTCCCCCGAGGGACTAAGTCGCGCTCCTTTTTCCGAGAATGTGCGGGACAGTTCAACATATTTTGTGAATTTTTTTGAACATGAAACGCATTTCTGCGCCCCACAAACAAATGATGCATCGAGTTTCTGTCTGTACGCAACTCAAGCTGCAAATCAGAGACAACCTTACCTTTATCTCCAGCATCATAAACGGTGATGAATCATGGGAGTACGGTTAGGCCCCTGAGACTAAGCAGCAGTCGTTGCAGTGAAAGTCACTAAGTTCACCATGGCCGAAAAAAGCGCCAAGTTCGCAGTCATGCCAAGTCCATGTTGATTTTGTTTTCTCGAAATTTACAGGATTGTTTACAAAGAATTCTTAGCTCTTGGTTAAACCGTCACTGGGAAGTTCTACTGTGAGGTTTTGAAACGGCCGAGAGAGGCTATTCGGCGCAAACGTCCAGACAAGTGAAAGAACAACAATTTACTTCTTTGCAATTACTACGCACCCGTTCATAGATCAGGCGTCGACATCGCAAACCATGTTCGTGTTCGTGTTTCATGTTCGACGATTTTTGAATTCCAAAAACATTACAGTGAGTCCCCCCCCACACACACGCACACACCTATTTGACTGACTTTTTCCCTGCGACTTTCTCCTATTAACCAAAATAAAATTACGGCTGAAACAGCGTAGTTCTAGCATGATTGAGGAGATCCAGGCAGAATGGCAATGGGTCGTGAACGCACCCACACATGAGAACTTTCGAGGATGCATGAAATCATAGAAAAGCGCTAGGATCCCTGTATACATGCTCAAGGGGATTACTACGAAGGAGACGATAAAAACTAAAAATTACGGTAAGCAATCTTTTTTTTTATTGACACATTTTTTTTAACACTTGGGTAGTACATTGTATACAAGAACATTACGCAGGGCAGCGTGAGAACGACTCGCAAAGAGATACATTTTTCTATATACTTGATCGTCTTAAAAATAACTTGTATGCCAATAAAACTAGGAAGGGAGTAAACATCAGTCGAATCAAATACGTTTCTTTATTTCACGATGTATATTGTTCGCAAGGACGTTGTGTGTCCTTCAAAAACCAACCACGAATTTGCTGCAACGACGTTCTAAAAGCGGTCTTTTTCACTGTGCACCAACGTGCATTTGTAACAAACATGCGTTCACACGTGGAGCTATCCTGGGGCGATAAAATAGGCATGCAATGAAAGGCCACATAAAAAGTCTACAACAAGGGTGGCCAAACTGCTGCTGGTGAGCCTCATGCGGCTCTTCGCGAATCCAAGTACGACTCGCGGCTCCCTGATACGTGATCTCCCCTTCCCCTTCAGTGTCCCCAAAAGGAAAATACTTCAATAAAAAAAAAAAAAGTTCGCGGTGTTGGCAGCTTTGTACTACACCACGTACACCCGTGAGCGATATGAAGGTGAACAGCCCTCTTCATGTTTTTGACGCTCCTGCAAGTTTTGGAACAAGCTCTGTTCCAGAAGAGGGCTAGAACGCAAAGTTTAGACCCTTGGCCACGTACCGTTTGAGACGTTGAGAGTTAATATAGCTTTAGGAAGCCGTAAAACAGGCAAGAAACAAAATAAGGTGTTCACCTTAATATTGTCGGCGGGTGTACATAGAGCTGGACTGCCTTTTGAAATATAGATGTGCCTTGTTACCCTGCTTTCTTTATTGTTCTCGAAACAATTTCGAACGTTTTCCGCATAACAGGTGCCAGGGCCAGTGGCTGGCTCGAGAACCATGCATTATTTTATGCTTAGCGGTGGAAGAAAACGTTCTGCTGCCTGGTGTTATTTGTTGTAGTCTACATTTATAAGTGTCCCCTCTGGAAAGGACTGTTCCCTCCATATCGTTTCTTGTTAAAAGTACTCCTCTCCTTTTTTTTTCTAACTCCGGCTTTATGAACTCTTGTAGTTATGTCTCCGGCTCTAACCCCCCGTCACTCTGGTCACTCTTGGTCTATGACTACTCAGGAAACTTATTTTTGTCGGGCTTTCAGGCTTTTTGCGTTGCGTTACACTCTAAATATTAGGGCGTCACCTTACACCCTTTTATCCCCTATAATGCACCCCAAAACTTCAGTTCGACGTACAGCGCGCTACTCGCGACTCCAGCGAACTATAGAGGGCACGCTGCTCAGGCAAAATGGCCGACGAAAGGAGGTCGTTTTCGTCGTTTAGCACGCGGATCACCACAAATTCCTGCACTGCAGCGTAAAATCAGTGTTGCATTTGAAAGCAGAGCAATTTTTCGATGGTAGAAACCTTCTTCTACTCAGTGCGTAGGAATGGAACGGCAGAATCATAAAAATAATTACTGGAAACGACGTTTGTTTCTATGCTGCCTACGAGAACCAAGCAGCGGTAGCAGACGACAGAGTCGAAACGGCCTCCTCTCCTGAGTTTCTCGGCGCTGCCGCTACGCGGCGTCTATTTTGCTGGAGTCGCAAATAGCCAACCAGACGGCCCCAAATTTTACAAAGGGCTTGATAACGGTGCGATATAACGTAATAAATAGTTAAACTACGTATCAAAGGCCACAGAAAGAAAACCCCGACTATTTCTTTTGTAGTCAGTAACACGCACATTAGCTATTTTCATAACTTGTACCACACGGTTATCAAACCTCTCGTGAACGTCAGTACCGTCAGATCGACGTCAGTGCGCTGCACGTCGAACTCAAGTTTTGGGGTGTCTTTATGGGACAAAAGGTGTAAGAATACAGCCTTTCTTTTAAAGTGTAGAGTTAAAGTTAAAAACGCAGTAGAAGGGAATGTTCGTAAATGTTTATCGTCAAACGCGGTTGCTTGAAGTTACATGACGTGGTCTCATGACACTGCTCAGCCACTGTGGGGGTGTGAAGGGTCTAAAGGGTTTCAGCGCACGTTTAAGCAAAACATTACACGCTCCCGTTTCGCAGGACTTCAGACTTGTGGGCCTGCCTGGTGACTAATCCAACGGAACACACAGAACACACAATGGACGTCATCTCTATGGCTATTGAAAGTAGAGTCCGGGATTTTCTGCTCCTCACATAGGCAGATGAATGCCAAAATACCTTACATGGATATCCCAAGCATGGAATCAGACAACTGATATAATGCTATGAGTTACGCATATGAATGGTACCTGCATAAGGCGCGTACATTAAGCAGCAAGTATTTAACCTTGTCCTTCGGATTTATCATCCACCCTTTGAGATGCACGGTACAGTAAACAAATCTTAAAATATAACGACGATATGATATTTCTGCAGCGCCTCCACACTGAACGATAAACGTTGAGCTCACCGAAGAGCACAAGCACCGACAAGGTCACGCCGAAGCACCATATTAGAAAGAAAGGTCTAAGGTCGCTGAGGTTGAGCACTGCCTCCGGAACGTGCATGGCATTGTTCTCTCGACGGTATGCGGTCCTGAATTCGCTCAGTGAGTCAGACTTTGCGTAGTGACCGGCCTCTGCTCCACGACTCAAGGTGTCTTTGACGTCGTCCACGTACACGGAGGATCGCCTTATTTCGGGTCCTGTGAGGTGCGTCAGCACAAGGTCGAGAGCTTCGATGTAACCTCTTCCAAGAAGCTCTCGCCTTAGAGCTTCCAAGTGCTCCTGGTCTACTATGGAAATTAAGAAGGTGTCCTTTTTGTCATGATCAATTTTTATAGAATTTGAATCGTCGCCACCGTCACCAGTAATAAAGCACATCGAACTTCCCTTGACAAAATTGATTATATTCACAAAGTCATCGGGGACGTTCTCGTCATATGCGACAAAAGCATTGTGATTGAGAAAACAAATACGATAGTTTTTTCGCACAACATCGGGTATTGAGACAAACTGTAGAGGTTCGCTCTGGAACGGCAAAGAGGCAAGAAGTGACGTGAGTCGACCTTTGAAAATTGTGGACATAATGAAAAGCGTCAACATGATGACGCAAACAAGGATCCGGGACGACTGAGTCCCAAGAAGCACGCTGTGGAAACGAACACCTTGCTGCAGAAGCGATGCCAAAATAGGGGATACAAACGTGAACGTGTCCTGCGTTTTCTTGTGTAGAATCCTGTTAATAGAGAGGATGGTCAGGACAAAAAACACTAAGGATATCAGCAACCCGATCCATACTGACCATGAAAACGGCAAGACGAGGACAGCTTCTTTCAAAACACGTTCCGGTCTTGGAACAAAAAAAGAAAAACCAACAGAGGTGGTGTACTTTACAACCTCAGTGTTCCAACGAAACATCTCTTTGGGGTGCTTAAGTGCTGACATTGCGGAACTGGATAATGCCTCACGAGATGTAAAATCGAACTTGTTAAGTTTGAGATGAGATGAGCGATGTTTCAGTAGTTTCATTGTAATGTCGATGGTTGGGTGCTCAACCAAATAACCTCTGTCCAAAAAAATAAATATTTGACTTCCATTAAGAGGTAGCTGTTTTGGAAGGAATGTGCCTACATACTTTCCACATTTAGTGCACGTTCCTTTAGAATGAATACGGCATAACCTTTCTTTGCCGCAAAGCGTAATATTTTTAGATCGTTGAGGAGGGTTTTTAAGGGCTGAACTCTGAACTCGTCTTCAATGTGTGCGCTGCCGTTAGACAGCGTTATTTTGAAATTTCCACTTACTCCATGAGTTCTTAGCGTACGCCAAATGTCCCTGTAATAACCACGCAATCTGGGTTTCAACGTAACTCCTTCAGCAATTATGAACGTTGTCATGTAATAATTGATTGCCGTGATTTTGGAAAAATCTTTCCGAAGAAAATCATTACATACAAAATATATAATCCGAACGTACATTTGTCTAATGGAACTGCAAAGTTTATAAAAACATGAGTAGTACTGAAATTTTCCGTCAGTCCAGAGTGTCACTGTATATAACAAACGTTTAAAAAACGTCCTGAACATCAACGCGTTTTGCACGAGGCATTGCGGCGGCACAAATATGTCCAGTGGATTGTTTTCTGGGTTGAAAGATGACACGAACCGGTCGAATAAATCCGATGATATGAAGGATTCCAAGGTCAAGTCCTCATTCGGCTTGCTTGCACGTATTCCTCCTCTTGACAGTAGAGTTGCAGCGATAACCGTCACTAAGAAAACCCTCTCTGGTTTAAACACACTCCCGGTGGATTGGATAGAACGTTCCAGAGCTGACATGACTCATAAAGAAGAACTATTGCGTCTTCAGACTGCCACCTTTATTTAACACGTCTGATAATATTTAAACTAAGATTTTTGCGTTTGCGTCTAAAGGTCAGCTTTCTCAGTGTAACGCGCATCGGCACAGAGTTTCCCGGACCACACTTCGCAGAAGAATATTTAATGGTGCTAATTCTTTGCCTTAAAGGACACATGCAAAGAAAAAAAACATTTTTTTTTAAACAGCTTAGATGGAAAAAGGATATCATAAAACGATTTTACAACGAAGAAAAAAAATTTTTAGAGCTATATTTACGGCGCTATACGAATTTGTAGTTGGCGCCCGCGGGCGCCGCGGAAAAGTGGCCCTTATTTATCACGTGACGGGCCCATATTTGTCACGTGGTGCTCGCACTCTTTCGGAAGCTTCCTATGGCCTCTAAAAGTAACTTATTCGTCTTTGTTTGAAGTATAACAAAAAACTAAGATGAATAAGTAACTTTTAGAGCCCAAAGGAAACTCCTGAAAAAGCGCAAGCAGACGTGATAGACCTGTGCGCCGGTCAGATGACGGCGGCGGCGCCCCGAACCAGACGAACTTCTGCGGCGGCGGCGACGGCGGCGTGGAGAAACGCGTTGAAGCGGCGTTCGCACAACGCTCAGCGTGCGGCGGCGGCGTCGCTTTACGGCTCCGGCGACGCAGGGCGGCGGCGCGCGGGCCTACCACGTGACCAGCGGCGGCTCCAGCGGGCGCCAACTACAAATTCGTATAGCGCCGTAAATATAGCTCTAAAAATTTTTTTTCTTCGTTGTAAAATCGTTTTATAATATCCTTTTTTCATCTAAGCTGTTTAAAAAAAATGTTTTTTTTCTTTGCATGTGTCCTTTAAGGCTGAACTCCATGGAGCAAAATATGCGACGGATAACTGACGAACGTCGCCGCACAGCACGCTCTCTTTGCGCGCGACGTAGCAGCCACTGCGCTGATTCCACGCGCAGATCAAAAGCAGCCGGGAAAATTTCGTCGATCTTTCGCAGCATATTCGTCCCATGTAGGTAAGCCTCTAGGAGTACAAAGCACCGTGTTCCCTCGTGCCAGGAAGTTTGAGTTATTGAGTCCATTTGTTTATTTTAGACCTCTTGTGACGACGATATACTCGCTAGGCATCTCTTGCTGTTGACGTTGGGCGTGTGCTTTACGTTTTTCAACGCTATCCACTTAGGTGCAAATTATAAAAGTAATGGCACTTTCGAAATTGCGCGAGTGTTGCCACGGTTATTTATAGATATTCGTATTGATGAGAGCACCACCAGGTGCATACAAATGATAAGATCGTACCTGAAGCCGTCATCCCGACCGTAAAAGTGGCGATTGATGATGATAAAGTGGAACTCAGGAACTACGTTAAATTGCTGGGGAAAAATATGTTTTTGTTTTTTTTTTCAGATTTTGTGGCTACGTACTGCTCCTATTCAAACAATATGCACGAGATCGCCTGCCGTCTGAGCATTTTTCGTCTAGATCAAATAGTGAATATTATGTATTTTGTTCTTATTTTATTCGGCGGCAGCGCTTCGCGACTGCCATGTTTAATGCCTTAGCGCGTCGTCGCGTGCTCCGGTTCTGAGGCCGTGCCAGGTTGGGGAGGGATATGTTTAGAGTCGCAGTTTGTGCGCCTTTTGTCACGGTTTCCCAAACAAAGGGTTGCGATTCAAAGGGAGCTCGCAGCATATTGATCCGGGATATGAGAAGCGCCTCGTACACATGAAAACAATTAGAGCACGGCGTTTCTGCGGCAACGTCGATAAACACTAAAAAGAGGTCGCAGCCCAACATCGAGCCGAAACTGGGAGGGTCGGAGTGTCCGAACTACGAACTCATTTTGAGAAACTGCTCTATCAAAGCAAGCTTACTTCAGTGATTAGAAACACTCATGGCATGGTTTCTAGCCAAGCTGTGTGATGTGCGATGGTTTCTAGCCAAGCCGATAGCCCTGAGAAGGAGGGGTGACAGTTGATGGCTTCTCGCGTGACGTAGAATTAAGGGTCACGTGACTGGTTCTGCGCTTCGTTGATAACATGAAGGTTGAGTGATTTGGTTTATAATCCATCTGTAATTCACTATTTAGAACGTGATTTTAGGGTTTGTTTTACCCGAGTTTTTTTGTCATACTGGTTGTCAAATTTAAACACAAGCAACTCGACAACAGTGGCGTCGCGGCCTACGAGTAGGACACAGAGACCACGCTCCGTGTTAGGGTATTGCTCCGACCACAGCCAAGCCAGTCGTGGTCGTGGCTTCGGAGTCTTGTCAAGTGACCAGACAGGTATATTCTGAGATAACAGAAATTCCAAAGAGTTTTTTTTTCAGTTTCCTGCAATACAGAAAGGGCAAACAGAAATTCATCTCTGGGATATTCGAGCACGTGTCGAACTTGTCATTTCGATGGCCGGTTTTTTGCTATGGGCGTTGTCCGGAGTCTTCACGGCGCATGCGCAGCTCCAGTAGAAAGGAGTCCGCCATTTTTGATCTCGTGATGCGTCCGACTCGGGACTGCGGGAGGCAGCGGTGGTCGCGCATTTCGAAGTTATCCCAGTTCTCCGACATGCCCCAACGCTGTTCTGTTTCCGGCGGCAGCAACAACAGCAAACGTTGTAACCGTTTAAGTTTCTTTAGATTTCGTTCTATTAGACCGCAGCCGACGAAGCGGCAGCTACGTATTGGAGCAATCTTGAGAAACAATGAGGACGGTGATCGTGATGGCAGCGCTCAAAGCACTCCCGCGTTTGCAGTTGCCACTTGAAGGAACAGTTATGTTTTGATACGTCAGCATCAGTGCCCTGGTACATGCGCTGACCTTGAACTACAAGGAGAACACGTATTCAAAGTTCCAAACGCCGCCACGGGATGGCACTAAAGCCCCACGTAGCACCTAGAAAACGAATATCGCCGGCGGCGTCCCCCTTGGACAATTCCGAAGCCGCGCAGTATTGGACGGCGGGTGTATCATTGGAGTTCGTGTCAAACCACCTCTCCCCCCTGTTTACGCCACTTGGCGGCGACAGTCTGCGGATGGCTCATTACAAAAATAATACCCTATTTTGGGCCACCCGTATATGCCGCGTCGCAGCGCCCCGCCGGCGGCCTAATTACGCCGTAGCCCCCCCCCCCCCTCCCCCCCCCCCCCCTCCCCCCATTGTATACCACTGCACCTCGGTTTCTTAGTTGTTACATCTCGCGGCCGGCGTGCTGCGTTTTCGACGACCTCGGAACCTCCTGCCGCCGGTTTTGAAGATTTGTGTACGCAGACGGGCTGCGGTTCTGTTCTTCGGCCTGCCCCGCCGTTCTCGACGTGCAGTCGTTTTGCAACGTCACCGGGCCAAAAGCGCACGGTGGCGTCGCCCCTCTAGGCACAACGCGTACGCGCAACAACCAAAATGGCTCTGTCGTTTTTCGGGCATAGCGCGCAGGTCCTTGATGCACACGCGAAGTGACCTGATCGGCTTGCACCAGAGAGAAGAGAGATTTCGGGAATGTTCACCACGCGGAAAAGTTCCGAGAGGCTGCATTCGCCATGTTTTTTTTATACATATATATATATATATAACTGCTGCGCGAAATGCTAACGCATTTCTTCGATAATCAGCGTGGCGGCAGCAGAGATTTAGACCCATTTTTTGTCCCTATATTTTTTTTATTAGCGTGTAAATACAAGTCAGCTCCCGCTTTTGCATATTCCACTTCAAGGATGGTTAATTTTTTTTTTTATTTTTATATTGGTTGCGAGATAAAAGTCAGCTTTCACGTTTGCAGCTGCCACTTCAAGGAAGGTTCATACTTTTAGAGAAAATCTATTTATGGCTAGGGTTCCGTGGATTTTTTGTATGCACCGATTAAAAACTCATCTTTCATACTGCCGTACGCGCCGCACGCGCACTCCTTCCCCGTATAAAAAATTCGAAGTAAATAACCAAAATAAAGCATTGACGAATTCGCCTGCAAGATGCCATTTGTTTTAAGCTGTTGCTTTAGAACTGTTACTGCTGCAGACGCCGGTACGTGCCGCGCGAGGAACACCATTACCTGCATTATCCTTGATGCTTGGGTAATTAGCAATTGGTCTATTTAGTAGAGTAGTTATCAATTCGCAGCATTCTCAAGATCAGTAGACTCTTAGGTAGATAATATTTTGTCAAAGATTTGCCGCCGTGTGATCTACGTCACCCATGTCTACGCTCGCTCTTTGTCGCCGTTCCAAGCGCTTGCGTGCCTAGTTTCCTTTCCCTCCGCTCTTCCGGGATGTCGGTCCCGTCGCGCTTGTCTTCTTTCCGCCAGGTGGCGGTCTCGTTGCGCTTGTCTAGTTTCCTCCGGCTCCTCGGGGCGGGTCTGTGTCGCGTGCTAAACAGATTAGATCGGCATTCACCTTAACAAAGAGAGATGTGGCTCACGTCTTAGTTCCTTTATTTTATATTGGTGCGTAAATACATGTGAACATGTTGATTAGCAATCTGCCGTGTTGTTTATGTTCCACACGAAGCGAGTCCCTCAGAGTTCGCGTTTCAGTGATGGTGCGTTTGACAGGCGCACGTTTTTGTTTCCTAAAGTGACGGTCTCACGATGCTATATACGCAAACTAGCTGTCTGTTTTTTTGTTGTAGTAAACGTTGGAATCGCCCACGGTTACCAAATATTCAAGAAGTATTGAGGTAAAGCGGCAACAGTTTGTTGCTATGTGCACACCCGGAAAGAAAATTGAAAGAAGCTGTTTATTTATTTACAACACCCTCAGTGCCATAAGGCGTTAGAGAGGGGAGTGTGTGCTGTGCACAACGGTGGAAACTGCTTCTCGAAACCTAATAGAGACCTGATGGTGACCATGTCTTCGGGAATGCCATTCCAGTCCACAATTCCGTCAAGAAGAGGGGCATGCTGGTACACTGTGGAAAAAGAGAGCTTCGGGCTATTTAATTGCAATGATCGAGTCTGAAAGAAAGGTAAGACGGTGGGGAGAGAAAAGACTGATTTAGAGATGGTGAATAAAAAAATAAAACTTTATGCAGAAGGCATGCAAAGACGGAAGGTGTTTCGACGAAAAGAAAGCGATGGGAGAGAAAGATTCTATTTTATTTGGGATCTACTAGAAATACAAAATTGAGTAATCAGACTTCATGAAACGTGCACACGCTTTTGGACAGATTCAGTGTAGTCTGTTAATGTAGCATGATGGCAGTGCCAGATTGGTGTTGCGTATTCTAATTTAGACCGGACTGGAGAAAGATACAGGAGCCGTTTTAGGTTATGAGGGGCAGATTTAAAATTGCGGCGAAGGAAACCCAAGTTTTTGTTTGCGGAATTTGCTACTAAGTTAATATACTTTTCCCAGGTGGTTTGGAGAGTGAAGGAAGCTGAGATGCTTATAAGCATAGGTAGGTTGAAGGAGAATAGCATTGAGAGTAATAGCAGCGGAGGTTTGGAAAGAGGAACGTGAGAAGCGCATGCAATTACATTTGCAGGCGTTAAGCGGCATCTGCCTGTTAGTACAGCTGTTTTGAACTAAATCGAGGTCAAATTTTAGTGTAAAAGAATTATGAGCTCAATAAGGAAATGGAAACAACAATTTTTGTTTTCTTTATACATGCATCGAGAAAACAAATTATGTTGCAACATTGTCTTCAGGCGCGAGGCTCAAAGCAAACAGGTGTGGCCGCGATTTCACTTTTTTTTTTTTTTTATTACCTAAAGTTACTCACAGGAGTAGCGTGGAGCGGGGTGACATAAATGCCGAGGCTCGCTCTGAAATCGGCGGCGGCACGTAGATATCTCAAATATTTATTAAAGGGCAGCTCCGCTTCATTTTTGATATTTAGAAAACTATGCACATGTCAAATGTTACGATCTGATTCCGTCTATATATTTAATAGTCTGGCCAGAAAACTTTCAAACTTGCCAAGTCGCCGAAATCAGCCAACTCTAGCGTACGACGTGAAGCGCAATCATCAGCGCAGTCAATAGAGAGTTTTAGTAGATCGTTTTGGCTCTCCCGCTACGCTATAAGCTAGAGCGACGACGCTACTGCGCATGCGCGCTGCTAGCGGAAACATTGCGGAGCTGCGGAGGCTAGCGGAGGCGCGCTATCGCACAAAAATAGCGAGGCACGTAGCGCGGCGTGCTAGCGTTTGTCTCGCGAGAACGAGACTTGGCGAGATAAAGGGATGCCAGCGAGGGACGCAATTCAAGATGGCCGCCACGCCGCGCCTGTCCGAAACTTGCGCTTCACGATCGTGGTTCTGAGGGGTGGATTATATTTTGCTGCTGCGAGAGGTAGCCGCGACAAAGCCATTCTACGACTGCAACAGGTAGCGATTTATGCAAACATGCCAAACACGGCCAAGGAAAAAAAAAAAAAAAGAAGAAGCTTCGCAGTCCGTGGTGTTTTGAGCGAAGGGTGCGGCCTTCCGCTCGGCCGCTTTGTCATGAGGACAAAACCGACCAAGGAAGTGAGCGAGCAGGCGGATGTGAGGGATCTGAGTGGCGTTTCATTTTCGGTGAACGACACAACAGAAGAGCTACGGTTGTTGTCATTTATTTTTGAAGATTTTTCTCGGTGGCTTTGGCGCTTGACTCATATCGGATTGGCTTGGACAGCTTGGCCGTCAGTTTTATTCAATTGCAAACATAATAATCATTCACTTTCAAAACAAGCAACGATTAGCACGTTATTCAATAAAGAACAAAATATTCTAGTAAGATAACGACGTTAATAAAAATAATTGCTTTACTAGTTTGTTTTACGCGAGCCTTACTGTCCGAAAGAGCCGCTAGTGGCGTTGAGTTAGCTCTCGTAGCGCTGTAATCCGTAGCGGGTTGCGAACGTTCTAGTAAAACTTAAACTGGTGGTTCCGCTACGCTACATATAGCGGAGGTCGTAGGGGCTAGCGGCTAGCGCAGCGAGAGTGACTGTACGATCTACTAAAACACTCTAATGCCACGGAGTTGGAGCGGCCAACATTGAGCCACTACGTCAGAGGCATGTCTACGTCATTCTCACGTTTTGTTTGTTTTTATTTCTCAGAGCGAAATTGAACAATTACGTCATGAGTTTCTCCTCCCGGTGTTGTCTCAACGGCGTCCACATGATCACAGTAACGCGGATAGTTTGCGCTGCCCTGCGCGCTTATCGGATCGCACTTGTTCCCCATGTCCGGTTTCTCCGCTCCCCCTTTCTTTTTTCGTCTGAAGTCCAACTTTCGGGGACACAGCAGTTTAGTTCCAGATTTTAGCGACACGTGGCGTATCGACCTTTAGGCATTTTCAAAATGTAGTTTCGCGCGTCGATCACAATCTCGCCCTTCTTTCCCATTTCTCCCCTCACCGTCCAGCTACGGTCCGCCGGTGACCCCCTCTCCTTCTTGCGCCTTCCGTCTGCTCCTGCGGCCGCCTGCTGCGTCATCTGCAAGAAGCCTTGGAGTGGCCAAAAAACGAAAAAAAAAAAGTCCGCTTATCGCTCGCAGACAATAGGCGCTAACATCGTGGAACAAAAGGAAATGGCAAAAAAGATACGGAAAGAATAAAAAAAAAAAAAAAAAACTCTCTGAGAAACCAGATTCTTTCTAGAAGTTATTTTCACTGTTGTGTCTAACCATGTTAGGAAGGTACTGAAAAAACGCGTTCAAAATCAATCGCTGAGGGTATTCAGTTGTAGGGCTACACCTTTTGTGCGCGGCTTGTCCTGGCACTGTGGATGGTTCAATTCACACCGTTCATCCTCCTTCACTGTCTCACCCCCAGCTGACTCCTCGGAGTGCATTTCGTGCGCTTTAGAGCGAAAACAGAAATGAATATTCAGGGGCAAAATTAATTCAGCGTACCCAATATCTACGCGTGGAGGCATAAAATATTAAAATACGAAAATAAACCAACGTAGCTTTATAAAATAAATGTAAGGGGGCAAACGAGCTGGTGTACATTAAACCTGATTAAAAAAAAACGAGACTGCAGGTAACGTCACACGCACTCAGAAGTCTTAAACACAGCTGAAATTTTATCTTCCGAAACCTGGTTAAATAGAAAAAAAAAAACGAATAAGAGGAAGGAGAAACTCTTTCCACAAATGTACATTCCGACTGTATAAGAATTGTATACAGTTGTGGGATGTGACATCGATGGAAGAAAGGGACAATGTTGAGCACAAACGTTTGATAAAGGAATCGCTCGCAGTACCACGTCGCGGAACTGCTATTAATAAGCCTTGGTTTGGTTTGGACCACGGACTTCGGCGATTTCTTTGGCTGGGAAAATTGCTGTCCTTGAGTGTCTACAAGTTTCGGAAAGAAAAGTTGTTTTGATCGTTTTCAGTCGGGGGGACAGGGTTCTAAGATAAGAAAGGAGGAGGATGTCGCGGAGGCCGTCATTGTCCTGGTAACTGTCGGGATGTACTATCGCGGACAATATGAGCTGAAACAGCGCTCCGGCCGGCGCACGGTACTACCTGCGCCACCTGTCGCCTTGCTCCGCACACGCGGTTGCACGCTGAGGCCGAGATAAATTCTCACTTGCGTTCACTGCGCCGCTGCGCTTTTCCGGTCGTCTGCTAGCGAGACTGCGGGTGCGATAGCGGGCATGTGTGCGGTAGGGCAGCCAGGGGGAGGGGGGTCCAAATATTACACTTGTCGTCTCTCTTTTGGAACTGATTCGCTTTACTCTCGCGTAGAATCACGTAGAAAAAACGATGGCTGCTGAAGAAAAAATGTTGAAGTATCCTATATTACAGCTGCGATTATCGTTTTTGAAAGTCACATCAAAAGACGTTGCAGGTTGTTTTCGTTTGACTAAGTGCATGCCCAAAGTAGGACGTTGTAAAATATGGGCGGCGGAGAAAAGCTCACCGGAGAAAAGCTCACCGGAGAAAAGCTCACCGGAGAAAAGCTCACCGAGAAAGCTCACCGGAAAAAGCTCACGGAGAAAAGCTCACCGCAAAACCGGCAGATGCGGAGAAAAGCTCACCAGCCTTTGAGCAGATGCGAAGAAAAGCTCACCGATCTTTTTTTTTTAACTTAGCGGATTTTGCGTCAAACGTGGTAATTTAACACAATTCGCATTCGTCACGTCATTAAAATATTTTCTCTTTTTTTGTGATATTCTTGAAGTTGATTGGGCATATTTACTAAATCCTCAGAAATTAGTAATCACCCATTTTGTATATTAATGAAGCCGCAAGTATAAAATCAGAACATCGCACCTGTAAAAAAGACAACAATTTATTGACAACTGACAGTGCGCCATCGGTAGCTCTGTCAAATAAAGAGGTTTGTTCTTTGCGAGCTAATATGAATAGCGGTGTGTGAACCGTTTCAGCTCCAAATATTCCGTAGTGCCTAATATATCAGTAAGTGTTGATGTAATCAGTGTCGGCTACGCTGTTTTCTTTCTGTTAATTTCACTAACAAAACTTCAGTTGCGAGAACAGCTTCGTCCTGTCGTGTTTGTTGTCTTCACTCCGTCGTCGTCGTGTGAGCGGTTTTCATCATAACGTTTACCAACTCGCTCTATTCGCTACCTTACAGAAGACTAGTTCTTATATAGGTCACGAGTAACAACAGTGACAGTGT